>CM053581.1:231530453-231562952 GCA_028627135.1 Pseudochirops cupreus
TCTCTACCCTGTCCCTGTCCCTTTACAGAAGTGTGTGCTTCCAGCAACCCTCCCCCCTCTGCCCACCCCTCCATCATCCCACCTCTCATCTCCATCCCCCCTACTCTCCTGTGTGGCAAGGTACCCAGTTTAGAGTTTATGTCATTCCTTCCCTAAGCCAAGTTCAATGAGAGTAAAGTTGACCCTTTCTCTTTTGCCTTAAAGGAAGCCCTTTGTAAACAACCTCAAAGAACTATTGAATCATGCACCATGTTTTCATTTTGTTTTTCATTGTTATTACATCTTCCTCCTCCTCTCTTTCCCACCTTTATTTCTTCTTCCTTACCCTCTTCTTCCTCTTCAGCCTCCTTTTCTTCCTCTGATTTGTATCACTCCTTCTTCCAATTCTTTTCTTTTTTCATGCCCTTTCCCTCCATTTCCTTTTTTTCCTTTTCCCTCATCTCCATCTTGTCCTTCTATTTTCTCCTGCCAGACTATGTCTTCTTCCTTCTCATCTCATTCTCCCATTCTCTTCTTTTGTTCCTTCTATGTCCTCTCCTTCTTCCTTTCCTCTTGGTCATTTGGTGCCTGCAACCACAGTGGGACTGCTGAGTCTTGCTGGGATCATGTCCCTGCTAGCTGCAGAAATTTTGGTAAGAGGTTAAAATCTTCCAAGTCAGGAAACAAATGTCATTTTCTTTAGTCAAACACAGAACATGAACCTTCTGGCTGCCCAAAAACTCTGCATTTCCTGACACCTCTCTGCCATCACCAGGACTAGGCTACGGCCCAGCTGACCTGGAAATGGCAGCATGGCTGGGGGGCTGGTCTGGATAATCTAGTAGACAGGCAGACAGATAGACAGATGGATAGATAGACAGAGCAATGCCAGGCACTGTATTAAGTACAGAGAGACAAATACAAATAAGCATGATAGTCCCTGTTCTCAAGGAGCTTGTGCTTTAAAGAGGAAGACAGCTCTTAAGGGGTTCTGGAAATCAGGAGTGGAGACATATTGTAGCATGGTCTGATGATATCCAAGAAGTGAATTGAAGGCCTGCATTCTTGTCAGGGCCTAGGGTGATTTTAGGATCCAGGTTTCTAGGAATAAAGTCTGGATTGGAGATGGCTTGGTTTGGATATTGCTCTGAAGGTTCATATCCCTGGAGGAAACGACACCTCATAATTAGGAAAATAAAGGAAAAATAGAAATTAAAAAGTAGGGAAAAACAGGAAAAAAAGCAACCTGAATTTGGAGTCTGAGGACCAGCATTTAAATTCTAGCTCTGCTATTTCCTGCCCAGGGGACCTTAAGCAAGCCATTTCTTCATCTGTAAATGTGAGTGTTGGACTTGGTGGGCTCTTCCAGTTCTCAGTCCTGTCTTTTTGCACCCAGTGCCCATCAAGGATATTCCTCTGAGGGTTCCTGCTATGGAGGGAATACTTACCTGGTGATACCTTTTACTTCTCTAAATCCTACCAAATCAAGTGATATTAGAAAAGACTTCAGGTCTCTGAATGCTACACTTATGAGATAACGAGGTCCCCAGGGGCCTGCGGAAGAGCCAGAACCAGAGAGAGGGACAAGAGAAAACCATCAATAACACCCCATTCCCTGAAAGGCCAGAAAGGCCTGGCATTCAAGGCCCTCCACATTCTCGTCCTAACTTACTTTCCAGGCTTATCTCAGAGTGAACAGAATGCTGGACCTGGATTTGAATGCTGGCCCCATTCAATGCTTCTTTGGTGTGTGATGTTAAGAAACCGCTTCATCTCTCTAGACTGGTTTCCCTGGGGCAGGCTCCAGGTATCTGATGAATTAACTACCTTTTCCCCTACCATGCTTATAACTTAGTAAGGATTTTATAAATTGGTATTGTACAGTGATCGTTAGCAAGCTCAAGAATGTTAATTCTCTTAATTATACAATCGTAGAGCACTTTAAGCTCATAACAATTATTCTGGTAGGTGTTCATATGTCCGTTAGCAGGCATTTGTTACCTGCCTAATGTATACCAGGCACTATGGATACAGAGACATGTGGTCATTTGAGAGATGAGGCCACAGACTCCGTGATATTAAATGACTTGGCTACGGTGACACAACCAGTAGGTAGCAGAGCTGAGATTTGAACCCAAGTGTCCTGGTCTTCCTACAATACCATTCCTGGCATTCCATGTTCTCCCTGTCTCTCGGGGCTATTGAGAGGAAAAGGCTTTGTAATCTCTAAGGCACTGTAGAACTTGTTCTTTTGTCTCTACTCCGTCAGACTGGACTGTTAGCTCCGTCCCTGTATGTACCTAGAGCTTCCCACCTTCCTGCCTTGGCTCAGGATGCTCCATTCACCTAGACAACCTTTTTCTCCCCCACCCCATCTCCACCTAGTAAAACCTCTCTCATGTTCAATGGCCTCTCCACTTGGAATACTTGACACTTGAATATAATTTTACATTCAGTTCCATAATAATCATAGCTAACATTGAGTGTGTGCCAGGCATTATGCTAAGTGCTTCACAATTATCACCTCATTTGATCCTCACAAAAACTCTGGAAGGAAGATACTATTAGGCAAGCAGAGGTTAAGGGACTTGCCCAGGGTCACATATCTAGTAAGTGTCTTAGGCTGGATTTGAACTCAGATCTACTTGACTCCAGGCCCGCTGCTCTATCCGCTGTACCACCTAGCTGCCATACTGTTGATGGTCAGGAAGGGAAGAAATTCGTATAAATAAGAGTGACTAGAAAAGGCTTCCTGGAGGAAGAGGGCTTTGAACTAACCTGTCAAAATATGAGGAGGCTTGGTAAAGGCAGAGACAATAAGGATTATCTTCTCTCCTCTCTCTCTTATTTATAGAAAGATAAACTAAGGCCTAGAGTCATATAGCAGTCGTCCAGCCCCCTAGGGACCTTAAACTACATTTCTTCAGAGTGACAGGTGACTTTTCCATCCATCATTTCTGATATGTTGGCAGCCCCATTGGGTCGATTGCACAGAATGAGGTAGAAAGAGACCTTGGTTCTATCCTGAGTGCTGAGGCTAGAACCTAGTTGTATGACCTTGAAGAAGTTCCTGCCTCTATTGGGCCTGGGGGTCCTCTCTAAAATGAAGGAGTTGACTGAGACGGTCCCTGAGGAGATTTCTACCCATCTTACTACACATTCTCAGGTTATTTCCAGTGTTGATCTGCCAGGATTCCAAGGGAGGAGTATTGATGTGGCAAGTATGTGCAGCAGAGGGTGTTCCTGCCACGTGTAGGGGGGCTGGAATGGGGAGAATCCTATGTGAGGGGGCTACTGGGGAGGACTGCCTGGGAAAAAGGTGAATACTGGTGATTTTTCAGTACCAGCAGTAACAGTAAGATCAGTGAAAAAAACCAAGGCAAAGTAATGAAAGTCTCTCAAGTTGTAACTAGGGAGTATGAGCTCTGCAGGGATCTGATGGGCCCAGAAAAAACCCCAAATCCCATTTGAGGTTCTCTAGGCCAGTGGGGACAGGCAGAACCACCTCCTCTCTCTTCCCCTCACCACCCCCCCAACTGCCCCAATACTGGTACATGGCTACTAAGGGGAAGCTTAGTGATCTGGAAGGCAAAAAGAGCTTAATTTGTGTAAATAGAAGTCTAGTGTACAGAATAAGGCAGATGAAGATCCAGAAAGATATTCTTGGTTATATTGTGTCTGAAGTACTGCTTTTGGTTCTGGGTGCCACCTTGACAGACAAAGGAGTGTGAATAACCCAACAAGGTTGGAGTTTGGAGAGAGAGGAGACACTATCTTGTAGTAAAAGGAAATGAGGATATTAAACCTGGAGGTGACTAAGTGGGGAAATAGCAGGGTATAGTGAAAAGAGTGTGGGCTCTAGAGTCAGAGAACCTGAGTTCCAGTCCCGCCTCCAGTACTACCTGTGTGAGCTGCACCAAGTCACAACTTCTCTGGGACTCTGTCTCTTCATCTGTAAAATTGGGGTATGTGTGTTAGACTAGATGGTCTCTGAGACCCCTTCTGGCTCTCAAACTATGATCTTATGACATAACAGTTGTTTTTGTGTCTCTGAAGGGCTGGCATGGCCAGGGGGATGAGATTTGTTCTGCTTGGTTCCAGAGGACAGAACCGGGAACAGTGGGTAGAAGAAAATCTTCCTAAGACCTGGAGCTGTTCATGAGTAGAAAAGGCTGCCTTGGGAGGGAATGAGCTTCCTGCCACTGGAGATCTATGAACAGAGATGGGATGATCCCAAGTAGCATGGGATGTCCTCTTACCTGCGCAGAGATAGGATATCAGACAAGCAGCCTCTCTCTGGCTCCTAACACCCACAGTCTGAGAGGACTCAGTATGATGGTGTCCTTGAGGTGCTATATAACAGGCCACCCCTAGGAGGCCCTTACACCATGTCCAAGTTCAGGCTGGGACATGGGAGAAGCAGCAAAGGGCCCAAGGGTTCGACAGTAATGACAGCCAGCACTTACATAGTACTTTAAAGTGGCTTCCCTTGGGGAAATCCTATCTGTTCTGTTTTGATAAGTACAGCCAGGAGACTAGTGTTTTTCAGTCCTAGCTCAGGCATCTCCTACCTGTGTGACCTGAACCCATGTCACTTTACTGCTCTGAACCTTGATTTTCACATCTGGGAAATGTGAATAATAGCCAGAGAGTCCCCTGGAGCTCAGAATTACTTAATCAGTTTCTGAGCAGGAGTGGCCTTTACATCTCCTTAAAGTGGTTATGAAGCCTTTGCTTAAAGACCTTCACCGACAAAGGACTCACTCTCTCCTAATGTGGTCTATTCCATTCTTGGACAGATCTTATTCAATTCAATTCCATTAAAAAAGTATGTGTTAAGCGCATAATATTTGCCTGTGCTACATCCTGGAGATGTAAAGACCAAAACAAAAACAGACTCTACCATCAGGGATCTGAAATGCTACTGGGAAGAGACAATAGGAACAGAAATAATTAAGTACAAAATATATGTGAAATGAATACATAATAATGTGGGGGGAAGGGGAGCGCTAACAACCGAGGGGCACAGGGGATCAAGACAGTTCCAGTGTGGAAGTGGCAGTTGTGGTGAGCCGCGAAGGGAGCCAGGGATCTCAAGAAGCAGAGATGAGGAGAGAGAACATTCCAGGCTTGGGGGAGCAGATGGAATGTTGTGAGGAAGCACCAGGTAGCCCATCTGGGCTAAAATGTTGGCTTCCATGGTTTCCCTTACATAGCATCTACACTGCCTACTTTCTAGGGCTGTTATGAGGACCAGATTCTATCGTGACTGCAGAAGATGCTTTGAAACCATTGAACACCACAGAGAGATATACAAGGATTGCAGAATTTAGTGCTGGTAGGACTTTGGAGATCATTTGGTCCAGACAGCTCTCATCATTCACGTGAGGAAACAGTCCCAGAGAAGTGAGGCGACTTGTCCAAGTTAGTAAGAGAATCAAGTTGAGACTCAAACTCAGCTCCCTTGACTCCAAATGGAGCCCTTCTTCCACTGCAATCTCCTTGCTGCATATTGTGGATTCTTTGTCCATCTTATTTTTAGAATGCTTTAAAGTCAACAAAACACTTTACAGGTATTTCATTTGATCCTCACAATAACCCTGGGAGGTAGGTGCTATTACTATTCCCCTTTTACATATGAGGAAACTGAGGCAGACAGAGGTTAAGTGACTTGGTCAAGGTCACACAGCTAGTAAATGTCAGAGGCTGGATTTGGACTTGGGTTTCCTTGATTCCAAATGAAGTGCTTTATCCTATGTGCCCTTTAACTGCCCCTAAGGTAATTTTTCTGAGTCTTGTGACATTCCTACCCCTTAGCAATATCAGGGTGATAGATTCTGGAAAGACCATGTAGAATGTGTATTGAGTTTGGTGGTTCTTCTCTACAGGAGGGTAGCGCTGCTGCACGCTAGCCAGGGGTTCTCTGGGGTTCAGAGAGGGGATGTAATGACCAAGGTCAAGTAGGAGAGTTCAGACTGGGATCCTGGTGTGTGAGGCTTAGACTTGCTCTGGCTAAGCTACCTTAGTGTATCCCCCACTCCTACCTTGAACCTTGGCTCCTGGGGCCTTGCTCCCCATCCTTTCTTCCCTGGGATACTAAGATCTCATACCTCATCCCTGTCCTCCTCAGTGGTTCCGATTTTAATTGAAGAGAGGGAGGCGCATTGCAGGGATGGGGTGGGCTGGACTGGAGGAAGAGGAGTAGGTGGAGAGGGAAAGAAGAAATGCTAAAGACTAAGAAAGAAATACATGTTTTTTTCAGAATGAGAGCCTGCCAAGGGCCAGAGAAGGGATGCAAGAGGTGGGGGAGGGGGGAGAGACAGAGACAGAGGCAGAGACAGAGAGAGAGAGAGAGAGAGAGAGGGAGGGAGGGAGGGAGAGAGAGAGTGAGCTCACTGAGAAATGCTGCAGTAGCATTTCCAGACACTCCCTCATTAGTCCAGGCAGTGAGCTGGGCTCACCTCTGGACTGGCCTGGCAGGACAGCTTGAAGACCATGCTTCCCATGGGAGAGGAGGGCAACAGCTGGGATGAGCTGAGCCAAGGCCTTTGGAGGGGGAACTCAAAAGTCCCAAATATTCTGATCTCTCATTCCTAGCTGGAACCCTGGGCTATGCAAGTGGGCATAGGGGTAGAGCAGATGGGGTCCTTCTGTCAGGGACATGGATTAAAGCCAGGAGATACCTTCAAGGTGGTCTAAATAAATCCTTAATTTTGCAAATATGGACACTAATATCTGGAAGCTTTCCTGAACTTTTTGTGTGAACTTGGACAAATCACTCATTCTGGATGTATCTCCTTATCTATAAAATTGAGAGTTTTGAGAGGTTCTTAATCTTGAGGTCCATGGATAGATATCAGGGGTCTGTGAAGAAAATTATATATAATTGGTTTTCTTTGTAATTCTATGTATTTTATTTTATGCATTTAAAAAGATTTCTCTAAGAAGGGATCCACAGGCCAACACGACTGGATCTCTAGTCTAGTCTGACCTCTAAGGCTCCTAACAGCTTGGTCAGTGTTCTAAGCTCTCTTTCTGGTCTGGCATTCTATGTTCTAAGGTCCCTTCTAGCTTTGATATTCCATCTTCTAAGTTTCCTTCCATCTCTGACATTCAATTTAGAATTTAGTTTAGCAGTCATCCATTAATGCCTCCTGTGTTGAGAGCCCTATGTTCAGTGCTGCAGATAAAAATCCGAAAAACAGCACGGTCCTTTCCTCCTAAGGATATTGTAATCGACTGGTGGTAGACAGAACTGCACACAGACGAGGTAGAGTGTGGTGGGGTAAATGAGAGGTCCACCCACAGTGCCCTAAGACAGCCTGAGGCTCCCTTTAGGTTCTCCTGTAAGGTCTGACTCTTATTCTAGGACACTACAGTTGTTTTACAAGGCCAGGGAAGCCTCAGCGGTCCATCTGTCTGTCTGCCCCTTAGTCTCTCCTTGCGCCTCTCCCCATCTGCCCCCCGCTGAGCCTCACGTCCCAAGTTCTGCTCTTCTCAAATTGAACATGATGTCAAATTAGAACCATGGCAGGGACAGGCAGAGTGAAGCGCTCGGTTTAATGAGGCAGCGTCGAAAATCAATAACTTAATTGCAGCCGTTTGATGGACTTTTATCCAATTTATACTCTCCCCAACCAGCTACGTGCAGCGCATGAGGAGAGGGGTCCCTGTCTGGGTCCCCAGGGGGAGGGGGAAGGATGGCACCACTGCCCTGGACAGTATCTTCCCCAGTCCTCTCCCATGCTCCTCCGTTCTGTGTTTTCCTCTTACCTTTCTTTCATGAGGGGGTGGGAGAATCCAGCGATTAAGCTGGAGAATGGGGGTGGAGCTGTCTCTCTGTAGCCCTCCTGGCATTCCTAGGAGGCTGAGCTGTGGGGCAGTGTCCAGAGGCAGTGACTCTTGTTCACTGCCAGCAAAAAGCTTATAAGGCAGGTTCTTCCTACCTTTCAACTCTCTGTCAGCCCCTGACTGAGCCCATCCTGCAGGTATATCACTGAGGACCACAGCATGAAATACTGGCAAGAGTGCCGTATTAAAGGGCTTGGGTTCTAAATGTTAGTTTTGCTACCCTACCTATGTGACCTTGGACAAGAGACAACCTCTCTAGGCCTCAGTTTCCTCATCTGAAAAGTACTCTTTCCATGTCTAAATCCTGTATTTGCTTATGTACCACATCAGGGCTATCTTTCACAGTGAAATAAAGAAAAGAACCCTGACCTGGAACTCAGGAAATCTGGGTTCTAGTCCAACCTTTACCTCTAATGTTAGTGTAAGAACTTGGGCATGTGCCTTTCAGCTCAATAGAAGAAAAAACTTGCTAACATTAGAGCTGTTGAAAAGTAGAACAGATTGCCCTGGAGGGGCTAATGAGCTCCCTGTCACTGCCGGTCAGTTGAGGGCTGGATGACTACTTGGAAGGGTTTTTGGAGGAAGGATTCTTATTTGGGTATGGATTGGACCAGATGACCTGTGAGTTCCCTTCTCTCTCAGTTCTGTGATTTGTTCCCTCTGGACCTGACTTCCATTGCTGTAAGTGGAGGATATTGGGCTACATAATTGGAGAGATGCCTTCCAACTCTGGTTGTTGTTTTTTTTCCTCAGAGGCACTTGACAGGTCTAGAACCCAAGTCCTTCTAACCACATCTTCCTACCATCTATATTCCCACTAGCTGAGACATTGGGATCACCTCCATACCTCCCCTTTCCCATCCCCACCCAAAGGAGAGAGGCAGCAGGGTATGGTTGGGATGGCCATGGCTCTGATCTAAGTAGCCAGGCTGGGAAAGGTTAAGGCAATAGGAGGTAGCACTGATTCTAGGGATAGCTAAGATCTGGCCCTGGATTTCTGACCTGGCCCCTATTCACTGAAAAGTAGCTTAAGGAGCCATGAGTGAAGAAGATGGAGGGAGGGAGACGCACGAAGGTGGTGAGGTTCAGCAAAGAGAACTAGGCACTTGGGGAGAGAGCGCCAGGGGCTCGGTGAGAGGGATGAGAAATCAATGAGGAGAGGGGGGTGGGGGCTCAGGAATACCTCCCAGCAAGTCTCTTTTCCCTCTCAGGCTCCAGGCAGATGATCTCACAACCGTGTCTCTCCTTGGTCCCCCCTACCTTCCCCCTCCATGGGCCCAGGCACTTCAGTCATGCAGGTGATGGCATCAGATGCAGACGACCCCACGTATGGGAGCAGCGCACGACTGGTGTACAGCGTCCTGGATGGCGAGCATCACTTCACTGTGGACAACAAGACAGGTGAGGATCTGTGTGGGGGTGCCCTGTGTCCTAGAAAGGGCTCCTGGGGGGCTAAGGGGCATTAGGAGGGGAGAGGAGGCTGAGGAATCCCATCCTCCCCCAAGGCCAAAGGTAGGGTGTGGGAGGATAGCCATGAACAAATATGGAGGAGGGTGTTAAGGGCTAGAAGAAGAGAGGAGGAGGAAATACTAGCAATGATGATGGCAATAGGAACAATGACCACAATAAAAATGATAGCACACTTACTAGGGGCAGGCTCGTGCTGAGCATTTTACAATTATCAGTTCATCCTCTCAATAACCCTGGGAGGTAATTGCCATTATCATCTCCACTTTACAGATGAGAAAATTGAGGCAGAGAGAGGTTAAGTGACTTGCCCAGGGTTACAAACTAGGATGCACCTGAGGGCAGCCTTGAACTCAGGTCTTCCTGACTCCTTGGTAGTGCTTTCTCCATGGTGCAACCTCACCAGGGAGCCAGGGGCTCAGAGAAACAGCGGACAGGAGAGATGGGAAGATAGGGGACAAGGGAACGAGAGAGAGCAGATCAGGAGAGCAGAGGACCTGAGGAGGAGGGAGAGGAGCAAAGAGAGCTGGGAACAGAGGAGAACTGGTAGGGTGGACAGATAAGAAAACAGGGACAGTATGGAGGTCAGGGTGAGGGAAATGAGATGGGCAAAGCAGGTGGTCAGGAACTGAGGTCAAGGACAGAGAGACGGTGTGGGTGTTGAAGAACAAGCTGGAGGAGCTGGAAGACAGGAAGAGAAGAAGGTGAAGGGCAGAAGGTTGAGGATAGGGGGTGGGAGATGGGACAGAATGGTGAAGAGAGACAGAGGGATAAGGAACGGAAACAGAGGAATTGGGGAAACAAAACAGAGGGACAGGATAAAGGAGAGGCAGATGGGGGAGGAGGTAGAGAAGAGGGGAATGGGAGGCTCCAGGACGTTGGGGGATGGAGGTTAGGGAGAGGCAGAAGAGCAGGGCAACAGAAGAGTGAGGAAATGGAGGGAGGAGAAGCCAGGAGGAGAAGTCAGGTGACAAACATGGTATGGGGAGTGATAGGCAGACAAAGGAACAGAAAGGTTGGAGAGGGGGAAAGGAGGATGGCCTCTGAAGAATACCATCAGAGTTGATCCAGGCCCAGTCAGACGCCCATATCTCCAGCTGTCAGCTGAAAGAAAGGAGGGAATGACAAAGAGGATGGGAAGCCTTTCAGTCAGCTAGTTCAAGTTCTAAACATAGCCCTCCCAACCCCCTGTGCTGGACGCCCCAAGTTTCTGCTGCTCTTTGCCCCCCAAAGATTAGCTCCCCGTCTCCCATAAGCCACATTTGTATTTAATGCAGTCTGAATACATTGAAAGCTCTTGAACAGGGGGAGCAATATGGTCAGAGTATTACCCTGGGAAGCGGGAAGATGTCTCTGAGTGCATATGAAGGAGAAACTAGGAATTGGGAGAGCAGTTAATTAGAAGGTTGTTAACTGTAATCCAGAGAAGTAACCTGGGCCTGGGCTCAGGTGGTAATAAAAAGAGGTAGAAAGGAGGGGACAGATGCCAAAGATATGGTAAAGAAAGACCTGAAGGATCCAGTGACTCACTGGATATTGGGGACTCCAGGAATGGAATGGGGGGGGGGAGGTAATTCCAAATCAACAGAAATAAAGACATTAGGACATGGGGTAGTTTTAAATAGGGTGAGTTTAGTTCAGGACATGTTGAATTTAAGAGGTTGGCAGAATATCCAGATGAAAGTGTCCAGTAGGCATTTAGGGATGTTGGCCTGGAATCTTGAGGTGAGGTTAGGGTTGAGAGGTTAGATTTGGGAACCATCCACAGAGAGGTGAGAGTTTGAGTCCTGGGAAGAGCTAAGGTTTCCAAGGGAGAAAGTATAAGAAAGAAGATAAATGGGTCCAGGATAGAGCGCTGGGGAAAATCCAAAGTCAAGAGGTGAAAGGAAGAGGAAATATCAAGAGTTGGAGAAGGAATAGTCAGAGAGCTAGTGGGGGAAGAAGATTATAAGGAAACAGAGGCAAAGGGGGAAGAAGTTTTCAAGCTGTTGATCAAGTGACCAACAAAGTGTGGCAGAGAGGAGGAAGAGGATGAGAACTGAGCAATGGCCATTGGATTTGGCAAGTAGGATATCACCTGTGTTTACTGGAAAGAATGAGTAAGTGGGTTAAAATCCTGACTCTGCTTTTAACCAGTTGTGTAGCCTTGGGCAAGTCACTTCCTCTCTGGGCTCCAGATTTTTTCATCTGTAAAATGAGGAGATTGGACTAGATTAGAGATTCTCTCTCTTCTTTTTTGAGACCCTTTTTCATTCTTAAAAAAATATTGAAAATTCCCCGAAGAGATTTTTGTTTATGTGGGTTATATCTATCCCGTGTTTAGCACAGGGTGTTGTAGGTGCTTAATCAGTGTTCATTGATTGATTGATTGATCAATGTTTATCATATTAGGTCATTTTAGTATCATTATGAAAATTAATAGTTTTCACTTCAAGGATCCCTTGAAAAGGGAACCATAGGGGTCCAATCAGTGAGTCAATCAGTCAACAAACATTTATTAAGCACCCAGGGTATGCCAGGCACTGCCAAGAGCTAGGGTACAAAGAAGACAAAAGACAGTTTCTGCCCTCAAGGAGCTTAGAGTCTAATGGTGGAAGATAACACATAACAGGAAGCTGTAAAGGAGGAGCAAGATGAAGTCCAGAAGGGTGCACCTAGGTAGGAGATGAAGGGATGGCTACTCTGGGCACCCTCCTTTAATGGAGGATCTGGGACTATATTTGGAGAACCTCTGGACCAGATAGTCTGTAAAATGCCTTCCATCTCTCTAACTCTATGGTCCCAGATTAATTAATAATAATTACTAGTATTTATATGACATCTTAAAGTTTGCAAAGAGATTTGCCTATATTCTCATTTGAGCCTCACAAAAACTCTAAAGGTGAGTACTATAAACATTGTTATCCTCACTTAAAAAATATGTAAACTGAGGCTGAGAGATGGTCACATAGCTAGTATCAGAGGTAGGTTTTGAACCCAGGTCATAGAGGTTTGAGAGCTGGAGGGGATCTGGGAGGCCATTGAGTTCAGCAGCCTACTTTTACGGATGAGAGAACTGTAGTACAGAGAAGACGACTGATCTACCCTGGATCAAAAAACTAATAAGTACCTTAAGGGTAGGATTTGCATTTGGTGTTCCTGATTTCCAGTCCAGTGCCCTATCTATGAAACCATGTTGCCTCTATAATTGAGATGGAAATCCACTTGCTGGGAGTTAAAGAGAGATTGGGTGATGAGGAAGTAGAAGATGTGCTTGTAGGTTCAAAAGTTTCTCTGTGTCCATCAGTGTCCTGGGCTGTGCTAATGCTAACTACCATTTCTGTAGTGCTTTATAATTTACAAAGAATTGTCCTCACATTGCTGTGAGGTAAGTAGTTATCCCTCATTATACACATTGAGAGACTGAGTCCCAGCACTATCACACTAAAATGCCCCCTCTTTATGTTCCAGGCTGTGATATACCCTGAGAGCCCATTTTCCTGTGGAAAAGAAGATAAGAAATCATAGGATTTAAATCTGGAAGGGACCTTAGGGATCACCCTATCCAACCCTCATACTTTGGATGAAGAAATAGAATCCTGGAAGGAAATTATGCATGGTCATAGAGGAAGGAGCAGAGTCAACCCCTCACTTTCTCAGGATTTGGGGAACCCTTAGGGGGCCCTTCTGTAGAGAGGGGTCCTGTCCAAAGGAGTGACCAAGTTTCCCCAGTCCCTTCTTGGTTAACTTACTCCCAAACCACTCTTCCTTCATTGTTCCTCTTCCCCATTTGTACCCTCCTCTGGGCTCTCATCTCCCTACGCTAACAGGGTTGGTGCCAGACCTGGCTCAGAAGAGTGTTTCATTCCATAAGCTGGGAATATTAAACTGATAACATTCTCTGGGCTATATTTAGCAGATGCTCAGTGGTACAGTCTGTTCTCACTGTGCAGTTAGCAGGGAGCATAGCCGGAACGGGGCCCTGAGAGGAAGGTGTGAGAAAGAAGAGACAGAGACAGAGACAGACAGAGAAGAGAGAGACAGAGACAGACAAAGATAGAGACAGACAGAGACAGAGAGACAGAGACAGGCAAAGAGACAGACAGACAGACAGAAACAGAGAGACAGAGAGAGAAGAGGAAAAAAGAAAGGGAGAATAAGCCCTGCTTGTAAGAGGAGAAATTAACTTGTATATTTTAAAGGCCAAATCTCCCAACGTGGCCCCCATCATCTGGAACAGGAATGGCATTTGTGTGACTAATGAGGCATCTCACGCTGTGCCCCTTCGTGGCCCCTGCAGCAGCAGCTGGAGGGGGAACAGCTGGATGCTTGGCCCTGGAAGTGTGAAGGATGGGTTAGAGTGGGGCTGTGGGGGAGGTGGAGTAGCCCATGTCACATTTATTAGAGAATTCTAATCCCACTCAATTCACCACCTTCCCACCCCATCCCTCACAACAAATTTTGCCACCTCCTCCATAGGGTAGAAAGAGCCTAGCCAGAAATTCTCAGTTCTGTTCTGAGAAAATCAACAGACTTTTTAGAGAATCAGAGATGTCAAGTGTCATTTGTCAAAGGCTCCTAGAATTATAGAATGTCAGCACTAGAAAGGACCTTAGAACATAGAATGACAGTACTGGAACCTTAGAATATAAGATATGGAACGTCAAAGCTGGAAAGGACCTTAGAAAATAGAATGTGAGAGCTGGAACGGGTCTTAGAACCTAGAACACAGGATGTAAGAATTGGAAGGGCCCTAGAACACAGAATACAGAATGTTAGAGCTGGGACAGGCCTTAGAACATACTATGTCAGAGTTGAAAGGAGCCTTGAAACATAAAACATAGAATGTCAGAGCTGGGACAGGCCTTAGAACACAGAACATAAACTGATGGAGCTGGAAGAAACCTCAGAGACTATTGAATCTAGAGGAGGAAATTTTCCCTGCAAGTAGAAGGGACCCAACATTACATGTAAAGTTAGTGGCTAACCAGAGACTAGAGCCTGGCTGCCATAGGATATCAATGATACATTGCATCTGTACCCCAACCCCTAAAAAATCTGACTCTAAGGATGAAAACAGAGGGGATGACAGTGGATAGGGTTTGGGCTTGGAAGACCCGTGTTCAAATTCTGACTTGGACACTCACTAGCTGTGTGGTCCTGGGCAAATGGCTAACTTCTTTCTGCTACAGCATCCTCATCTGTAAAATGAAGAGATCAGTTTTGATGACGTCTAAGGACCTTTCAACTCTAATTCTAAGCCTTTTTCACCAGCCAGAAGAAGACAAGACTTCCTGGACTGGCTTTATCATTTCCATAACTAGATTGAATTGGAAGTTGGGATCAGGGTCGCTTGATGTTAGTCTTTTCCTGGGATTTGGTTCTTCGCATGAGCCAATGAGGAGTGATTTGGGCATGAGCAGGAATTAGATCAGAGCCTCCTTCCAGGACTTGACTACCTGCAATAGCTTTTCATGCTTTTCGTAGTGTGGGGGTGAATTATTTTCAGGAAAAGTTGGAGCAGGCTGGCAAACAGGAGGATAGCTGCCTGCTCCCTACAGCTCTGACTCATTAGAAAGAGCCCTAGATACAAAGTTGGAAGCTTCCTAGCTCTGTTTTAATCCCAACTTTTCTACTTAGTTCATGTTTGATCCTTGGAAAGTCCCATTCTCTTTTTGGGCCTTAGTTTCCCCATATGTAAAATGGGAACATTCAATGAGATGAACTCTTATGTTCCTTTCCTGCTTTAGATCATATGTTTATTTCCAGAATGCTAATTTCCATAAACTGGTTACAGAAATGGAAAAGGCTCCAGTAATCTAATCTTTAGAAGCTATTGAATGGTGTGTGTGGGGTGTGTGTGTGTGTGTGTGTGTGTGTGTGTGTGTGTGTGCGTGCACATACACATGCATGTGAGGGAGAGGAGATCCTGGTGTTTATATCTTCCCCTTCTCAACATCCATACGGTGTCCAGAGATGTCCAGTGGCTCCCAAAAGATAGATAGGAAGAGAAAGAGACAGAGAGAGACAGAGAGAGAGGGAGAGAGAGAGAGGGAGAGAGAAAGAGAGAGAGAGAGAAAGAAACACCTACTATGTGCCAGGCACCGTGTTGGGGTACAAATAAAAGTGAGCAAGACAGTCCCTGCCCTCAAAGAGCTTCTGTTCTAATGGAGAAAAACAATACAAAGGGAAAAGATCCCTCATGGGTATTGATCATGTCATTCACAAAATTCAGTTCTCCTAGGTTTCCCTTCTCTCTCTTTCTCTTAGGATTTCTCCATTTTTCCATCCTTCCTTTGATTCTTCTCTCTCTTCTCTTGGTTGGACAGATGACTGGATTTGGAGCAAGAGGATCTGGATTCAAATTCCAGCTCTGTTAAATTATTGCGTGATGTTGGTCAAGTCATTTTTTTCTCTAGACCACAGTTTCCCCCTTTGTAAAATGAAAATGCCAGACTAGATAACTCTGAGATTCCTTCTGAGTTTCAGATCTTTGCTTCTTCTCCTTCAGCTTTCTCTTGTTATTGTTCCATCTTTCATCACCCCCCCCTACCTTTCTGCTCTATTCACTTTCCATTCCCCCTAAGCCCCGCCACCTTATTCTTGTTTATTTCCCTTCTTCCTTCTCCCTTCTGCTTAAGAGTTCATGTTTCTGTAGGGCGGCAGGGATTCTAGTCCAGGAATTAAATTAGTCCAAGAACAAACTGTTAGTTTGATATCCAAAAACTATGTGGGCCTCTCTGGACCTCAGCTCCTTCTCCCTAAACTGACAGTTAGACCAGGTACCTCTAAGATCCTTTATAGCTCTAAAGATTCAATCAAAGAAGAGAATATATGAGAATATAATATAAAAAGAGGGATAGAGAGAGACTAAGGGAGACAGAGGGGAGGTGTGGAGGGAATCAGCTGTGGTGTGGTACTCAAAGGACTTGAAAGAAGGAAACCTGGATTCAGATCCTGGGTCTGCTACTTATTATCTATGTGACCTTAGGAGTCATTTAACTTGTCTCAGGCTCTACATCTGTAAAATGGGAGCAATATAATTTATACTCTTATCTGACAGTTATTACAAGGAAAGCACTTTGTAAACTGCAGAATGCCACAGAAATGAGAGTCATAAATTAGAAAGGAGAGAAAAATGGGTTCAAGTGACCTTGCTTAAGTCACACAGGCAAATCTTCAGCCTATGATCCTTTGATTGTAAATTTGGTGCTTTGTCCACTAAATCAGGCTGCAGATCTAAGATGTTGGAAAAGATTCAGCTTGGATTTTCCATTCCCTGCCTTTCCTGTACTTCTGCCCTTTGTTTGGGCCCTAGAGCTTGGGCAAAGGTTTAAAGAGGGACATGCTGGGTAAATGAGGATTCACTTGTCTAATTAAGGCCTAGAGGAGTGTGTGCGGTGCCTGGCTCATGGACCCATTAGCCGGGTGACTGACTCCCCTGTGGAGGTCTGGCCACTCCATTGCAGCTAGAGGGAGAGAGGGAGGGACAGAGGGGATGGGGGGGGCCATACAATTGGCCACCTCCTAAACGGTCCTCTAATTCAAGGCTCCGGCAGGTCGGTTTCCCCATTATCTCTATTCTATTGATATTTTTTAATTTTTCTTCAGCCTCATTTCAGAATAAATCCCTTCTTCCCTTCCCTAGAGAACCAGCCCTTGTAATCAAAAAATAAAAAGCAGGGGGCTGTGGGGAGAGCAGTTCGGTGAAACTAACCCGTGTCTCACCTGAGCCTAACGGAATGGAGACAGTGTCCCATACCTGTAGCTCTCCACCTCTGTGAGGAAGGGAGGGAGGCGCACTTTCTCTTCTCTTCTCCAATGCCAGACTTGGCCATTATAATTACACAGCATTCACTTCCCAGTTTTCTTCTTCCTCTTCTTGTTCTTTCCATTTCCATTGTTGTGGTCATTTTGTATATTGTTTTTCCAGGTGCTTCTTACTTCCTTTTGCCTCAGTTCATATAAGACTTCCCATGCTTAGATGATTTTTCCATATTCATTATATCTTATAGGGCAGTAATATTTCATTGTGTTTGAATACTAGTTTGTTTAGCCATTCACCAATGGATAGGCTCCAGTGGTTTTATGTACATATATATATATATATTCATACATATACATGTATGTGTGTATGTATACATGGGCCAGATTTGAACTTAGGAAAATAAGTCTTCCTGATTCCAGCCCCTGCACTCTATCCATATCTAGATGCATATGTGTGTATGTGTATGTGTATATGTATATGAGGATGTGTATATGTATAAATGCATATATATATTAATATATAATAAAATATATTATCACCACAGTTCCCCTCTTCCTATTACAATTGACTACTACCTCCCCATCCCAAGACATCGAGACAGAACTGGTTCCCAATGATTTAAGAACACCCTCTTGTCTCCTTCTCTCTCTCTCTCTCTTTTCCTCTTTTTTCTCTTCTCTTCTCTCAGGAGAGGACAGCGGTGGCTTCCACCACTGAACATCATTCCCCTGGGATTAGCTGCCTTTGAGGGGCCCATCCCAGGTTGCCCCACAGAAGTCTTCCCACTCAGAGCAGCCACCCCCTTCTCCCATGGCCAGCTGAAGAGCTTGGCACCCAAGTGGGGGGGAGAGATCACTGCCTGGGGACCAGAAGATGTGGGGGCTGGTCCTATCTCTGCTCTCAACTCAGACCAGTTACTTCTCTCTGCCTCTGTTTTGTCATCTATAGAACAAGGGGCTTGTTCTCCAAGACTCCTTCCAGCTCTAACAGTCTAAGTGATCTCTCTGCCTCAACAGGTCTAGATAGCGCTCAGCTCTGCACCAACCCATAGGTCAGTCAGAGGGACTGGGACTGGACCTGTGCTTTCACTGATATAGGGAACTCCCAGATGAGAAAACTCCCTCTCCCAGTGCAGGTTAGCACTTTTCTGTGCTACTTAGAGTCTTAGAGGTCAAGTGACTTGCCCAGGGTCATGTAACTATTAAATCAGAGAGCTAATCCAACTCCCCTGTTTAACAGGTGAAAAAACTGAGGCACAAAATCACCCAGACAGTGAGTCTCCGAGACAGATTCAAACCCGGGGCCAGTCAGTGTACCCACTTTTTGAGAATCTACTAAGGTGCCAACTAAATATTCAGCCTTGTGCTAAACCCTGGCAAACATGCAAAGCACAAAACATAGCCGCAGGGTTATAGATTTAGAGCTGGAAAGGAACTTTGAGGTCAACAATTCCAACCCCTTAACTTTATAGATGAGGAAACAGAGAGGTTAATTGACTTAAGAGCTCACATAGCTAAGTGGCATTTGGATGCAGCTTTTCCTGACTCTGAAGTCTAGTATCCCATATACTATGACATGCTGTCTCTTAGTAAATTAGTCCTTGCCCTGAAAGGAGCTCACAGATGAGGGGACAAACTAACATATTATGGGAGATAAAGTGGAAGAAATGGTACAGAGCAATAATGGATCACGAGCCCCTCTGTCTGTGTACTCACTGCCACTCACTTCTTTATTCCCTGAACTGACCCCTTCCAATCCCTGTCAGAGACAGCCCTGTGAGAGAACTCTCAGGGTAGAACATGGAGCCCTCCCCACTGTGGGTATTCCTTCCTGACAAGCCCTTCCTGTCCCAGGGCTCACTATCTCAGGGCCAAGCTTAGACCCTCCTCTTCCTATAAGCTGCCACATCCCAGCAGGCTGAGGCTGTAGCACCATAAATGGAGGAGAATCTGGGGGTCGTTTGGGGGAGATTTAGAGCCTAGAAGAGCCCAAGGGCCAGCTTTCGAAGCCAGGAGCCTGGGTTTTATTGGAGAAATAAAAAGGCAGCTGGTGCGTGACTCCACCTGGCGCTCACAGCTTAGAGGGGTCAGAGCTGAGCCAGGAAAGGAATGGTAGCAGAAGGGGGAGCCCGGCCCCCGGCACTGCCCATCACCAGCTGGTGCTCAGCAGGTTGGGAGAGCACTGAGCTGATTGTCCTCTGGAGGCGTGAGGAGGCCCCCGGGTCTGGCCTTAGCCCAGTTTTTTCTCAATTGTCCAGTTTGTAGAAGGTAGACTGTCTCTTTAATATGGGAGTTGGACTGACCTGGGGTTTCTGACGTCCATCTAGAAATAGAAATAATATGAAAGGGGAGGGGGACCTAGGACTGTTTGCAGAGATGGAGTGTGTATGGGTGTGTGTTTGCATTTGTTTATCAGTGTGCGTTTCTGCTCGATGTACAAGTTATATGCACAGTGTGTACCTTTCCTTTCCATCTCTAATGTTCTGTGAATGTATGTGTGAACTATGAGGCTATATATGAATTATGTGTGGGTATGTGTCAGTAAGTTGTGTAAGCTGATTGTGTGTGAAATTGAGTTGTGAATGTGGTTGTATATTACGGGGTATGAGTTGTGTGTATGCATTATGTGAGTAGCATGTGGAGTGTGAGTGTGTGTGTGTGTGTGTGTGTTGTGTGAATAAAACTACATTTTGTTCAGGATTATTTGATGAATTTATATCTGTCCTCCATAGACTGAGAGGGTCTTAGCTCTCTGGTCTATGCCTCACCCTTTTACTAACCCAGATTCCAGAGTCTCTGACAAGGGAAGTTAAATCCCTTGTGTAGAGGAGGAGCAGAGAAGGAAAGGGGTCAGTGAGGTATCACTTAGATCTTGAGCCACAAGACTGGAGACCCAGTAGAGCCCCCTACCTCCCAAATGAAACTGAGTAAGCATACCTTTGCTCCTTCCCAGGTGTGATCCGCACAGCAGTGGCTGACTTGGACCGGGAGAAACAGGAGCGTTATGAGGTTGTGATCCGAGCTACGGACATGGCTGGTCAGCTGGGAGGTTTGTCGGGCTCCACTACAGTGACCATCGTCATTACTGATGTCAATGACAACCCACCCCGCTTCCCACAGAGTAAGGACCCCTGCTTGGCTGCCCAACCATTTGCAGGACTCACAGTCCCTCAAACGTCCTCTGCTGTCAATTTGGTTCAATTCAACAAGTATCCATTCAGTAACTACTCTTATGTCTAAGACACTGTTCTAGACACTGGGGATACAAAGATTAAAAAAATGAAAGTCTCTACCCTCAATGAGCTTACATTTGTCCCACTACCTTTCTTTGTCTCCTCCCCATTTCTCATTGTACTCTCTTCCTTCTTCCCCAGTAATTGAAGAATAAGAGGCCAGCTCACAGTCTGTCTGCCTGTCCTGGGGCCCCTTGTCCTATCCACAATTGCCACAGCCACCTCACCCTGGCATTACCTGGGAAGGGACCCAGATGGTTAGATCTGATGAGGGGCATAGAGGGGGCTGAGAGGAAAGAGACTTGATCATTCTTGTTGAGGCCGGCTAAGCCAGGTCTTGCCATCTGCCTGACTTGGCACAGACACATTGTTACCAGATATCTGCTAGGGGAAGAGTTAGCTAAGGCTCCCAGTCCTATGTTCGCTCCTCCACTTCATGCCCAAGAAATCTGTCCTTTCCTCCCCAGACCTGCCACTTCTTGTTGTGACAACATTCTTCCCCTTTATGAGCCTCAGTTTATCATCTGTAAAAGGGGATAATACTATTTTCCATACATAATTCACAGGGTCATTGTGAGGAAAGCACTTTATAAGCCTTCAAGTACTACCAAAACATGAATTATTATTGTTGCTGTTGTGCGACAAGGACAGCAAGGAGATACATATTATTGCACTTAAGACTTTCAGAGCTCTTGCCCATGATCTCACAAAGTTCATAGCTCCCAAAAGGGAAGTGTACAGGAAGGGAGTTATTTGACTCCTTTTGCCTGTAAAGAGAGAAATCCAAAGAATGTAAGTGACTTGCCCAAAACCACATTTTGAATTGGGGTAGAGAGTCAGGATTGGAACTCGGATCTCCTGGCTCCAAGCTCAGGGTTCTTGCCTCTTCCCTATATTGCCCAATATTATTCCTTTATCTTAAGTTCCAGGCCCTTTGGACTCAACTCTGGTTGGGGCCTGGAGATCTGGGCACCTAGAGCCAGGTTTTCTTCCGAGCTGTCTGCAGCATCTCTCCATTCCTGGAGCCCCAGCCAGTAAGTGTTCTGTAGCAGTCTGAGGAGGGTCCACAGGCTTATTTCCTGATCTCTCCCCCTTTCCCTCACTCTCAAGACCATTTTGCAGATGAGGAAACTGAAGCCGAGAGAAGTAGATGGTTTGTCCAAGCTCATGCAGCCCTTCAGTCTTCTTCCCTGGCTCCCTCTCTCCTAGAGCCTCACTCTGTCTGCCCATCTGGGCCCCCTCCATCCTTAACTCCAGCCCTCGCTGCCGCCGCCACTGCCTGAGAGCTGGGGAAACAGCCAGGCGCTGGCAGAGATTAAATGCCGGTGGGAATGTGAGCTGATTCCTATCGGGCGAGTCATTATGAGAGGTCTGGAGCTCTCACATTAGGACTCCGCCACAGGGGACTGACCCCCGAGAGATAACAGAAGCCTATCCGCATGGAGCCAGCTATAATCTCTGCCTTGCACTCCTGCTGTGGAGCAGGGCTGCTATAGGCTATTGGGGAGGGATCCAACCTTTGAGAAGGAAGGGGGAAGGGTATGCAGCTGGCCAGCCCCATTGGTATAAGGGGCAGAGGAAAGACTAGTCTGGTACCTATGCCTGCCAACCCACAATGCCAAAAGCCTCTCCCTTGTTAGGCAGGATCTTAGATTGTCAAAGCAGAAAGAGACCTTGGAGCATAGAACTTTAGTGCTGGAAGGTACCTTAGCAGAAAGAGTAGAAGGTCCATAGGGACCATTTAGTCCAGCCCCACTGTTTTACAGGTGAGACAACTGAGGCTCACAGAGGTTGTGACTTTCCCAATGTCACAGAATGAATCAATGGCAGAACTGGAAATCAAACCTAGTTCTCCCTACTCCCAACCGTAATCAATAGGAGAGCTGGAGAATGGGCTATCCATCCATCCATCCACCCATCCTATGGTTGCATCCAACATATTTCCAAGCTTAAAACAGGCAGGGGTGCCACATCTTACTCACAAGCATGGCACCAGACTCACCTTGATCCTTATAATAATTTTTCTTTTAAAAAGTTTATTGCCATCTTGTTTTCATCAAAACCCTTGAATGTAGGTAGGATACATAGGATCTCTATCAGAGTACAGATGAGGAAACTGAAACTAGGGCTAGAACCCTGCTTTCTAGTCCATTATCCTTGAGGTGCTCAGTGGTGGTTAAATCACCTGTGGATCCCAATGCAGCTTCAAGTCAGTATGGGGTAGTGGTAAGAAGGCCATATTTGGAATCAGAGGAGCTGGATCCAAATCTCTGCTCTGCTATTTATTAACTGTATGCTGTTAGACAAGTCACTTCCTCTTTCTGGATCTCCTCTATGAAATAAAGGAGATTGGCCTGAATGATTTCTCAGGTCTTGCCCAGCTCTGTATCCTATGATCCCTACAAAGATCCTAGTCAGTCAACTCTAAGCTCCAGTTCAGGCCTTCCCCATCAGAGAGGTTTTTAGTCTGAGGCCTTGGTTCCTCCAATTTAATTCACTTAAACAATTTTTCAATGGCTTCTCTCAGCTGAGTTTGGTATAAAGATAAGGCACAGTCCTTTCCCTCAAGGAATTTATGCTGTAGTACATTCCTTCTCCCCCTTCCTGCCCCTACATTCTCCCACTATCCCAGCTTCTATGGAAATCCCCTTTCTCATTTCACCCCTTATCCCATCACTATATCCCTCCCCATTCCTTCTACCAAAGGAGCAGAGGGTACAAGGTGTGTGACTTATCAGGAAGAGGGTGGATGGTGGCAGGGGCAAAGTCCTTAAAGGCCCTTAATGGTGGAGCCGAGTTCTTCAGCTCATGGGCTCTGTGGGACCCCTTCCAGAGATGTACCAGTTCAGCATCGTGGAGACAGCACCCATTGGCACTGCCATTGGGCGAGTGAAGGCTGAGGACTCGGATGTGGGAGAAAACACTGACATGACATACCAACTCAAGGATGAGGGCGGCGGGGACATGTTCAAGGTCACAACAGACAGCAACACCCAGGAGGCCATCATCACTGTGCAGAAGGTGGAGACCCTGGCGGGGTGGGAGGGGGAAAAGGAATCTGGGGTGGGGTTGTTGGAGAGAGCCTATAGAAGAGAGGAATCAGCATGGTATAATAAGATGAGACCTGGCCATTAAGTCAGAAGACCTAGGTTTGGATCCTAGTGCTGTAGTAACTTAGTAGCTATGTGACCTTGGACAAGTCATTTTTTTTAACCATTCCGAGCCCGTGTTTCCTCCATAGAATGACAAAATAAAGAGGCTGGGCTAGGTGATTCCTAAAATCCCTTCAAGCTCTGACATTCTGTGTTTTAGATCTGAGAATTCTAAGTTCCAAGACCTCTATCATTTCTAACACTCTGTGTTCCAGGTCCTAACATTGTGTGTTCTATAGTCCTTTCCAAATACGGAATCAAAGTCAAAAAAGATGTGAGGTGATTCTAAAATGGTAGAGTAAAGGGATATATCTTTGCCTCCTCTGGAAGAGAACCAACAACCCTTTTCTCCTTTCGTGATAAGCACAGTATCTGTTCTTCCTGGCCACCCCAACCCCCAGATGGCCACTTGAAGACTGTCTCTTCTCATCACACTCGCTCCTGAGGCACCCTCAGCTGCTCTGTCATGTCAGCATGGTAGCGAAGTGGACCCCCGCCTGATTGATGACCCCGGCTCTGGGCCCATCACTCAGTGGCTTCCCTGCATCCTGATTTCCCAGGAGCAGAGGCTAGTAGGAGGGGGGGTGGAATGGGCTTCCCCCAGCATGGAAAAGTGGAGGAAGAAAAAAGCTCAGCCTTGACTTCAGTAATGACATTTCCCTCTAAAATCAGTAGGGCCAACACTATCTATATGTAGGCAAAGCAGGCAGTCCCCTATAGCGTGCTGCTGGAGGGTCTTTGAGAAGACCTCCTACACCCCCCAATATCCCTCCCCGCACTTGTCACAGAGACTAGAATTCCACCATCTTCATCATTCCTTTGGGTGAAGCTATTGTCTCTGGAAGATCCCAGTCAGCATTTACTGAGAGCGGTAAGAGATTATATTAATCATTAGCATCCACTGATGAATTGGCTCAGAATGTCCAGTTACCAAGGAATCAGAGCACAGCATGGGTGAAATCTGAATGTACATACAGAATCCTGGACCCACAGATTGTTGGAGCTGGAAGAGGCCTTAGAAATCTTTGAGTTTAAGCCTTTCATTTTACAGAGGAGGAAACTGAGACCCAGAGTAATGGTGATTTGCTCAGAGTCAAACGCAAGGTAGTAGCAGTACTGAGATTATAACCCTGGTCTTCTCACCCAAAGGTCGGATAGGTCTGAGTGGGGGCCCTGAGCAGGAGCCCTGGGTGCTCACATGGTTGGATAGGAAGGGGAGATGAAGAAGAGGCCTAGTCCTGAGGCAGATATATACCCACTTCAGAGAGGGACCCTCCTAGATAGCCCATCACCAGCAAGGCCTGCCCTTTTTACACTGCCTAATCTTCCACTGTTATTCTATGCCTTTGAGTTCTTATCCACAAAAGACTACAAAGGGGCAGCACAGAGGACTTAGGCCCTTGTCACTCCTATACCACCCCCTGGCCCTGGCATCTAGGGCACCATGGGAACCTCAGCTCCTCCCTCAGTCCCCAGCTCTGAAAGTCCCCACTAAGAACCCAATCCCCTCTCACCCAGTCCCTCTCTGTGTCCTACCTAGTGCCTGGACTTTGAGGCTCAGGCCACACACACGGTGGTGCTTGAAGCCTTGAACAAGTTTGTGGACCCACGATTTGTAGACCTGGGAACCTTCAGGGACCAAGCGATTGTCCGGGTGACGGTGATGGATGTAGATGAGCCTCCTGAATTCCGGCCACCTTCTGGGCTCATGGAAGTACAAGAAGATGCCCAAATCGGCTCCATAGTTGGTGTGGTAACAGCGCTGGACCCTGATGCTGCCAACAGGCCTGTCCGGTGAGGCTCCCCTACCCTGTCTGCACCCCACCCCCCCACCCCCGCCAAGAGGTTCAAAGGAAGGAGAATACATCTTGTTGGGGAAAGTCAGGAAGGGCATCCTGGAGGAGGTGGCACTGGATCTGGTCTTTGAAGGATACTAGGCAACTAAATGGCTCAGTGGACAGAGTGCTGGGCCTGAGTTTAAATCTGGCCTCAAACACTCACTAGATGTGAGACCCTGGGCAAGTCACTTAACTTATCTGCCTCAGTTTCCTCAACTGTAAAATGGGGATAATAATAGCGTCCACCTCCCAGGACTGTTGTTAGGATCAAATAAGACATTATTTGTAAAGTGATTAGCAGTGTCTGGCACATAGTAGGAAATTAATATGTGCTTGTTCCTCCCCACACACACATACACACGTACTTCCCTCCCTCCTAGAGACTAGACTAAATAAAGATGAGGACTCAGGAGATGAGCACACTGGATTGGGAGTCAGAGGACTTGGGTTTGAATCTCGGCACTGCAGCTTCTCTCTATGATTGTGTGTCATCCCATCATTCCAGGGCAGAGGGCAAAGTGTAAGCAAAAGCAAGGAGGAAGGAAAGAAAAACAATGAAGGGAATGTAAAAAGACCCATTTCACTGGGGCAGAGGATTCCTGTTCAGAAAACTGGGAAATCAGTCTGTAAAGGGTGATGGCAGCCTGGGTGTGGAGGGCTTTAAATGCCAGGCTTGGGAGCTACTTACTCTTTGGATGGCGAGCAGTCAGGGAAAGGTTCTACAAAGGAAGACAACAGGGTTCTGTGGACATACAGAATCCTTCTGGGGCTAAGGCAGCCTTGCAGAAACATCCACAATCTACCAGACTGTCTGCATTCTTACCAACCTCTCCTGATCTATCCTACTTTCCAGGCATATGCTTTGTTAGCTGTGAGCATCAAGAACTTGAGTGACTGAAACAGTGCTTGGAGGGGTGGGGGAACTTTGTTTTGACCCAGTTTTTCCCCCAACTTAATTTCATGCATATTTTCTGAGCCCAATTTCATCCATGGGGCTGAAGAGGCCAGCAACAATAAAATATCTTGCGTATGACACGCATAATCCTGTTTGCAGAAACCTGAACACACTGGTTATGCCAAAACTTGCTGCAGCATCAGAGCTTTAGAATCTAGATTGTTGAAATACAGAACATAGGATCTCAGAACTGGAAGGAACCTTCAAATGCTGAATGTCACAGCTGGAAGGAAAATAGTTTGATATAATAAAAAGAGCAAGATTTGGAGTCAACAGTCAAATCCAAGCTCGGTTCCTTATTTACTATAATAATAACTTAATAATATGCAATTTTGAACAAATCCCATCATAGAATCATGGATTCTTAGCCTTTCTGGACTTCAGTGAACTTGCCTATAAAAGGAAGAGATGTGCTAGCTGGTTTCTATGGCCCTTTATAGCTTGAAATCCTAGGATTTTATGACCTCAGAACATAGAACATGAGATGACAGCACCGAGAGGGATCTTGGAGCATAGAATCATAATGACAGGCAGCATTTGTGTATCACTTCAAGGTTTGCAAAACACTTTGCAAATATCACATTTGGTCCTCACAACAACTCTAAGAGGCAGGTGCTATTATTATCCTCATTTTATAGAAGAGGAAACAGAAGCAGACAGGTTAAAGGACTTGCCCAAGGTAACACAGGTAGTAAGGGTCTGAGGACGGTCTGAACTCTAGTCTTCCTAGCAAGATCTATACAGTATTAGAGAGAAACTTAGTGGGCGGCTAGGTGGCACAGTAAACAGAGCACCAGGACTGGAGTCAAATCAGGCGTCAGGCACTTAACACTTACTAGCTATGGGACCTTGGGCAAGTCACTTAACCCCAATTGCCCTCCAAAAAGCAAAAAAAAAAAAAAAGAAAGGAAAAGAAACTTAAAGACCATTTTGATCTAAATTCATTTTACAGATGAGGAAATTGAGGCCCAGAGTCTGAAATCAACGTGCCTGAGATCAAACAGAGACTTAGCCAGGCTCCAGGAAACCGACAGTGTGTGGGGCTCTCTCACCTGAGGGTCAGCAAAGGCATCATAACACACATGGTCACCCAACTGGAAACATAGTGAGACAGTCTATGGATGACGAACTGTGGATGCCAGAGAAGTAGTAGGACTTAAGTGGGTAGGAAAGGAAGAACTCCCATGGTGCCAGGAAGGAACAAGTAGGCAGAGAGAGGAGGGAGTAGTCAACTTCTAAGCACAAAGGAATACTCATTCTTAAGACAGAGAAGGGGTAGAATAATGAGTGTGGGTGTGTACGTATGTGTGCACAGGCACGTATTGCGTGTGTGTGTGTGTGTGTGTGTGTGTGTGTGTGTGTGTGTGTGTGTGTCTGAAGTAGGAGAGGGGGTGGTAGAGACCAGCTCATTTATCCAAAGTCCCTCCCATCTTGTTTTCCTTCCTTTCTCTGGAGAATCCCCCCTCCTCCGGCTGTGATTACCCTGGGCATACAAAAGCAGCAGGGAGGGGCTGCCAACTGGACTGAGTCACTCCAGGAGTGAGAGGGGGAATTGAAAAGCTGATTTGCCAAACAGCAGTTCTCTGCAGTGGGTTTCTTTGCTGCAACCCAGGCCCCCTCTGCTGGCTTGGAAGCCTAAGAAAGGGAGACAAGTCTATAGGCCAGGGAGAAGCATGAACTGGGCTGGAGGGAAGGATGCTTACCCACCTGCCAGGCAGACCTCAGAATAGGATCCAGGGTGGAGGAAAGGGATAGGCAGTGACTGGGGAGGGTTAGGAAGGAGTGAAGGAGGTGAGCAGCAGGGAGAAAGGGGAATAAGGAACCATCCCTCTGCTACCCACACACACACACACACACACACACACACACACACACACACACACACACATACACACACACACACACACACACATACACACACACACACACACACACACACACACACACACACACACACACCACTATTCAGCAAGCTGTGGTGTGTACTGAAGGCACCTGCAGACAAATATCCACATGTGCTAGAACCAGTTACGTGTCCATAAATATACCTAGTCTCTGCCCTGCCATTAACTCACTGTGTAATCTGGAAAATCTACCTCCTTTCTCTCTATACCTCAGTTCTCCTACTTGTAAAATGAGGGAAATGGAGGCAACATGATGGCACAGAAAGCCAACCTCCAAGCAGTTGGAAAGACTTGGGTTCAAATCCTGCCTCTGACACTTCATGACTGTGTGACCCTGGGTAAGTCACTTAACATCTCAGTGAATGCCCACACAACTCTCTAAGATCATTAAGTTTAAAGGAAGCTGCCTTACTGAGAGTTTCTATGCCAAAGAATCACAGGTTTAGTCACCCCAAAATGAGATTAGACTCAATGAGACCTAAGCTCTGTTCTAGTGCTGTTGTCTAGACTTTTGTACGAGATTTGTGCACACAAACCCATTCCTATGTCCCTGTCTTGTTGTCCCCCTGCTCCAGTGATGGCTGGAAAGTAGCAAACTCTCTTGGTGTCTCCAGGAGGTATTTGCCCATGGTAATGCAGGACTGGATGGAAATGCACAGACGAGCACACCTGTTCATGCAGGGTTTGATGGATCCATAAAGAACACCCTATATATGCTTCCCTCTCCCTTTCCAGGATTAAGAGGCCTATATATAGCCTGGAAAGTAAAGAATTCAGTTCAAGCTGGGAATGGATTGTCAGCAATCATGCCTATACACCTGCTTACCTGGCTATCCCTATTTACTCATATATTCCTTATCATAGCTCACATTCAGCACTTTTACTGTTTACAAAACCCTTTATAGACATTAACTCATTTGATTCTCCCTGCAGCCCTGTGCGGGAGGAGGCAGGCAGGGCAGGCATTGACCTCTGAGGTCCATTCCTAAATCACAGGATCTCAGAGATGGAAGGAGTCTCAGAGGGCATTTAAGCCAGCCACTTGTATCACCTCCAGAAGATAATCATTCTAACTTCTACTTGAAAACCTTCCCTGATGGAGGGAACTCATTACTTCACAAGGCAGCCCATTCTACTCTGGGATAGCCCAAAATTTTAGTAGGTTTTTCTTTAAACTGAGCTAAAATCAACCACTTTGCACCTTCCACTAATTTTCTTCAGTTACTCCCTAGGACCAAAAAGATCCCCAAACAAAACACAACTTCAGGTGGTTGAATACTACCATCATATCCCTCTTACATCTCTTTTCCAGGCTAAACATGGCCAATCCTTCAAATCTCTGGACCTCCGTTTCTTCATCTGAAAAAAAGGGAGTTGCTAGCCTGAGACCATATAATTAGTCCCATTTAAAGAAGAAGAAACAATCCTAGTGAGTTAAAGGGACTTTCCCACAGCCCCAGGAACTCAAACCCCAATCACAGAACTACAGCACTGTGTGAGCTCTTTGGGTACAGAAATTACATAATTTGTTTTTTAAAAAATTGCAACCATAGAGCCTAGCATGCCTTTCATAAAGTAAGTGCTTAAGGTATATTTGTTGAACTGAATAGGATATAGACCCAAAAAGGACTTCAAGATCATCTAAGCCCTCCAGGAAATAGTCCCTGGAGTGGAAATGACTTGTCTGGGGTCACACAGACACAAAGGAACAGAGTAGCACCAAACTCAGGTCCTGGAGAAATAGCCAATCAGCCCCTCAAATGGCAAGAACTTGAGGAGTCCAGGGACACTGGCTATCTTTGGGATGAAGTCCTTTGCCTTCCTTTCTGCTCCCAGGCACTAGTCCTGTCCTCAATGACCTTTGCCCTTCTTCATTCTCCCTCTCCTTTTTCTGAGCCTAGTGGGAGAGGACACCTGAACTCCCCATTTTTAGGAGAGGGACCTGGGGTACATGGCAGGTGACATTCTCTCTCTCTCTCTCTCTCTCTCTCTCTCTCTCTCACACACACACACACACACACACACACACACACACACACACACACACACACACACCATTGGCTCTCATGAAGCCCTAGGCTCAGGAGCAATGACTGTGACCTGCACCTCTGGCAGCCAAGTTGCTGTCCTTGGGAACACCTGGCTCTCACTCTGCAGCTCTGGGATTCCCTCCTCCTTTCCTCCTTCCCTCCCTCTCTCCCTCTGTCTCCACATTATTTACTTACAAAGGGAACAAAAGAACCAAGAACCGAGAACAAACAGCCTCTGAAAGCTGAGGATGCAGAAAGAAGAGAAAAGAGGACTGCTAAGGGAGTGAGGGAGAAGAGGGGAGGAGAAGGAGAAGAAGAATGAGAGGAAGAGGGAAAATATAGGAGAAGGATGGGGGGAACAGGGAGAGAGAGAGGAGGAGGCAGAGGGAAGAATGAGGAGGAAGAGAGGGGGAGAAAGGGCAATGAGAGGAAGAGAAAGAATGAAGAGGAAGTGGGGGATGGGGAGAAGGGGAGAAGCAAGAGGGGGACAGAGAAGAAAGAGAAGAGAAGAGAAGAGAGGAAAAAAGGAAACAATGAGAAGAAAGGAAAAAGGAGAGAAGAGGAGAAAGAAGGAAGGAGGAAGAGAGAAGAAAATGGAGGAAGAGAGAAGGAAAATGGGAAGAGAGTGGGGGATAAGGAATAGGAAGAGGAGAAGCAAGAGAAGGACAGAGAAAAGGGAGAGTAAGAGAGATAGAGGAGAAAGAAAAAAATAAGAGAGGGAGGAAGAAAGCAAAGATAGGCAGAGAGGAGAGGGAAAAGTGAGAGGATGTAAGTGGGAGGGAGGAGATGAGGAAAGAGAGGAAGAGGGAGGGGAGGTGGAAAAGATAGGGAATAGGAGAGAAAGGAAAAGGAAGAGAAGAGAAGGGGATAAAAGGGACAGGAAAGGGAGAGGAGAGGAGGAAGCCTAGGGGCAAGGGATGAGAGGAGGACAAAGAGGAGAGAGGGGGAAAGGGAAGGAGAAATAGGAAAAAAGAGGGCAAAGACAGAAGAAGAGATGAGAGAAGCAAAAAGATGAAAAGGAGAGAAGGGAAAGAGGGGGCAAAGAAAAGAAAAAGGAGGGAGGAAGATAGGGAAAGGGCCTCAGTTTGCTTCTCTGTAAAATGACAGGTTGGACTAGAATGTTCTTTAAGGCTCCTTTCAGCTTTGAAAGTCTATGTTCTTTATTTTTAGATCCCTTCTTGCTCTAAATCTCTAAGTGATCCTCAAGGATAGGAAGACCACCCAGAGAGGCAATCATCAGCTGAGAGGCATATCTGACTTATGAACTAGAAGTTATTAATTTGGACTCCTCTGGTGGGGCCAGTCACCCACCCCACTCCTTCCCCACTGAATTAACCTTTCCTGAAACAGCTTCCAGTACCCAGCTACAGCATCAATCCTGAGAACTATCCCATTCCCATCAAATTCAAGCATCTTGAGAGGAACAAGTTACTTCCCCCTATGAACTTAATTTCCTCATCTGCAAAATGAAAGAATGGGACCCCAACTGGTCTCCAAAACCCCTTCCAGCTCTTTCATTCTGGGAGGTAAATGAGCAGGGGTTGAGGGGCAGGCAAGATAGTAAAGCAGAACTACAAGCCCGATTTATTAGCTCTCCAATCTCCTCTTTCCTCCCAAGAAAAATAGATTGGCTCTGGTAGATTTGGTTAGGATGTGATTTCTCCCTCATCTGGACTCCCATCATTCAGTTTGTGTCCTGCAGTTATCACATCCTGCTTGCTGTTACAGTTGTCTCCTTGACCTTTCTTCCCTACTAGACTGCACAGTGTAACCTCCCTGTGGGAAAGGACCCTGTTTTGTTTCTCTTTTATATTCCATGATCTCATCAAGCCCAAGATCCAGGAAAGGCCCCACACATTGTCAGAGATGGAAGGGACAGAGCTGAGAGGGACCTTAGCAAACATCTCTTTCACCCCCTCCATTTTCAGAGAGAGAACTGAGGCTCAGAGCCGGAAAAGGGCTTGCCCAAAGGTCACTCAGTCAGTTAGTGGCCGAGTTGGAACTAGAAGCCTGGACTCCTGATTCTGCAGTTAGTAGCTCTTTCCACTCGGCCTAGCCGCCTCTGTGCAGGCTCAGTGAAGCATCTTTTGCTCGGCTGTCGGATGGTGCTAATTAAGCAGCTTCGCTAGACCTGGGCTGACATAGGACCGGCTGGTTGGGCTGAGGCCCAGTCTCGAATAATAATGGCTGGGCTCCGCTTTGATGCAGCTGGCCTCCCTGGAGGTCGGGCAGGGACTTCAGCCCCCCAAGCCCGGTCTGGTGGGTGGAAGCGGCTGGCCAGGGGCTGCTCGCTTTCCGTGCTGGTTCTGGGCTCCCCACTCCCCGGCCCCAAACCCCCCCCCCC
>CM053581.1:231563052-231646098 GCA_028627135.1 Pseudochirops cupreus
ACGGCCAGAGGAGAAGAGGAAGGAGGAGGGGGAACAGGAGAAGAAGGAAGAGGAGAAGGCGGGAGGGAGGAGAACTGAAGAGCCATGGCAAGGATGAGGGACTGGAGGCCTAGGGACCTGCCCCTCACTCACCTACTGTGTGAGCCCTGGCGAGTCAGGGCACTTTATCTCTTGGTGGCACCTCAGTCTCCACATTCGTAAAAGGAGAATGGACCAGATAAGGCTGAAGTCCCAACACTTCTCAAGAAAATTGAGCCCTCTCTGGAAACATGGCATTTCCAACCATTTCTCTAGTGACCCTAAAAGTGTGTATACCGCAGGGGCTAGAAGTAGGATGTGGGAGACCACAGGGAAAGGACGGGGGATCCAGATTTAGAGCTGAAAGGAACCTAGGCCAACTGCCTCATTTTGCAGAGGAAGCAGTCCCAGAAAAGTGAAATAAGAATCGTGCTCAAAGGAAAGTCATAACTGGAGAGGAATAGTTAACAGTCTAGCTAGAACAAAGAGTAGGGAAAGGAGACTAGCATGAAGTGCTGGTAGAGGAATAACATACATTACTCTTTTTACACCCAGTATGGTCCATCAGACAGGTTTTTTCACTGCCCCTCGTACTGGGTACTATTCCTGTGTTTGCCCCAGCTGCTCCCACGCCTAGAATTAACTCTTTTCTTAACCTCCCTCTGAGACTTCCTAGTCTCCCTCAAGATTCAGTTTAAGCACTTCATCAGGGAGACATTTTTCCTTCCCAGCTCCCAGTTTTCTGTCCTTCCCAGCTGTACTCTTAGCCCGATTCCACTTGTAACCATTTTGTATATATGTATGCATGCCTATCTTGTCTCCTCCTTCAATAGAATATATGCTTCTTGAGGGCAGGGACTGTTTCACTATTGTACTTCTATCCCCATCACTTGACAGAGTGCAGGCACTTGGCTAATTCTTGTTAATTGATTAATGTTAAGATCAATTAGCTCACAAATCCAGACTTCTCTACAAGCCCTGCTTTTAATGAGGACTTGATTCCACTATTTCAGCAAACATTTTTTATGCCACCTACTTTGTGGAGGACACCCTACTTGGATGTTCCACTGGCATCTCAAATTCTACATGCCTAGAATGTATCATCATCCCTGATAAACTTTCTTCTCCACCTAACTTTCCTATTTAGATTGATATCATCACTATTCTCCCAGTCAGTAACCCAGGCTCAAAACCTCAGAATCTTCTTTGACTCTTCCCTCTCCAGCCCTCCATCTAGTCAGTTGTCATGCCCTATTGATTCCATCTCCATAATATCTCTCAAATCCATCCCTTTTTCTCCCCCTCACAGTGCCCCCATGCTTGTTCACACCTTTATCACCTTTCCCTGGAGCTATTATAATATCCTCTTAAAACTGGTCAACTTTCAGGTGCCCCCCAACCTCCCAGCCCTATACATCTTTCAGACAGTTGCCAAAATTATCTTCCTAAGACACACAATATTTCACTGTTCACTGTCTCACTAATTTTAGAATTATGCTAAGAAATAATCTCATTGTTAGGAATATGCTTCAACAAGATCAAAGATGGAAAGGTCCCATATCTGACCATTTCAATCTCCTGATAAAAAATTTCTGGGCTCCTTATTGATCACAGAAGAAAAGATATGCTGAGCTTAGCACTTGAAGCTCTCTACAATAGGGTTGCAGCCTGTGTTTATTTTACATGAATCCCTTTTGTGAGCTGTATATTCCAGTCACATGGGACCAGAAGCCATTCTCCAAACTCAATATCCCATCTCCTGCCTCTGTTCATTCATATACACAGCCCTTTCCCCACAGCTAGAATGCACACTGTCCACCTCTTAGCTTTTTAGAAGCCTTTCCTTTAAGGCTTAACTCTGGTGGGAACCTTTGCCCTAACAGCCTTCCTTTCCCTGCCTCCCCTCCCCTGCACCATTAAAAGTATTCTTCCCCTCCTCAGATTTTCTTAGGTCCTCTTTGTCTGTAATTCCCATCGCTCCCTGTGTTTCATTATGCAAATTGTATGATGCTGTAAGCTCCTTGAAGTCAGAGACTTCTATTTAAAAAAAAAAATTTCTATCCCCAGCATCTGGCACAATGCATCCTTGGACATAGTAAACACTTAAACATACACTTGTTGAATTGAATTGAATATAAATTAAAATATGAGGGACTAAAAAAAATTCTGTGATGGAAGTAAAGGAGGGAAAATACTTCCAGTCAGCATTGGTGAGACTTCCTGGAGATGGTAACTGGGTCTTCAATGATATGTAGGATCACCAAGGAAAACAGAGGAAATAGCAAATGATTGAAGGAGTTTAAAATCTTGATGTTCATTTTCATCCTTATCAAAATGGTCTTCTTCAGATTTCAGGGGGTCAGATAGGGGAAGAGAACAGTTTGCTTTGGGTTTGTCACTTCCTCTTTCTAGGTCCTCATCTAACTCTATGAAAAGGAGTTAGACCAGATGATCTTTGAGGTCCCTTCCAGGGATGACAGGCTACTTTTTTGGTGTCCTCCCTCCTCTAGTATCTCACATACTCTGCTACACCTCTTCCAGGATTGCTATTCCGGATTCCAAGTTCTCTTCCAGTTCCATTTATCCATAACTTGGTGATTTGCTGGATTTAACCATTTAATGATAGCCAGGCAGGGTGGTATAGTAGACAGAGCTTTGATTTGGAATCAAGAGAGATCTGGTTTCAAATCCTACTTCACACACTAGTAAGTTACTTAACTTAGAGAAAGCTTAATAATTGAATGACTTCTTTGAGCCTTAGTTTCCTCTTCTGTAAGGTGGGGATAGTAATGTTTCCCTAACGATCTTTCAGGGACTGTTGTGAGCACTTTGTGAATCTTCAAGTGCAGTAGAAATGTGATTATTTTAGGCCAAATTCATGTAGCTCACATTTCTAAGTGCCTTAAGGCTTACAACAGGATTTCCCCACAGCAATCCTATGAGATTGTTTGTATAATTATAATTTTTTTTAAAGTTTAGTGACATCTTTTGTTTTTATATCACCTTCATTTCTAAACATATCCCTGTCTGATCTCCCCAGCCACCTCTTGTTACAAAGAATAAAAAAGAAAGAGGAGGGAAAAAGCAGTTCAGCAAAACTAAACACCTCATCAGCTGAGTCTGACAATTATATGTGCAGGGTTCCATATCTATAGTTCCCCACTTCTGCAAAGAATAGAGCAGAGGTTCCCAAACTTATTTGGCCTGCTGCCCCCTTTAAAAAAAAAATTACTCAGCACCCCCTGGAAATCTACTTTCTTTAACCCTTTAGTGTTTTTCTAATTGCATCATTTCAAAAAATAATTTTTCAAAAAATGATGCATCTTAAATTTAATAATTTAATGTAAATTTGTGGGTTTTTTCTTGCATTGAAATTTTGATGATACAGTGTTGCACCAAGTAACCGTATAGTATCATATTGTAAACAAGTCATTACATGCACATATTCCTCCCAATGCATGCTGGAGTTCCTGACAATGGGCAACACACTCACCTGCTAACATTTGCTTGTTTTAAGGCCCTGTGGGTGGACTTGACCACTGATTGGTTATAACTTGCTCTTTGTGTGTTTATTTGGAAAACTAATGTAATCATTATGACTTTAACTCTGTTACACAACAGATGGAACATGTACAAATGGTTTTTCAAAAATTTCTTCTCTTTTTTTCTTATTATTCTATAGCCCCTTATTTTTATTCAACGCCCCTGAATTGTACATGAGGCTACTACCACCCCCATCATTCCAGTGCCCCCAAGGGGGCGATATTTGGGAACCTGTAGAACAGAGGGACGCTCATTTTCTCCTCTTTGGCAGACCAGTTCCCAGCATTAAGTTCTGATTTTTGTTACTGTCCTTTTCATTGACTTTGTTGTAGTTATTTGATTATATTGCATTCCTGCCTTGTATGAGTTCAACTAAGTCCGCCTCTGCTTTTCTTAAATTCTTCTTATTCATCATTCTTATGATGTAGTTTTATTCTATTACATGTCCTGTGATTTGTTTAGCCATTCCCCAATCAATGAACATCAACTACAAAAAGTATTATTATAACTATATTGGTGTACCTGGGACCTTTTCTTTTTAATCTTTGATCTCCCCAGGGTATATTCCTAATAGTGAGATTTTAGCAATTTTCTTAGCATAATTCTAAAATGAGTAAAATAATGATATGGCAACAGGAGGCATTTATTAAGCACCTAATATGTATTAGGTGCTACACTAAGCACAAGGGAGATAAAAAAAGGGCAAAAATAGTCCCTGCCCTCAAGGAGCACACAATCTAGAGGGGGGAAACAACATGCAAACAAACATATATATATATATATATATATATATATATATATATACATATATATATATATATATATAATAGATTGTATATAATCTCAGAGGGAAAGTACTATAATTAAGGTAGACTGGGAAAGACTTCTTATAGAAGGTAGGATTCATTTTAGGCATGGGGGACAGTAAGTGAAAGTACACAGAGTCAGGAAATAGAGTATCTTGTGAGAGGGAAAGGAGGAAGAGGAAAGGGAATGAGTATTTTTTAAGCACCTACTATGTACCAGTCACCATACTTAACAATTTACAAATATTATCTCATCTGATCCTCAAATCAATTTTACCTCAGTAGGTGCTATTATTATCCTTAGTATACAGTTGAGGAAACCAAGGGAGAGAGAGGTTAAGTGACTCACAGAGCTAATAAATGTTTGAGGCTGGCTTTGAACTCAGCTTTTCCTGACTATAGGCCCATGCGCCCTATCCACTGTACTGCCTAGCGGCCCCTTGATGTGAGGGGCAGGGATGGTAGAGTAGGTGAGAGGAATAAGGTGTGAGAATTCTGGAGAGGTGGGGGAAGGGGTCAGGGGAGCAGGTCATGAGGGGCTTTCAAAGCTAGACAAAGAATCTTGTATCTGATCCTGGAGGTGGCAGAGAGCTATTGGAGTTTATTGAACTGGAGGATGACATAATCAGACCTGTACTTTAGAAAGATCATTTTGATAGTTGGGTGGAGGATGGACTAGAGCAGCAGTTCTCAATTTGTGGGTCGCGACCTCTTTGGGAGTCAAACGAGTTGCCTATGTCGGAAAACACATTCCGATGGTCTTAGAAACCGAGACACTGCTCCTCTATCCATCTCCAGGAGGGTCCGCCCATATGCAGATACGCCCACATACGAGTATTAAACGGTGACCACATTAGGAAGGTTGAGAACCACTGGATTAGAGCAAGGAGATACTTCAGGAAGGGAAGCCATCCAGAAAGCTATTGCAGTAGTCTAGGCATGAGTTGAGGAGGGCCTGAACCAGGGTGGTGGCAGGATCAGGGCAGAGAAGGAGATGTTGCATAATTGGATATGGGAGATGAAAGAGAGTGAGGAGTTGAGGATGACCCCAAGGTTGTGACCTTGGGTGAGGAAGACTGTGGTATCCTTGCTAGCAAAAAGGGAATTAGGAAGGAAGGGAGGTTTTTGAGGAAAGATAAATGACTTCAGTTTTGTACATGATAAGTTTAAGATGCTCTTGGGACATCTAGTTTGAGATGTACAGTAGACAGCTGGAGATGCAAGATTGAAGTAAGATGAGAAGTTAGGGCTGGAACATAGATCTGAAAATCACTGGCATAGAGATGATAATTAAATCTTGGGAGTTGATGAGATCGCCAAGGGAAATTGTTTGTCCTTACTTCTCCAAGAGAATCATGACATCAGGAAGATGATGCCATGAATTGTAAGTGAATTGGATTTAAGTGAGGGAGGGCTGTGCAAAATCACCAGCCTTACTTTCTCCTCTGGATCGATCTGGGTGATAGATCAGGATGATTGGAGATGGACCCCTCCAAGGGAAATAGTACAGAGGGAGCAGTGAAGAGAGCCCAGGACAGAGCATTTGAGGATTCCCACAGTTAGTGAGCCTGGGTGAAGATCCGGCTAAGGAGATTGAGAATTAGTTTTTCTGAGAAAACAGACTCTGTGAGTGACCTACCCTAGTTCATACAGCAAGTAAATGGTAGGACCAGATTTTAGAAGCATAGAACCACATGGTAGAGCCAGGATTTTAACCTAAGGTTCCTGGTAAGTCTAGTTTTTCTCTCACTGCGTCCTGCTGCTTCTTGGAGGTCTAGCTGGGGATATCCCGCTCCTCCATTTCCACCTCATCTCCAAACAGACTCCCTGCATCTCAGCAACCTCTATTCCTTATCCTGCCCCTCGGAATGAGGAGAACCTCTGGGCGGGGGTGGGTCCTATACTGGAGCTCACTAGAGGCAGCCAGGTCAGAGCTGGTAGAATCTTGAGGGTGCAAATTGTTCAGTGAGTCAGTGGCTTGTGAGAGGGCAGGAGGGGGAGGGAATTCCCTGGATTCTTCCAGAAGGGAAGAAATGGGGAGGCAGAAGCAGTGAGGAGGAGGGGAGATAGGGATAGACTTATAGTCAGGATGACCTGGGTTCAAATCCTACCAGAAACGCTTACTGACTGTGTGGTCATGGGCAAATTAGTAACCTCTCTGGATCTGAGTTTTTTCATCTATAAAATGATGAGGCTGGATGTGTCGTTTAAGGCTTCATTCTTAAAAATGCAATTAGGATTAAGTGAGTTGCCTAGGGTCACAAAGCTAGTTAGTGTCTGAAACCAGATTTGAACTCAGGTCCTCCTGTTCAGGACAGATGCTCTATCCACTGTGCCAACTAGCTGCCCCTAAGACCTCTTTTAACTCTATATTTGTGACCTTACCCAGTCAACTATGGCCTAGCCTCACCATGTTATCCTGATTCTTCCCTCCTCCCCATCCCCATCTGTAGACTTTCTTAATCTCTCTTAAACCCATACTCTCTAGAAATAGCCCCCGGCTTCCACTCACCTGAGATAAGGCCTGGATTTCTAGGGCCAGCCTTCGCCTTCCCTCCGGTAGAGACTGCCCTGAGCCCCACGTTCCCTTAAGGACCATCCTACAGACCATCCAGGGAATCTCCTGAATCTCCTGAGACTCTTCCTGAGACTGAGACTTTCCAGCACCCAGCACAACACCTGGCTTATAACACCTGGTGCTTAATAAATGTTGATTGATTGACTGATTGACCAACTGACTGAAAACAAACCTTGTCTTCAGTGCCCTGAAACAAACTGTTGATAGGGACCTCTGCATGCTGGGACACTGGGGATTGCAGGTGAAGTGGGCTTGATGAGGATGGGAGGGCTTGGGAAGGCCACAGGAAGCTGGGAATAGGGTGGAGCAGAGATAATAGAATTATAGATTTAGAGCTGGGAGTGACCTTGGAGGTCATCTAGTCCAGCCCCTTCATTTTACACATGTAGAAAGTGAGGCCCTGAGAGGCTGTGACTTGATCAGGCTTCAAATCCAGGGCTTCCAGATTCAAAGGCCAGAATTCTGTCCATTATAATGCAATGCCTCTCAAATGGGCTGAGATGGTGTGGAAGGAGGGAGAGACAGGGAGAGGTGGTCTGGGGCTCAGCCCCTCCTTCCCTGCTGCTATCAGCTTGCCGTCTCATTTCCCTGGAGTGGGTCTGCAGGGGCCGGGAGCCACTGCTCAATCCTGCCTCTTCCTGGGCCCCCAGGTACGCCATCGACCGTGACTCAGACCTGGAACAGATCTTCAACATTGATGCTGACACTGGTGCCATTGTGACAGGCAAGGGACTAGACCGGGAGACAGCAGGCTGGCACAACATCACTGTGCTGGCCATGGAGGCTGGTGAGTGGGACAGGGTTGGGGATAGGATGAAGGAGGGAGGGACGCTTCATCTTCCTGAAAAGAAGCCTGAGGCTTATAGTCCTACAGACGCCTACAGATTCAATCCTCTTAGATTCCTTCAGTCCCACCCCACGCTGCCTTTTGGTAGCAGACAGAGGCCTTCTCTGGGTTTCACTGAATGGTAACGTTGGTTAAGTGCCACCCGCACCACCCACTCCTTTGCATCTGGGTCCCAAATCCTGCCAGCTCCTTTCTCCACCCTCCAGCTTTTGCTTGAACACTTTCTGCTCTCTGCTATTACTTACTATTTGCCTTACCTTGAGAATTCCCTCCCCAAACTCCCATAGAATAGCCCTGGGCTACCATTTCCCCTAGGGTTCTCTCCCCAGCCCTGCATCTCCTGAGACTTGCCTTCCCTCTTCCCAAACCAACCAGCCACCCCCCTCATTGAGATCTGATGAGCCCAAGTGTCAGATGGGGCCCTTTTATCACTTACTAATTGCTAATTAAACAGACCTGTCTGAAATACTGGGCCAGATTTCCTACTTTGGGAGAGAGAAGAAGGTAGGCAGGAAGAGAGGGGTATCTCTCCCTTTAGCCCCGGTTTTCCTTTGATCAAGAACCCATGAGGGTACAATTGTTTGTCCCACTTTCCCAAGACAAATCAGAGTCCTTAACCCCGAGCTGAGTCAGAGAACTTCGACAGTTATTGTCAGAGAGCAGAAGATTGAACTGAAGAGAATGCAGAATAGAGGATGATTGAGCTGAAGTGGGTGCTAGATGTACATGCAGAGTTTGATGATGAGACTCTGTAAAGAGCTCTAGTGGAATCGGGAGACCCTGGCCGGTGGGCTTGGACCCCAGAGACTCCCTGTGCTGTGCACATGGGGCACCCTGCTGGCAAAGGGCCCAGAAACCTCTGCATGGTTAATAGGTGCTCTGTTGCTGATCTGAAAAATAGCTCATATTTCTCTCCAGTTAAGGCTTACAAAGCATTTTCTCATACCAAACAACACTATGAAGTAGGTAATGCAAGGATTGTTATCCCCATTTTGCAGATAAGGAAACAGAGTCCTAGAGCAGCTGAGTGACTTTTATGGGATTGTTCTAGTGACGGCATCACAGCGCAGTGAAGAGGGAGCTAGGCTTGGAGCCTGATGACCTGATTTCAAATTCTGGCTTTTCTATGGCACAAGGATGGCTGTGTGCGAGTCATTGAATCTTTCTGGGCATCAGCTTCCTCCTCTGTGAGATGGAGGGTTGGGGCAGCTGGGTGGTGCAGTGGGTAGAACTTGGAAACAGGAAGAGTTCAAATCAGGCCTCAGACACTCACCAGCTGTGCGTCCCTGGGTAAGTCACCTAAGCCTGTTTGCCTCAGTTTCCTCATCTGTCAAATGAGCTGGAGAAGAAAATGGCAAACCACTCCTGTATCTCTGCCAAGAAAACCCCAGATGGGGTCATGTGGGACACAACTGAGATGACTGAACAAAGATGCAAGGTTGAACTGGATAACTTCCATGATCTCTTCTGACTCAAAGTCTATGATCATTTATTATTATTATTATCATTAGTTATTCTTATCATTGCCATCCACTAGATGGGCTTTGCAGTGTGCAGTTAATCTGTCTTCTTTTTGGAGAGTCCCTTGTATCCTGAGCCCAGGCTTCTGACCCTTTAGTCACCCCAGAGGAGAAAGCTTATAGAGCCCCACTTAGCAGGAAAGGCTTAAAGCCGAAGTCTCCAAAGCCCCCGTTTATGAGAACCAAGATCCCTGACCGATTTGACCTCCCTTCAGAGGGAGATGGAGAGGCTTCTCCCTGGGGAGGCCTAGGTTTCCTGCCCCTTCCCCCAGCTCAGTCCAGCCCCGCTGCCCCGGCCCTGGGCCCAGTTAAGTCCCTTTGCTGAAGTTCCTTCTGTTTCTTTCAACTCCAGTTTAAAAGGAAATACAAAGGAAGAGCAAACCTCTGGGCTGCTGCTATGAGCGCCTTTGAATCCACTCCTCCCGGGGCATGAAAGGAAAAGAACAAGCGGTAACAGAGGAAGTGGCCGACAAGCTGGGGAGGAGAGAGGAGCAAGCCCTCTTTCCAGTGGTCCCCAGGAGGCAGCTGAGGCCTCAGGCAAGAGAAGGAGAGAAAGAGAGAAGAAACAGAGAAAGAGACAGAGACAGGGTGGAAGGGAGAGAGACAGAGAGAAAGAGAGAGAGAGAGAGAGAGAGAGAGAGGAGGGGGAAGAGAAAGAGAGGAGGGGGGAAGAGAGACAGAGGAGGGGGGAAGAGAGACAGAGAGAAAAAGAGAGAGAGAGAGGAAAAGGAGAAGAAGAAACAGAGAGACAGATGGGGAGAGACAGAAAGGGGGAATAGAGAGAGACAGAGAGAGTGAAACAGAGAGAGGGAGAGAGAGAAAGAGAGAGAGAAGGAGGGAGGGAGAGACAGAGAGAAGAGATAGAGAGAGGAAGAGAAAGAGACAGAGAGACAGACAGGGGGGAGAGAAAGACAGAGAAGGCTGGAAGAGACAGACAGTGGGGGGAGAGAGCAAGACAGAGAGAGATATTGGGGGAGAGAAAGAGATAGAGACAGAGACAGAAAGACAGAGAGACAGAGACAGAGAGACAGAAACAGAGACAGAGAGACAGAAAGAGACAAAGAGACAGAGACAGTCACAGGCAAAAAGAGACACATAGAAAGAGATCTGAGGTATTAACAACACCTCTCCTAGCCCAAAGCCTTTCCCCCTCACCCCCCTAGTAATAAATTCTTTTAGGATTTTAGAATGAGAAGGAACTAAAATAGCACTGTTTAATCCTTCATTTTACAGATGAGAAAATTGCTTCAAAGAATGAGAGCAACTTGCCCAAAGTCATATATAGGAAAGAGCAGAGCTGGGACTCAAACTCAGGACTCCTGACCCTAAGTCGGTGGTCTATTAAACTACAGGAAAGAAGAAAACTAGCTTTTATGAGGCCCCTGCTCTGTGCCAGTCACAGGGCTAAGTGCTTTGCAAATATTATCTCATTTGATCCTCACGACAACCCTGGGAGTTTGGTGATATTATTATCCCCATTTTATAGCTGAGGAAACTGAGGTTAAATGAGTTACTCATTTAACTGGCTAGTAAGTGTTTGAGGATAGATTTGAACTCATGTCTTCCTGACTCGAGGCCCAGGACTCTATCCACTGTACCACCTAGCTTCTGAACTGAATTGAACTGAACTGAACAGAAAAGGATCTTAGCAGGAAGCTAATATTAGAGCAGGAAGGGACCTCTTTAGAGACCATCTGATCCAGCTCTGCAATTGGATAGATGGGGCACGTAAGGAGAGAGTTAATCATGGAAGGCTTTATGGAGGGCAGGAGGGGGTTCTGTTGGAAGACCAGTGACCAGAACCCAGCCTCTCTCTGGGAAGGCTCACTTCCCCCTGGATAGTGACTGAGGTAGCCTCATTAGAACGGACCATTGGATTTGGACTTAGTATTACTGGATTCAAATCCTATCTCAGGAGTACCTTGGGTAAATCATTTCACTTTTCTTGGTGGAATTGAACTTAATAGTCTCTAAAGTCCCTCAAAGCTCCAAATCTGTAATTCTATTATCCAGTTACTTGGTGTCACCATCTTTGCTGTGCAGTTGGTGAAATGTCCCTGTACCCGGGGCATTGAACTGAGAATTCTTCTGGTGAAATCAGCTTACACAGGCCTTACTCCCCTCTCCAGAGCATTTTTAGAAATCCCAGTTTTGGGGCAGTTAGGCGGTGCAGTGGCCCTGGAGTCAGGAGGACCTGAGTTCAAATGTGGCCTCAGACACTTAACACTTACAAGCCATGTGACCTTGAGCAAATCACTTAACCCCAACTGCCCTGCCTTCCCCACTCCAAAAAAGCAAAAAACAAAAACGAAAAAGAAATCCCAGTTTCCAGGAGGGCTGAATTCAAATGGATTTTTGTAAAATGCTTAGCCAAAGGAAGCTTCTGCTTTTTTAGGGCATCCCAAAACCAGATTCACAAAATCCAAGAGGGCCGAATTACTGTATAACATGGATTCTTTATTCTGTTAGAGGGTCAAATCATGTCTCCAAACACAACTCCATACAGTAGCTTCCTGATAAACTGGTGTTAGTAAAAACTAATCTCTTACATTTGTGGAGTTATTGATTTTCACCAAAGAGAAAAAAGCACAATCCCTTTCCCCTTTCCCCCCCTATTTATATAGCTTCATTGCATCTTCCCTTGATTCCTGGAGGTAGGCAGTATAGTAGGACTAGTATATATGGACATCCAAGGAAACTGAGGCCCAGAAAGGGCGAAAGTGACTGGCCCAAGGTTACATACTTGGAGGCTGGCTCAGAGCTGGGGCTGGAGGTCAGTTCTGACTGAGCCAAAGCGTCTTCAGGAACGTTAACACAGAACGTTAACTCAGATCTTTAAGAGCCATGGGGAGATCCAGTATATTTCTAGTCCCTGCTCCGATGGTAACTTCAGACAATTCTAGCCTTGGACAACAAACGATAATAGCTGATGTATATGTAGCACTTTAAGGTTTACAACACACTTTACATACATTATCTCCTAAGAACTAGAGCAGCACTTCTTAACCTTTTTTGCATCATGGTCCCCTTTGGCGTCTGGTGAATTTTATGGGCCCCTTCTCAGAATAAAGTTTTTAGAAACATAAAATACATAGATTTACAAAGGAAGGCAGTTATACTGAAATACAGTTATCAAGACATTCTTCTCATATAAGTACATGGACCCTCTGAAATCTATCCACAGATTTTCATGCCTCCCCACGCCCACCAATTAAGAACTATAAATATCATCCTTAATTTTCAAATGAGAAATCTGAGGCTCCTAGAAAACACATTATTTCATTTCTCTGGGCCTTGATTTTCTCCTCCATCAAATGGGGGCGATGTTGTACTAGATGACCTCTGAGGTCCCTTCCAACCCAAAGATTTCATATTCTCTAGTTCCTTTCAGTTCCTACAGTCTCTGTTGTGAGGTCCTTTTGAGTTCAAACATTCCCTGTTCTGTGTTTTAAGGCTCTTTCCAGGCTACATATTCTAGGTTCTAACATTCTGCGTTCTAAAGCTCCTTCAAACCTTGACATTCTGAGAAGTCTGCATTTGCTTAGCTTCCCAGGGCTGTCGGGAACAGGGCGTGCCTGGCAGAGGGGTGGGGGGAGCCGCCAGAGAGAACAGGACCCGCTGGCCCGACCTAGAGGGGGAGGCTAGCGGGGTGGGGGTGGGGGCTAGTTTAACCAGCCAAGCTTTCTCTCTTTTGGCAAACACAAGGTGACAAGAATCAGAGGGGAAATATTTATACACAGCAGCTAAGATTTCCGAACAAGTCAGTAAGAATTGCAGTTCCCCTCCAGCAGGGCTGCCTGTCATACTGGATTACCTCAAAGGCCTGTGGAGCCGCTTAGTATTCTGGCTCCCCTCCGCTGGTAACTTCTGAGTCATCCATTCTGCCTATCCAGACGCTCCTTCCACTGACATTATCTTTAACGTTTTGTAATCATGAAATATTAATGACTGATATTGAATTTAAAGTACAATTTGTGTCTGAATTCTCTGGTGGAAAGGGCAGTTGTAGAAGGAAGGCCTTCAAAGTGACAGCAAGAATTTTGGAGGTCTGGTCCATCCCCACTGCTGAGTAGAGAGGGATGGGGGTCAGGTCTGGGGTCCCTGCTGCCTCTCTCAGGAACCTGGGAGCAGCAGATGAACCTCTAGTAGACTGGAGGTCAGGCAACTTAAGACAACTAGCAGCTAATCTCATCTGCTCCATGAACTCTTAGCTGGGTTCTACTGCCCAGGCTAGTTAGAAAACTAGGCTAAATAAGCCTTAGGGGACGAGGCAAAGACAGAATCACAGAACCACAGACCTGAGAGGAATATTAGAACATAACATGTCAGGGCTAGAAAGGATTAAAGGCCTAAAAGATTCTCTAGAGTCTAGACCAACCACAGCATTTTATAGATTGTAAAACTAAGTAAGGCTCAGAGAGAGAAATTGAAGCTGCCACTTACTAGATATATGACTTTGGGTAAGTTTCTTAATTTCTTTGAGACTCAGTTTCCCCATCTACAAAAGGAGAGTGCATTAGACTATTTCTAAGGTCCTTTTCAGTCATTACATTCTGTTATTCTGTGACTTGGGCTGAAACCCAGTTATTTGGTGCCAGAGCAGGGATCATACAAAAATCCAGTGCCTCCCAGGTCAGGGGGGAAGATCTTGGGGGCAGGGTAAGGTAGGAGAGAATCCAATTCACACCAGCTGTTAAGCAGAAGTGAGAAAGGGGTGGAGAATGGCATGTCACCTGACTGCAATGCTTTGACCCTCTGGGACACCTGAGCTAAGGTTGATGACTCTTCTCAGAGGAAAGCTTGCATCTCCTCAGGAATGCAGGTCATTGGGCAGAGTTCTAAGCTCCTTGTCTAGCTGGTGTTCTATAGTCTAAGGCCCTGTCTAGTTCTAACATTCTATGTTTGAATCTTCCTCCCAGCTCTGACACTTTGTAGCCTAAGGTCCAAAATTCTTTGTTTCATAATTTCAGTTTTCTTCTAGTTCTGATGTTCCAAAAGAACCCCATGATCTGAGGTTGAGGTGGGATCATGTCCCCAGAAGTGTCCAGATGTATCCCAAGGAAGGCAGGGCATTGTGTCAGGTGTCTAGGATCATCTCCAGACAGCAGTGAGCATATGAGCTAGATTTGATTTCAAAGATTCGAAGAAGACTTTGCAAAAAAAAAAAATCTCTTCCTCTATTCAGTGAGGTCTAAAATCCCTCCAGGAGAAAAAGTACTCCATAATGAAAAACGATCATTGTTGTTCAGTCATTTTTCAGTTGGATCTGACTCTCCAGGACTCCATGTGGGGATTTCTTGGCAGAAATACTGAAACGGTTGGCCATTTCCTTCTCCAGCTCATTTTACATATGAGGAAACTGAGGCAAACAGTTAAGTGACTTGCCCAGGGTCACTTAACTAAGTAAGTGTCTGAGGCCAGATTTGATCTCAGAAGATGAATCTTTCTGACCCAAGGACTGGCACTAGCTGCCCCAGAAGGAAAAAACCGAGAATGTGACAATCCTCCTGGGAGAGGAAAGACCCTTAACTTGGTAGTCAGGAGACTTGGGTTTGAGTCCCATTCCTGTCACTAATTTGATATGTGGTCTTGGGGAATCCCCTTTCCCTCTCTGCGTTTCAGTTTTCTCTGTCAAATGAAGGAATTGGTCTAGGTCTCTAAGGCCTCTTTCAGCTTTTAAATTCTATCTTAAGGTCCTTTTCAGCTGTTTGATTTCAGGGAAACTAGGGGGACTAATGTTCAAATTGAGGGGTAAATCCCTCATTTCAGGTTCTTTCTGTAGAGACCCCTCCTAGGAGGCATATGGAAGTTCTTCAATATATGCCCGTGAACTTGACCTCGTTCTCTTCTTTTTCTCCCTCATCTTCAATGGTGAACAAGCACTTGGCCCCCTCCTAGAAGGTGAGGGGGTAGAGGAAGAGGGTAGAGAGTAGGTTCCCTATCACAGGTCTCAGCTCTACTCCTGGCTGTATCTGAGGCTGGGCTTGCCTGTAATTGAGATGATAAATCTTCCTGTCGGGAGGGGAGCGAGTCTAATCAGAGCATTGTGTTTGGACGCAATCTAATTACCCTCAGGGGAGGATAGGGAGGCCAGCAGCCGGGGAGGGGAGCCCGGGGGCTGACAGGCGTTGGCAGCCCTGTCTCCCACGGAATTCCCCCTTCCTCAATCTGTCCCTCTACTTTATCTCTCCCTCCTCCCCACTCCCACCCCTTTGTTTGTCTGTCTCTCTACCTTGCTTTTCTTTTACTCGCATCTGTCCTTTACTTCCCCTTCCTTCCCCATCTCCTCTCTCTTCTCTTTTGTTTCTTCCTTTCTTATCTTCCTTTCTCTCAGTCTACCTCTTTTTACTCTCTCCACTTCAGTTCCTCTACTTGACCTCTCTCCCCCTACATTATTTCTCCCTTTCTCTCCCTCTTTCCCTTTTGTTTTTCTACCTCATTGTTCCCCCTTTCTTCTTCCGTCTCTCTCCCTTTCTCTTTCTTTCCACTCGCTTCATTTCTCTTTCTCTGCTCTCTCTCCCTCTTCTCTTCTCTAGAGGCAAGGACACCCAGCCTCAGGTCCAGTAGGGATGTTGGTATGTCTTATGGACAGTGTCTTCCAGTACTGTATCCAGTGTCAGTCTAGGCATGTCTCTCATTAAGAGAATGGGGTGGGTGAGTGTGAGCAAAAGAAAAAAAACATAGAGGCCATCTACCTGAAAGACTATGTGCCTTGCATGTCTGCTGTGGGAAAAGAAGAACAAACAGTGAATTCCTACAGAGGAGTGTGTCTGTGTGGGCCTGGGTGTCTGTGTTGACCTGCTTTGGGGAGTGTATGGGTACTCAGGTGAATGTGCAGTTGATACACAGTATATGGTTTGTATAGGGCTCAGATTCTAATAACTAGGATAAGCAGGTGCACAGTGGAGTATTATGTGTGAATGTATGTTTAGAAGGAGAAATAGTTATCTGTGGGCCATGTGGGTTCACAGGTTGCAGTGTATGTGTGCATGAGCAGGTTTTGGGAGGTGTGTGTGTGTGTGTGTGTGTGTACATGTATGACATGATCAGGAGGGATAGTTGGGGATGTGTGTCGGTAAGAGGTATGTGTGCTATGTTGCGTGTGTATTTGTGTATGAGTGAGCATGTGTGCTGAGAGCTATATACATATATAACTCATATTTTTGTAGCATTGTAAGGTTTTTCAAAGTATTTTTTTCACAAAACCCCCATGAGGTAGATAGTATAAATCTAATTATTCCCATTGTACAAATGAGAAATGTGAAGCTCACAGAGGGGAATGATTTGCCCAGAATCCCACACATAGAAGGTCTTGAAGCTGAGATTCAAAGGCAGGTCTCCTGAATCCAAATTCAGCACTCCTTTCACTATACTATTTATCTCTTCAATAAGTGAGAATATTTAAAGACTAGAGTGGAAATGGAGGTGCTTTGGATGGTAACTGGATGGTGGATCATGTGCCATATGTTTTTGGTTTATTGTGTTGGGTGAGGTGCATGTAATTATGTTCTTTGCATGTAGATTTCTGTGGTATGCTGAAGGGTATATGTGAGTTTTGGGGTTGTATCTGTGTCTGGGGAGTGGGTGTATATCTGCAAAAGAGGTGTGATGTGCATACTACAATATAAAAGTACACTACAGTGATGAGTGAGGTAAATCTGAATCTAAGATCCTGTAAATATTCCATGGTCATTGAATTAAGCAATCTCCATAGAGACACATATCATAGAATCCTCTGTAGTTTTAAGATGTGTGTGGGAGACATCTTACTTGAGGAGGCTTCAAGACTGCATTATATTCTACCAAGTCACACACTTTTTAAAGCAATCAGCAAATAATATACCGAGTGGACATTTACATCTTCTCTACACCTCTCAGTTAATGTGGCCAAAAATATGATCATCGATAGCACATCCTCAGGGAAAACCTGCCTGTTCCCTCACTGGGTTTTCATTAAGGACACTACCAATGTGTGTGTAGACCATTTGCATAAAGTTTGCTTACACATGAGGAAAATAGGATGAGATCACTATCTTTAACTATTTGGAAGGCTATGATATAGAAGAGGGATTTGGTGTGCTCTGTTTGGACTCATGGGGTAGTATTAGGCCCAAAGTGGACAGGCAAATTCCAACTCTGTATAAGGAATAACTTCCTAATTCCAGAAATGGAATGGGGTCCCTTAAGAGTAATGCACTTCCATTGAGGAAGATCTTTTAGCTGAGGGGAGGGGACCACTTACCAGTATTGTTGTAGCAGTGAGTCATGCTTGTTATGAACTGAACTAGGTGGTCCCTAAGGTCCTTTTCAGTTCTTCAATTCTATGACTAGCTATGGTCTATGGACTGCTTCTCTCCTTGGAAATAGCCTTAAGGGTCATCTAATTCAACCCCTTTACTTTACATAGAAGGGACCTAAGACCCAAAGAGAAGTGATTTGCCCAAAGTTAAGTTAGTGACAGAGCCTGGGATAGAGTCTACAGTTCCTACCCCCTGATATAGTCCTCATTTCACTCACTCATGCATTTCCAGTAAATGGGGCAGAGGATGCCCTATGCCAGGTACCTTTCTATTAGGTATCAAGACTCTGCAAGGTCAATTCAGGTCAATTGAAGGAACATTTATTTGTTAAGTACTCACAATAAACATACTTAGTATATTCCTTCTACTTAAAGGAGAGGCCTTTCTATTGGGATTCAAAGATCATTTGAGGAAAAGGGATATCCCTGAGTTTTAACCTCCAGGCCAGGAGTTCCCAGCTTTAGTCTCTCTATAAGTGACTTTGGCAGGTAGGTGGTGCAGAGGATAGAGCACTGGGTTTGGAGTCAGGAAGACTCTTCATGAGTTCAAATCCAGCCTCAGATACTAGCTATGTGAATCTGAACAAGCCATTTAACCCTGTTTGCCCCAGTTTCTCATTTGTAAAATGAACTGGAGAAGGAAATGGCAAACCATTCCAATATCTCCACCAAGAAAACCCCCAAAATGGGGTCATGAAGAGTTGGACACAACTGAAACAATGAATGGCTCTGGGTGCTGTCATCAATGAGGGTCCTTCCCACCAGAGACACTCCCTGGCCTTCCTAAGCACACCAGGGCCTCCCTGCCTCTTCCAGCTGCCTCCCCAGATTAGTGGTGTGCCAGCTCTGGGAGGAAAGGCAGAAAAGCTTCGTGTTTAATTTTAATTTCGGAAACCGTTTAGGTATCAGGCCTGTGCTGCTCACTGCTGTCAATCAGGCTTCCTCAAGGCTGCATCAATTAGTTTAAAAATATTGAATGTAATTTTGCCTGACACAACATATTGCAGTCACTGCAAAATATAATTTATTTTAGAAGAAGAAATAATTAAACTAATTTGCATGTCAGTCAGCTGAGCTGAGATGCCAAGGTAGGTAGGGGGGAACCCTGCCACCATGGGGTAGGGGTACCTATTGTGGGCAGGCAGGTACAGTCAGGTCAGGCCTGAGTTCTAATGGGACAGAGATCCAGGCTTGACTTCTCTACTTAGCATTTGGGCCTGAAGTTTCTTCTTCCTCATTCTTGGGAGCTGTCCCAAGTACCAACATCATGGAATTGGAAGGACAAGGGCAGGGAATGCTAGTTTTGTGGGAAGCAGATTAATAGCTCATATTTTTGTAGCATTTTAAGGTTTATATAGTGTTTTCTTCATAGCAGCCATGTAATGAAGGCTGAATTAATGAATTATTTCCATTTTGTAGATTGAGGCACAAAAGCCCAGATCAAGTGACTTGCCCCTGGTGCAGTAAGTGTTGGTGCAGGAATTTGAACTCAGGTTTACTGACTTCAGATCTATTGCTCCTTACCACACTGGTTATTATACCACACTGATTACCCTCATTCTAGGTTACAATCAAGTTTGTTGGAATTGGCTCGTGAAGATAAGCTACACCTTTCATCTCCACTTCGATTGTGTGTGTGTGTGTGTGTGTGTGTGTGTGTGTGTTCTCCTACCCCCTCCCTGATGTTATCTATTTAATTCAGTTAAATTCCACAAGCAGTTACTAAATACATCCTAGGTACAAGACCCTGTGCTAGGCTCTGGGGAAACAAAGACAAAAATAAATCAATCCCTGCCTTCACGAAGCGTATATTCTGTTTGGGGGATGAGGAGGTTGTAGTAATACCACATGAAAGCCGGTAACTAAAGACAAAGGCAAACAATGACAGGGATCTGGAAATGACTTAATGGGGGAGAGGGTACCCTAACTGAGTGTCAAGAGAGTTAGAGATTTAAAGAGGTAGAGGTAAAGAAAAAGAGCATAGGGGCAGTCTTTGAAAAGGCAAGGAGGCCACCCAGGCACTCTGGGTTCAATTACCAAACACTTCTTGAGTACCTACTCTGTGCCCTATAGTGCAACAATAAAGAGAACACCATTGCTGTCTTTAGTCTGCTAATAGAAACAAGACCAGTTACTCAGGTAACTAAATGTCTAATTAAAACAATATCATGGGAGCACAATTGTAATATAAAGTGCTTTGAGATCTAATAAAGGGAAGATCAATTTCAGTCATGGGGGAATTAAAGGTTTCCTGGAGGAGCTTTCATTTGAGCTAGGCTTTAAAGGATGAGAGCAGGCAGAATGTGAACTCCCCTCCCCTTTGCCTCACTCATTCTTACCACCAATCCCCAACAAACGGTTTGCTGCCTGGAGAGAAAAAGATAACTGTCCATCCCAGTCTCGACCTTTGGCTCAACAGTCAGCCTGGCCCTTCTTGATCCCCCCACCATTCCTCTCCCTCAAATCCTCCTCAGTTCTCTAAATGAAACTATGGTTTATTTAAGGATCTGAACAACACATTCTTAAAAATAATTGATCACCCAGAGCTCTCAGTCACGATTTGAATCCTCTCTCTCCCAGAAAGCACCCCCTCTAATCACCAAAGAGGCAGATCTGAGGCAGCAGCCAGCCCTATGAGAAGAAAAAGGGAAGGAGAGCTCGTGAATGAAGTCTGCCAGAGGGGTCGGGGTCCTAGTTAATTACAGAACTTCCCCCCCCAAGAGAGTCTGCACCTGTCTCCCAAACCATGGCTCCTTTTTTATCAACAAGTTCACAGACACCAGCCAATTCTTGGCATCTAAGCAGGGCCAGAAAAAGAACTTACTGTCATGTCCCTCTCCACCCCCAACCAGACTTCTAAGCTTCCTGGATGAGTGGAAATGAGGAGGCAGATTACTAGGTCATCCAGGTGAGTGGACAACCAAATAATTCGAGGAGTATAAGGGAGGTCCCCTTGCTCTTAAATATCTTTCTCACCAGGCTGACATGGCACCTGAAATTCCACACTTCATGCTTTCTTTCTTTCAGTTGAACATGACCCTCTCTAATCTCCTTTGTTTAAATTCCAACCCTTTCCAGGACCTAATAAATTTTGTTTTGGGAACATTACACACACATACGAGCGCGAGCGCGTGCGCACACACACACACACACACACACACACACACACACACACACACACCCTACTCTACTTCCAGCATTCCAAAATATTAGAACTGGAAGGAATTTAGAGACTGTTTAATTTAACTACCCTTTTTTTACAGGTGAAGAAACAAGCCCAAGGAGAGGAACTGATTTGCCTAAGGTCGCACTGCTAGTAATGATTAAGCAGGGAGACAGTATGATACAGTGAAAGGAAAGAACATTGAATTTGGAGTCAGAGGACTTGGGTTCAAATCCTGCCTCTGACATATGCCAAGTGTGACCTTGGGCAAGTCACTTAGCCTCCCTAGATATCAGATTTCCTCTACTGTAAAACAAAGATTGTACTGGGGTCATTTTCAGGTCTGTTTATGATCCTAAAACTCAGACCTAGATCTTCTGCTTCCCAATCCGGTGCTCTTTCCCCTAAGGCTCTTGCTAAAATTTCCATATGTTGGAGGAGGAGAGACCAAGACATCAACCAGCTTATACATTGTCAGATTTGATTCCCTGAGGCTAGGCCACTGGTTGAACTGATTGAGGTAATGGTCTGGCCAGGGTTGTCTGCCCAGGGAAGACAGGTTAGAAATCTAGTCTGGGTTCTGGACCCTTGTTTTAAAAATATTTCCCGATTACATCAGTAAAAACTTTTAACATTCATTTTTTTAAATTTCAAGCTCCAAATTCTCTCAGTCCCTCCTGCTCCTCCCCCTCCCCTTGAGAAGGCAAGCACTATGATAGTTATTATATGTGCACAATCATGCAAAACATATTTCCATATTAGCACTGTTGCAACAAAAAAACCCCAACAACCACCCCCCAAAAAACAAGAAAAATAAAGAAAGCAGAAAAAGTATGCTTCGATCTGTACCCAGAGTTCATTAGTTCTTCCTCTGGAGACGTATAGCATTCCACATCACAGGTCCTTTACAATTTCTGGACCCTCCACTTCATCTGCTTATTGGCTACATACGAAAATGTTTGGATCATTCCTCTCCTCTAATCCGCTGCCCCTCTACTGGAAGGAGAGAGCTATGTTTGGTGGTCAGTCCTCTGAAATTAAGACTGACAACTTCAATGATCAGTTTTGATGTTTTTAGGTGTTTTTCTGCTTTTTGTTATTGTCTAATTGGCTTTTTTGGGGGTTCTGATCACTCCACATGAGTTCATGCAACCAGCTCCTTCAAAATGTGAGTCCCAGAAAGTGAGTCCCAGAAAGATGAGTTATTGTCTAACGTCATACAACTAGAAATGTAACCAGTGATCCTAGGACCTTGATTTCCTTATTTTTTTTTCCAAGCTGCCATACCAGCCTGATGAAATGTGCTCAAGAGGACCTACTCCCATTCCCCTGTACCTATCCTTTCTACACACCCCCCGCCCAGGCTTAGGTCCCACCCCAGTCCTGCTGGTCAACCCAACCACTGGGGAATGGCTTGTGTCCAGAAAAAGGATGGAATCATTCTATAATTGAAAGCAGCACCACCCTCCAAGCACCCTAGCTGCCTGTCTCATTCCCCTCCCACTCTGGGTTACAGACAATCACTCACAGGTATCCAGAGCATCCCTTCGGATCCGGATCCTGGATGTGAACGACAACCCCCCAGAACTGGCTACCCCCTATGAGGCTGCTGTATGTGAGGATGCGAAACCTGGCCAGGTAATGACCACTATGGAAATAACTAACATTTCTCTAGTGCTTTACTCTTACAAAACTTAGCCACACAGTCTATCTCATTCTGAGACTCATGACACATTTCTGTGTGGTACTTAGGGTAGATATCAACCTCACTTTATAGATGAGAAAATTGATATGGAGAAAAAATTTAAGTGAGGTATCCAGAGTCAATGAGGTAATTAATGGTGGAGGCAGAATACAAAGTCCAGCCCTCATGGCTACAAGTCTCACAATCACCCCCTTTCTTTTAAAAATATAGCTTTCTTTTTTATTACGAACTTAAAAATCAACAAATCAGCACAAATGTTCCAATATACAAAGAACATACAAGAGGGTGGTATATAGAACTATTAATTACATGCAGTTTGTTTTTTAAGGATTGTATATGGGAGTGGGTAGGTGGCACAGTGAATAGAGCACTGGCCTGGAGTCAGGAGGACCTGAGTTCAAATCTGGCCTCAGACAATTATAACACTAGCCACGTGACCTTGGGCAAGTCACTTAACTCCAATTGCCCTGCCTTCCCCCCTCCAAAAAGCAAAAAAAAAAAAAAAGAATTGTATATGAATCACATACTCTTTCCATGGACTACACCTACCCTGGGACAGGAAGGTTAGGTGAGATAGGAGTCAGGATGGCAACATTTGTGTGCCTCAGTCCCTCTATCCCCCATTTTTAATGCTACCACCAAGGTCTTCTGTCCAGGGACCAACCCTGGGCAGCTTTACCTCTCCCTTGCTGTCAGTGAGTGGCTCTGAGGCTTGACTTTTGTCCCTTCTTTGCCTTTAGCTCATCCAAACCATCAGTGTGGTGGACCGAGACGAACCACAGGGAGGTCACCGATTCTACTTCCGTCTGGTGCCTGAGGCTGTCAGTAACCCTCATTTTTCTCTGCTCGATATTAAAGGTAAGCCCCACTTACTTCCTCTATCCCCTTCCATGGAAGGATCAAGGTAGGCATCTCTCCCAACTTTTTTCATGGACGTAGAATCCAATGGAGCCAAATTGACGTCAGTCAGTCCACCAACTTGTGCAAAGTCCCCTTGGGCTGGAATGTTCAGAGAAAGCTTCCTTGAGAAATACAATTTGACCTGAGCCTTTAAAGGGAGTGAGAAGGTTGGGTGACTAGCTGGATCAAAGGTGAGATCAAAGGTGAATGTGAACAGCCTTCCAGATGTGAGTGTCTTGGCTGGAGCAGAATAAGAATGCTTCATAAAGTTTTGTGAGGAAAGAACAAAATTTCTCTTTCTCTTTTTAATTCTTTGCTATAAATGATGACTCACTGGGAATGGGAGGGCAGAAGAATATATTCAGAAATGAATTGGATATAAAAACAAAAGATTATCCATTTTATTTTTGGAGACAATCAGTTAAGTGACTTGACCAGGATCACAGAGTTAGGAAGTGTCTGAGGCAGGATTTGAACTCAGGTCCTCCTGACTCCAAATCTGGCACTCCATCCACTGTGTCTCCTAGATGCCCCAATATTAATAATTTAAAAGAATGCAAAAAAGTTTTAAAAGAAAGAAAAAGAGCCAGGGATCATAATGCACTGCATTATCAACAAGTCAACATTGTGGCAATGCCATTTCTCTTCACTGAATTAGTAGAAGTGTAGTGTATCTAGAAGAAAGGAGTGATAGTCCTGTTCTCTACAAATGTCAGATCCCACCCAGAATAATATGTGTAGTTTCAGGTCTCACCATTTAGGAAGGTATAGTTTGTCCAGAAGAAGGCAACAAAGGTGGCCATGGGACCCCCCATTATGTCATAAGAGGTGTCTTGAAAGAAGCTTGGAATGTTTTCTTGGAGTAGGAAAAAAACTTAGGGAAGATGAATGTTATCTTGAAATATCTGAGGCTTTCATTTGGAGAAATGAGTAGACTTGTTCTGTTTGGCTTCAGGGAGCAAAACTGAGAGCGATGGGTGGAAGCTGCTGAGAGGCAGAGGGAAAACTTCCTAAGAGCCAGAGCTTTCCCAAGGTGGAATGGACTGATTTGTGAATAGCCAGAAGTTGGATCACCAAATAGTCTAGCAGAGAGGTGGGAAGTTCCTTCTGCAGTAGATATTGGTCCAGATATACTCTGATGTTCTTTCCAGTGCAAATACTACAAGCCCACCATGTCCTAACCACTCCCAACATCCAAGAGCTTAGACCCTCTGTTGGTATTAGAGAAGGTAGGAGAAAGACACTTCTCAAGCACCTTTTCTTGTGCCAGGCTAAGAGATTCCTATACCCATTTCCCTCCAAGATATAAATGTGGCGTCTTTTATGTACACAGAGATAGTGCTACTGATATCAATAGGCCAAGTTGCCTTTCTATTAGTGGAGATGGGCTTTATTGAGCTATCCGCACTCTCACTAGTTTTCCTTAGGATTGAGGGCATGCATTTATAAGTGAGCTGACAGGGGTGGGGATAATCTGAATTCATAGAATAGAAGCAAGCCAACCACCCTGGGAGAGCAAACCCATTAACTTCATACTTTAATCATTAAAACTGACCCCCCCTGGGATGAACTGAGTGAATATCCGGAAAGAATTCCTTGAAGATCCTGGGTTAGAGCCCTGGACCCCTCCTAGCTGATTTTCTAGGACACTCAATGGCATTTGCAGCCTAACTATTCCCTCCCCAGAGGAACTAGGGCCCTCTATTTCCCACGGGTCCATATCTTCTTCCTTTCTCCCGATTTTCCAGCCCCTGGAAACAACAGAAATGACATTGGGAGACCATTAACCTTCTATATCAGAACATTCCTAATCATATTTGTTTGGCTGGGGGCTGGGGAATACCCAAGTCATCTGGGGCTGTAGCCCAGAACAAATCCAATAATGATAATTGTAATAACTCACCGCCATATAACATTTTCCTCACAATAGCCCTATGAGATTAGTACAAGTAATAATGATAATGACTGACATTTGTATAGCACCTTAAGGTTTACAAAATATATAGAGCCTACGTTATCTCATGTGATCCTTACAACAGCTCCCTGAGGTATGTGCTGCAGGTTCTGGTCCCATTTTACAGATGAAGAAATGAAGGCTTAGAGGAATAAAATTACTTGCACATGGTCATGAAATTAGTAAATGTGGGAAGCAGAATTTCAATGTCAGCTTCTCCTGACTCCAAGTTCAATGTTCTTTCTACTGCTTTTATAGAACTTCTTTACTTTCTACAGCTGAGTAAACTGAGGCCCAGAGAGAGAAAGTGACTTGTCCAAAGTAACCCAGCAATAAATTGAATAGCTAGGATATAAACTAGGGTGTTCTGATTGCAAGTCCTGTGTCTTTTTCCCCTCCACATACACTGCCTCTCGGTAATTGTTTATCTGTGTAGGTTGGTGGAGCTTGGGGGCTGGTGGGTGGCAAGTCACTCTGTGCTAGGAAAAATCCGTTTAGAGGAGTGGGTGGGAGGCTCTCTCCTCCCTCCCTGTCCCTGAGCACCCCCCCTTCCCTCCCCTTCTTCTTATAAATATCCACTGTGACAAACTGCTACCCCTGGCCCATCTGTTTCTTTGTACAAATTTGTAGCCAGTTTGGAAACGTGATTTATAAATATTGCTTTTGCAGCCAGGGATTGACACTGATGAATGTCAGCCCAGATGGATGCCTGCCGCTCCCTGGCTCTCTGGCTCCCCTCCCTCACCCTTTCTTTGCAGTGGTGAAAAGGGCACTCCCCCAACTCTCTGAGGCTTCCCTAGCCTGGACCACTGGCAGGTATATTAACTCTAGGGGTTCAGAGTACCAAGTCATCCCTGGGGGAAAAGGGAGAAGAGTATCGAGGGCCTGGGGGCACGGCCACCATCTCCCTAGGGTCTGGCCTTCTTACCTGATGCAGTATAAACTACGATGGTCTTAAGTCTGGAGATCTGGGTTCAAATTCCAGCTCTGCCATTTATATTAGCTGTGTAATCCTGGCCAAGGAACTTTATTCTCTCAGCCTTCATTTCCTTCTCTGTAAAATAAGAGTGATAGTATTTGTACCCCCTACATCTCAGGGCCATCATAAAGAAAGGACTTTGTAAAACATAGATGCCAAGAGAAGCAGGAGACAGCTGTGAGTACAAAGCAACTAATTAGTGACCATTTCTTCCCCTACACACACACACACACACACACACACACACACACACACCCCCCTGAGTTCCCCATTACACAGGCTGCTCCCTCCTATTCCTTAAGGAGATGAGGCTTAAACCCAGACTTCCAGCTATTCCCCTGTCTTGCCTACTCACTGTCCAGGCTGGACTCAACAAATGTTATTCTTAGCTGACATGACTGTCTGCCTTCTCAAAGGATAGTCAGCCAGTCAACAAGTGTTGATTGAAACCTGTGTGTCTCTGTACCATACCATTGGACTCTGTGAGAGATATGAAGAAAGAAAAACATTAGAAAACCTGGTCCCTACCCTTTCTGAGCTCTTGATTCAGTTGGAGCGAGAAGATTCCCATTATCAGACCATGTGTGACAAACCCCTGTGAACAATGCAGATGGCCAGGGTTATGGGAGCTCAGAGGGAGAAAGCCTATAGGCTGGGGCATGGAGAGAGGCCAAATGAGGCTTTGAATGGGAGATTTTAGGTAGGCAGAAGTAGGAGAGGCTCTTTTTATTTTAAGTGTGGATGGAGGGTGTGTGTCAAGGTAGGAATGAACCTAGTGCATTGGAGGACAGTGGGGAGGGAGGGCTGGCTTGATTTCAGCACAAGAAAAGAGGGCTGATACTCTCAATATGAACAAAAGCATAGAGGTGGGAATGGCCTAGACATGAATAGGCCAGCATCATGGAGTGAAGGCTTCCTGGGGTGGGGGGGCAAGAGACAAGGTTGAAAAACTAAAGTCAAAATAAGGTATGAGTGCTGGAAGGAACCTTTGTCTAGGGTTCTCAACCTTCAATCCCTGTCCCAAATCACTAAATCTTCACTTACCCCCCATTAAATATGAAATGAAACAAATTCTGGAGCTTATAAATATGAACATATAAAATAGATTAATTTTTCTTCTCTAAAGGTACACAAAAAGTTTTGTAACTAAATTGACTGGAGATCAATTTAGTGTTTCTATTCTATTTATCAAATATTTGCTGCGCCCCTTTCGACAAGTTTCTCATACCCCCTGTGTCTTGGACTTTGTGACACTGAACAGATTCAGTTTAGAGAAATCACCTTGAATGGAGGAGGAGGAGGAGGAGGAGGAGAGTAAAACCTAGAAGAGATTGAGCAGGGCTGAGAAGCAGAGGCTGAGTTTCCCAAGGGTGAGGAGGGAGGGTTCAAAGCCCGGGCATACCCCCCCAAGGAAGCTAGGGCTGTCACTTCCATTCTGAGTACCTATGCACCAAGGAGCTGGCAGGAGGCCAGGGAGGAGCAATAAATGTGATGGAGGGATTGGGAAGGATTGATTTACAATGGAAGATTAAGGGAGCAAATCACTGGGATGTGAGAAGGGGCAGAGACTCTTAAGAGTACACTAGTGGGTAGAATCAGAGGCCCAAAGTCATGGCCCTCCCCACCTCCTTCCTTACCTCTACTTAGATAACACAGCAGCTGTGCACACACAACACGTGGGCTTCAACCGGCAGGAGCAGGATGTCTTCTTCCTCCCTATACTGGTGGTGGACAGTGGGCCACCCACACTCAGCAGCACAGGAACCCTCACCATCCGAGTGTGTGGCTGTGACAGTGCCGGCGCCATCCAGTCTTGCAACACCACAGCCTACGTGATGGCTGCCTCCTTGAGCCCAGGGGCCCTCATTGCTCTGCTGGTCTGCATCCTCATCTTGGTTGGTGAGTCTGCTGTGGGCCCCAGCCTTTCCCCACTCTGGCAGGTGGCCCCCTTGCTGTGGTATTCTCTGGTCTGGCTTGTATGGATAGTCCAGAAGTCTTCATTTCCCAACCTCCTGCCTGCAAATAAGTCCATGCTCATTGCATCCTCTGCAAGACCCAGCCGCCTTCCTTCCTCTATCAAATCACTGAATGTAGAACTGGAGGAGAGCTTTGTGCATTCCAGAGCTAGAATGAATATTAGAACATTGAATTTCAAAGGTAGAAGGGACCTTAGAACATAGAACGTGGAATGGATGGTATTGGGAGGGACTCTGAAATTTCGAACACATACAATAGGTGTCTCAAGTCCTAATGCAGTTTTAAGCTCTTGAAGCATAAAAGGAGAGTAAAGGAAGCCTTAAGGGGCTATCTTCTGCTAACTCTCCAACTCTGAGATGAGATCATTGAAGATTCCTGGAGTCCCAGGGTCTTTGGTCTGTTATAAAAAAGGAATGAGGATGCCTCTCTTCCCAATCCACAAAATTTCATCTTTCCTCAACTAGTACAGTACTCCATCTGGGTATCCCTTCTCCTAGTCCAGAGTTCAGTTCCTAAGAAACTTCCCTCGGTGTTCCCACTCAACTGGTGCCCTCTCATCCATTCCTGTTTTAAGGGAGCCAGCCTATGGCCAAGTTGACACTTGCCTCACTTTCCACAGCACTCAGAGGCAAAGGAGACAACCTAGAGAGCCCCAAAATAGGAAGGCCAGGCTCACCTTCTCCCCGCTCTCAGCTTAGAAACCCCTTTCCCACTGGGTGCACTTTACATCGGTTTCATTTTCCAACGCAGTGCAAACAAATTTCTGCCTAATTGCCCACAAACGAATAAAGTGCCCATCAGGGCTCTAAAGGTGACGGGCGGAATAGCTGATGGAGCAGCCACATCTGCAGCCCTCGAAGCCTGCGCTGGCAGCCATCTGCTCTGGCTTCCCCCTCCAGTGACTTCCCCAGCCTCCAGCTCACTCAGACCCTGCCTTTCACTTGGGCCTTCATTGTTCAGCTCTATTGAGGGACAGCCAGCTGCCGCCTCCTTTAGAGGTGTGTGGTAGGGCCCCTGCCACATCAGCCCTTCTGTGGGAACTGAGCAACGGGATCCTGGTGAAGTCAGTCAGACGGGATGGGGGTAGGAGTAGTGACGTTCATATGTAGGGCCATCTTTTCAATGATGTCTCTCTTTCCTGCTTCCTTCCAACACACTCCTTGTTACCCTCATTCCGGTGGGTCTTTCCTCCATCTTTTTCCTGTCTACTTCATCTCTCCCCTTCCTCCCTTTTCTGGCTCTGTCCACACTCATGGCTTCCCCTTGGTCCTCTGTCCTGTTCCTACCTTTCCCATTTCCTCCCTGCCCCCCTCCCCTTGTTTAAGTTTGTTCTCCACTCTACTCGCTCTCCAACGACTCCCTTCCCGAAACCCGGGCGCCTTTTCCCTGCCTTGGCCCTGGTGGGGCATCCCCACCTCTTTTCTCTTTGGCCGATCAATCCCCTGCCCTTCTCTTGGCCAAACCCTGTCCTCCTCTCCTCTCACCCCTGGGGCCCTACTCTCCTTGTCCCTGCTCCTTGTGTCCTTCCCTGTCCCTGGCCAGTGCTGGTCCTGCTCATCCTCACGCTGAAGCGCCACCACAAAAGGCACCTGAACTCAGAGGAAGACGAGGACATGAGGGACAACGTCATCAAGTACAACGACGAGGGCGGTGGAGAACAGGACACGGAGGCCTACGACATGTCAGCGCTGCGGAGCCTGTACGACTTTAGCGAGATCAAAGGCGGGGATGGTGTCGGGGGAGGGGGTGGAGGAGGAGGGAGCAGCGGCGGCGGGGGTGGCCTCCAGTCCGGCCTGCCGTCGGAGCGCCCCTCCCTCCCGCTTCCACAGGGGGCCCCGAGCCCCGAGCTGGACTTCTCCCTCTTCAGAGACTTCATCAGCAGGAAAGTGGCGCTGGCGGACGCGGACTTGTCTGTTCCGCCTTATGATGCTTTCCAGACGTACGCGTTCGAGGGTGCGGACTCGCCGGCAGCCTCGCTCAGCTCCGTTCACACTCGCTCGAGCTCGGAGCAGGACTTCTCTTATCTCAGCAGCTGGGGGCCACGTTTCCGCCCGCTGGCCGCGCTCTATGCTGGGCACAGGGCAGACGAGGAGGCTGACGCATCCTAGCCCGCCCTTCCCCTCGGGGCTCCGTGACTCTGGCATTGAGGCAGACCCGAAAGACCAAAGCATCCTCCACCACCCCACCCGCTCACCTCAGTTCCCACCGTTTGGCCAAACCACTCGGAGAGCCTTGAGTTTGGGGGTGGGGTGGGGAGGGTTGGGGACCAGAAAGAGGCAGGTACAGACCCGGGGCCCTTCCCCAAACCTATCCCTCTTCACCCTCAACTTCGTGCCCAGAGTTCGCGGGGAGCTCAGAGCGCGTGTCCCGTGGTCTCGTTCAATCCGATCTGTATTAAAAGTCCCGCACTGAGAGTCCCGCGTGGCTAGGGAGGAGGGAAAATTCTGGAGCTTTCCAGACGGGATCATTCTAAGTGTCAGTGAATTTTAGATTTGGGGTACACTTTAACCTTTAGAGACTTGGGGAATTGGAGGGGTGATCCGTCAGGAAATAGGACCTGGGCCGGACATAAGGGAAGAGGTAAGGGGACTTGTCTCTGGGATCTCCCCGGCTCTTTAGGGGAGCAGGATCCGGGGAAGAGGAAATGGGAAGCTTTTCTTATTTGAAGGACTATTAAGTGGAAGAGGTGTAAGCATGGTCCCTGAAGGCATATGTAGGTGGTGCGGGTAAGGGTAGGGGGCTGGTATGGAAGAGACAGAGTTCTACTAGGAGTTAGAAAAACTTTGTAAACAGTGAGATGTCGGAAAGTAGAGCGGACTGCTTCGATAGGTAGTGAGCCCCTTGTCAGCGGAAATCTTCGAGCAGAGGGCTGGATGACTTCTGGTCAGGAATAGTTTAAAGAGGATTCCTGTTTCGGGAGGCTGGGCCAAGAGACCTCCGAGCTCTCTTCCTGACCGTGATTATTACTGCTCTATCTAGGGAAAAACACTCTTCTCCGCCTTCTTCCAACCTGAGGCCCCCTGCTTAAAGCCAACGACCCACTAAGATGCAGTGTCCCATATTCAGTTCAATAAGCGTTTATTAACCTATGTGCCAGACACTGGGGGATACCAAAGCAAAAATGAAAGCTGACCTCAAAGATATTATATTCTACTGGAAGGAAAATACCACGTACAAGTAAACACAAAATAAATACAGAGGGGGACACTAACAATTAGAGAGGATCATAAAGGTCTTTAGTGAGCAAAGACTACACGGAGATTGGAGATTGTCCTGTAGGGGGAACACAAGAGGACTGGAAGAGTCGGTGAAAATGGGCAAAATCCAATAAGCCTGGAAAGATAGGTTGGAGCCCAATTGTGATGGGCTTAAAACACCAAATAGATTTTTTTTTTTAATCCTAGAGACAACAGGGAACACAACACAGAAGCTTCTTGAGCTAGGGTTCTGTATCTATTGCAACCAACCACAGTCATCTGGGTTGAGGGTAGAGATGTTGGGGGAGCGGGGCCGACAGAATCTGGTTACAGGCGGCTCAAGGTGAATAAGAGATCCTGGGTGTTAAGGCATGGGAGAGTCTGAGTCATCACTTGATTCGTCAGATCCCCTCTACGCGTGGGTCTCAGGACACTAAGCAAAGTTCCTGAGTCCCGGAAACACGTGGGGAAAACCTGACCTGAAGTGGCAACAGGGAAGACTCGGGTTGGGAACTGGGCTTTCCTTCCTTTCCTTATCCCTGCCCTCCCCGTCTCCAAGGTACAGTTAGTTACCTTTGGGGCTGCGCAGGCGCAAGGAGAGGCCAGGATCCAGAACGCCAGGTGCGGTTAGCGCCTCTGGGGTATGATTCGCGAGAGATGGATGGAGCCGCCTGGCTGGATGGCGGGGGCCTAGGAAGGAAGGGTGGAGATCTTTAATCTATCCGCCCCTGGGGACTGATCCATCTCAACCCCAGACATGGTTGCCTGTACAAGGGAACGTTGGAGGGAGGACTGGTGGCTGCAGGGGAGGGTACAGCACGGGGAAGTGAGAATCTAAGCTCAATGTCCTGAGTCCTGGCTGCCCCCTCCCTCAAAGATCTCAGCACCATCTCCTTCCACCCCGCCTGCTGAGAGAGAGAGAGAAACCAAAGAAAGATGCAGTGACCTTGCCTTCGTGGAGAAGAGATATGAGGACTGGCATCACCCTGAGTGTCAAGGCACTGTCCTGGGCTGGAGGGAATAATTAGCTGTAAATCTGACCCAGTGCCGTGTAGGCAATCTGGGAAGAAATTTGAAGATCAAGTCACAGAATCAGAGCTGACAGGGATTTTAGAACAACATAGAATGTTAGGACCAGAAGATTCCCCTAAAGAAATCAATACTGAAATAGTTAACTAAAAAATAAAAAGGTCACGGACCCCAAGTTAAGGACTTTCACCTCAAAACACAATACAATATTAGAGCTGAGAGGAAATCTAGAAACCATTTAGTTCAACACTGGCATTTTGCAGAGGAAGAAACTGAAGCCATAGGAGAAAAATACCTCCAGGAAGTCACAGAGAGAGTTCAAGATAGTCAGGATTTGAACCTAGTCCAGGCCAAGGAGATTTGTTATTGCCCTAGGACTCTTCCACATCTGGAATTTGGCTATGAAACATTGACTCCAGTCTGTATGATTCCCATGGTGGGCACCTCCGGAGTTTGGAATCCTGGAGTCCCAGATGGAAGAAGCTTGAAAGATTTTTCATTCACCAGTCCTTGAGCAGAAATCCAGTTTACATCAATGCTAACAAGTAGTTATCAGGCCTTCGCTAGAAGGTCTTTCTATAATGGGGAGCTCGCTATCATATGATATACACATTCTATTTCTAGACTGCTCTAATTGGTAGGAACTTCTTTCCTTCCCACACCTTTCTCTCTGTCTCTCTGTGTGTGTCTCTCTCTGTCTCAGTCAGTCTTGTCTGTCTGTCTCTTCCTCAAAGTCACCATTACTCATTCTACACTCTAGAGCCAAAGAGATTAATAACAGCTCACATGTATATAGACTTTAATGTTTGCACAATAGTTTATATATTTTGGCACCCCATTTAATCCTCATGACAATCCTATGAGGTGGTTACTCTTATTATCACCATTTTACAGATGAGAAAATTGAGGCTTATAGAAGGGAACTGACTTGTCCAGGGTAATACATCTAAGGCAGGGTTTAAACCCTTGTCCTCCTGGCTTCAAGTCCAGTTCTTTATCCACTAGGCAGTGGTGCAGTGAGTAAATAGATCATGGAACCTGGAGTCAGGAAGACGTGAATTCAAATCTGACCTCAGACACTTTATTATTTGACTCTGGACAAGTTACTTAACCGCCATCTGCCTCAGTTTCCTCATCTGCAAAATGGGGATGATAGTAGTAGCACCTACCTCCTAGGATTGTGGTGAACATCAAATTAGATAATATTTGTTAAGTGCTTAGCACAGTGCCTGGCCTATAGTAGTTGCTAAATAAAATGTTCATTCCCTTCCCCTCCCACTACACCACAAACCTCTTGTCCACCATAATGAGGCTCCAAATACTTGAAGTTAAATGGTCATATTTAAATGGTCATATGCCAGGTTCCCAAACCAGCTCTTCTATAGCATCCTTTCTGGCCCCCAACCATTCTTCACCTACCTTTCATATCCCCAGCCCCAGAGGAGCCTTTCCCAAATCTATCTCTTCAGCAAAGCTCCACCACTCTCAGAGACACCCCCCCCAGAACTATCCTTCATCCCCTCCCCTCAAGATCTCTGCTCTTATGGTGGGTGCATTCCCCCAAACTTCTTACCTTCATCTCTCTAATTAAACACTTAGCTCCAGCTGAGAAACGCTGCGTTAGCCTGTAAGTTTGTTGTTCCCCACAAGGCTATTCCCTTCCCCCAGTTTTGACAAGTACTTTGCCATGCCTAATTGACATCAGCTCCTATTCAATTCAAGGAAGGTTTGGGTCCCAAATCAACCTCCACTACATTTGTTAAGTACCCGCTGTAATGATAACTCACATGTCTACAGCATTGTCCTCACAACTCTATGAAGTAGGTAGTGATAATAATTTCACTGACATTTATTTGACATTTATAAGTTTGTAAAATCTTTTATATGTGTTAGCTCATTTAAACCTCACTACAGCCTTGTGGGGTAGGTACTACTGGCATACCCATTTTACAGATGAGGAAACTGAGGGGTTTTGTCCAGGGACACACAGCTGGAAAGTGTCTGAGGTAGAATTTGAATAATAGGTCTAGTGCTTTGTATTACTATCCCCATTTTATGGATGAGAAAACTGAGTCTCAGAGTGGGGAAGTGATTTGTCCAAGGTCATAGGGGTAATAAGTGCGGAAAGTCACTGCTAGAATGTAGTTCTCCTGACTAAAGTCCAGCATTCAACCCACTCGCTTTTGCCACCTCTAGAGCAGAGTCCTGTGCTAGGTACTGTGGCAAATGCTTCTAAAGACTCAACAACATCTCCTGGTGAGAAAGAAAAGGCACATATAACTTAAACTACGATGAAGAAGTTGATGGAGAGGTTGTATTCCAGGAGAAGTGCTATGAGAGCATGAGGATAGAGAGACAACTTTTAGCTAGAGGAATCAGGGAAGTTTCCCAGACAAAGGGCATTATGAACTGAGCCTTGAAGGAAAGTTAGGATTTCAACAAGGGACTGAAAGGGACCCCAACTCCAGAGGCAAGAGAGTTTAGCAGACCTCCCCACAAGTCCCAGCAGCAGAAACAGGTTTGAAATTAGCCTCTACTTCCTCTGCTCTGGCTTTGTGCCCCCCTGAAGTGACACTGGGCTTATATCCATCCCTTCCAGGGCAGAAACCCTATACCTGGATCTCTTCACCAGCATTGATGGCTCTTAGGCGAGCTCCAGGTACACTACTATGGAAGAAGGCCTCTTTGGGGCTCCTCCAGTCCCGTTTTCACTGCAAAGCCCATTTGGTCATAGAACAGCCCAAGATGTTATTCTCTCCTGGAGTCAGGAAGACCTAAGTTCAAATCTGACTTCACATACTTTCTAGCTCTGTGACCATGAGAAGCCACTTAATTGCTGTCTGCCTCAGTTTTCCCAATTGTAAAACCTGCTTCCCAGGGTTGATGTGAGGATCAAATAAAATATTTGTAAAAGTGCTTAGCTCAGTGCCTGACACATAGTGGGAGGTATATAAATGCTTATTCCCTCCCCTCCCCTCCCATCACGTGTGGCCTGTCCTATGTCCCCTTCTCTTCAGGCTCTAGTCTACCCAAGGATAGGAATGCTCATGGACTAACCATAGGAGCTCACCTGGCCCATTCATTTATCCAGCACTTATTGGCCTGATTGGCTGATTGGCACCCATTTGGGGTATAGCCTTGTGCTGGGTACCAGGTGCCAGACTGAAGACCCTGCACAACTCACTAAACACTTGTCCCTGGCTCCTTTGTGGATGGCCGTGTAGGCACTGGGGGTACCACAGAAGGCAAGACATTCCCATGAAGCATTTATGCGTGCAGGTTGTGTAGATGGCACCGTCAGGCACCAGGGGAAGAAATGGACACTCCAGCTCAACAACAGCAATAACGACTAGCGCTTACATAGGACTTTAAGGTTTAGCCAAACGTTCTACAAGCGTCATCTCACTTGCTATTTTATAGGCAAAGAGAATGAGGCAGGGTTTCAGGAACCTGCCCAGGACCAGCTAGGAAGTGTCTGAGGCTGGATTTGAACTCAAGCCTTCCTTCCCCCCAGTCTGACACTCCATCTATTGCCCCACCAAGCGGCCTCTACAAATACAAGTCGTTGCTTCTGCACGGGGGAGGTGCCGCGTTGTGGGGGAAGGGAGAAGACACTTGCTATTATTATTATTGTTGTTGTTCGGTCGTGTCCCACTCTTTGTGACCGTTCTTGGCAAAGATCCTGGAGTGGCATGCCATTTCCTTCTCCAGTTCATTTTACAGACAAGGAAACTGAGACAAACAGGATTAAGTGACTATTCTAGGGTCACACAACCAGTAAGTGTCTGAGGCTGGATTTGAACTCAGGTCTTTCTGACTTTGGACCCAGCCCTCTATCCACTGTGCCACCTAGCTGTCCCATTATACAGGCAAAGAAACAGGCCCAGAGAAGGAAGTGATTTGTCCCAAGCCGCACAGCTACTAAAAGGTGGACCCATTAATCCTAACTCCAAGTTCAGGGAACCCTGTCTCCTCTCGTGCACATTTTCATGTACATAGGCATGTGTATCCACAGATACATGTGTGCATGCATATGTTCCTGGACATTCCCCTACACAAATGTACATATGCCCATACACATGAATCATTGGTCTTGCACTCATATTTGCCTACATGCTCCCCAGGAGACTGTGCTGGCTCCAGAGAGTCAGGTGTTCCCAAGGAAGCAGGGGTGTTTCTCTTACACACGGAAATCGCCACTTCGCAGAATCTGCACACATCTGCTGCAAACGCCCTCTCAGCTGCACAAATGATGATTAAGTGTTATTGTGCAAGAGAAATGGCAAGGAGGGACTCATTAGCTTTATTGTCAGGAAGGACTCAGGAAGCTCTGCTGGGCTACTCCCTCCACCTCCATTCCAGTTAACTCCCCATATGCCAGGGAGGGACCCTGCTCTACCCTCAGTCTATGGGCCTTCTAAGAGAAAGTCTCCATTGGGATTGTGACACAGAGAGACTGGATCCAAATCCTGCTTCTCCTATGAATATGTCTGTGTGTGCCTCAGTTGCCCCATTTGTAAACGAGAGGGTTAGACTAGCTGAGTTCCAGGCTCCTTGCCAACTCTAAATGATAGCTGTGATTATATGATGCTGGAGAGAGGTCCCAAGATGGTGTGATGGAAAGGCCATTGGACTGGTCAAAACAACTGGCTCTGCCACCAACACAGGGAGTAGTCTTCACCACAGCACTTCCCCTCAGTCTCTAGGTTTCACAGCATCACAGTTGCCAGGCACCTAGACTACTTACTCGTCTAAAACTCTCATTTTTTCAGATAAGGAAACTGTATCCCAGGGAAAGAGATTTCTGTAATGCTATAAGGTTTACAAAGAATTTTCCTCACACTAACCAAGCCTGTGAGGCAAAGACTGCAATATTATAGTCCTCTTTTGCTGATGAGGAAACTGGAAACTCAGAGATTAAGTGATTTATCCAAGGTCACACAGTTAGCAGCAAAGTATCTAGGCAGTTATATGGCACAATGTATAGAGTACTGGTCCTTCCCAGGTCAGGCAGAACTGAATTTGGGTGCAGCTCAGACACCTACTAGCTGTGTGACCCCAGGCAAGTTACTTAACCTCTGTTTGTCTCAGTCCTCGACTCTAAAATAGGGCTGTTGTGAGGACCAAATGAGATAATGTTTGTAAAGCACTTACCATGGTGCCTAGCAAATGGTAGACACTTAATAAATAATTGTTTCCTTCTTTGCTTGATTGGTTCCCAGTCTTTCTCCTCTGTAAAGCTAGGGGGTTGGACGAGATAATCTCTAATGTCCCTTTAATCTAATGCCCAAATCTTCTATGATCTAAGGTCCCTCCCTGCTCTGGTATTTTACCCCTCAAAGTCCCTCTCAGATCTAACATTCAAAGGTCAGACTTGGGCAGATTCAAGGAGTCATCTTGTTCCTCCTTTGATCAGGCTTGAGAGAAGAAGATGGAAGAATCTGGAGATCATCTGTAAGGCTTGGAATAGGTCATAGGGCATGTATTTATTGTATGGCTGTGATGTGAAGGATCCCACACTGGGCACCAAGGGGGTTAATCTAATTGAGATGAGACTCACATTCATACAAAGACAAGTAACCATATAAGGCAGTCTATACTAAGTGCTCCTAAATTGTATGGTTCAGATAGACATATGGTCCAGGCTATAGAAAGTCATTGGAGAGAGAGAAATCCCCGTGGCTAGAGGTGGTTAGGCAGGGCTTCATGGAGAAAGTCGCATTCAAACCATACCTTTAATGAAAGGAGTTGGGAGGATGGAGGTGTGGGCATTCATTCAGGTGTGCTGGCAGTACATTGAAACCATCCCAGGAAGAACAAGGGGTTGCCAAGGAGAGAATAAATCTGATTGTGGGTCATAGAATGCCAACACTGGAAGGGACCTTATAACATAGAACTTTAGAACTAGAAGGAACTTGAGAACATGAAACATCAGAGGCAGAAATAGCCTTAAGACTCTATCAGATCTAGAAGGGATTTCTGAACAAAGAAAATCAGGGGTTCACAGGGCCTTATAACATGAAATGTCAGAACTAGAACATGAAATGTTATATCTGGAAGGGTCCTTAGAACATAGAATGTTAGAGCTGGAAGTTATCTTAGAATACATACTATTAGAGCTGGAAAGGACCCTAAAACAGAGCTAGAAGGAACCTTAGAACAAAAAAAAAGTTAGAGCTGAAAGGGACTTTAGAACATAGTGTCAGAGGTGGTGATTTTTATAGGAATTAGAACTGGGATTGCCACAAGAGACCATCTACTCCAATCCCCTAATTTTAAAGATGGGAAAACTGAGCCTCATAAAGAAGAAGCAGATTATTCAAGGCACACAGTAAGATATCATAGAACCTGAGCCTCTTTATTTATCCTGCAGTCAGGACAACCAAGGGTGAGAAGGCTGAGGAATAGAGGACACGGTAGACCCCAAGTAACATGATGTAGTGGAAAGAACACTTGACTCAGAATAAGGGGCTGTATTTCAATCCCTGCTCCTCTACTTACCATCTTCCTTCTTGTCTCTGTTTCTGGTTGGACCCACCCAGACCTAAATCTGTGATTCCACAAAGATTGGTGAGGAGAGATAAGGTGGTTTTAACTCTCCAAAGGCCCCTGTCAGGGTCCTGCACTAGACATCGGGTTCCCCTAGTATGAGCCTCCTCCTAACCTTGATAGATAGGGTCCATGTCTCCCCAGCTCTGGGAAACAGTGACTTGGGCTCATTTGGGGAATGAATGAATGAATGTTGGTGAGTGCTCCTAGAATCCTCACTGAAGGAAGGGGTCTTCTTTCTGCTTCTAGGCTGAGACTTCCAGCTCCCAAGAAGGAAAGATTCTCCACCTTTGCTCAGTACATATCCCTGGCCATTTGCATATACAGGGCTTTTTAATCCAGGCTCCTTCTGGATCCACATGGCTGGCCACAGCCTGGTTTTAGCATTCATTTCAAGCAGCACACCACACCCCCCCATTCACTCCCTGGGAATCGAAGGCCCTCTAATCCCACTTTCCAGGGGGCAGGCAGGTCCCCCTCCTCTGATGGCCCGTTGCCTCCCCTCGAGCCCCAGCTGCCTGTAGCCAATCACCATCGCCTCTGGGACAACAGGCGGTGAAATCCTTGTTAAGGTCGAGTCTATGAAGCATGAAACCATCTCAAAGCCCCTCACCCCCACCCCCACAGCTCCTCTTTCCTTAGCTGCCTTCTCGAAATCGCTCCCCTCACAACCCAGCCTGGAAGCCCCACCTCACAGCGCCCTGGACCCATAGTCTTGTCTTACAGCTCTTAAGACCTGGCCCTAGCCTTAAAATCCCTCCTGAATGCATCTTCCACATGCTCCTTAGACCAGTTCACCAGGCTGAAGACATAGCAGGACATCCACAGACATCATCCATACACAGTCACACAAACACAATGAGATAGTGCACACACAGAGAGACATCAGGACAGCAGACAGGGAGGGATGCACAAGAGCAGAATCTACATTCAGAGGGCCATATTTGTACACTACATAAACATAGACATGTGGACACACCAAGGGGCACACTGCCACACAAAGACCGGGGCACTATATTTCCACAGGCATACTGGGACACTATATACTAGATAGTGAAGTAGATAGATAGCTGGGCTTGGGAGTCGGGAAGACTGAATTCAAATCCTGACTCAGATACTTATCAGCTGTGTGACCCTGGGCAAGTCACTTAACCTTTTTCAGGCTCAGTTTCTTCCTCTTTTAAATGGGGACAATATGTTTCCAGATTCCAACACAGGTAGTTATGAAACAAGATAATGTATATAAAGTGTTTTGCAAACCCTAGAGGGCTAAATAAATGCTATTATTATTACACAGAAACATATTGGAACTAATGGACTATAGACACACTTCAGCCTGTTAACATGGGGCCCCCAGACCCACTATAACATCACATCCACACAGACACACTGAGCTGCCAGATGCAGAGTCTGGCGTCCATGCCTAGAATCTCCTCAAACACAGAGAAAGGTGCTGCCTGGGAGTCACAAGGCCCTCCTCGTGCTGAAGGGCCTGATTTCCCCAGAGAGAGCCCTGATCCGCAGCCCCAGCCTGTCACTGGGGCTGTTTGTCAATCCATCAGGCCCAGGCACTGCTGACATTAAAAAACCAGGCGTAAAGATGATCACATTTATCTGGGATGTAACACAGATTGCACTGACATTTGGAAAATATTCCACCTCGGGAGCCATTTGACTTCTCAACTTTTTTCCTGGAACAGGAGAGAGACTGAGACAAAGGAGATGGGCAAAAAATAGGGAGACAGGCAAGGACAGAGACAGAAAGAAAAACAGAGACAAGAGCAAGGGAAGGAGGGAAAGGTAGAGACAAGGTAAAAAGCAGAGATAAAGAGGGAGGCAGAGCAGGGAGAAGCAGATGGGGAAAGAGGCTGAGACCAGTATAAATAGATGAGGAGAGGCAGAGAAAGGAACAAAGAAAGAAGCAGGAGAGGCAAAGAGAGAGTCAACAATGGGCAGAGAGAGAGAGAGAGAGAGAGAGAGAGAAACAGAGATGGGAGACAGTCTTACAGGAATAGAGGCAAGGAAAAACAGAAATCAGAAGAGAGGTAGAGAGTGCCTGAAAAAGGCAGATAAGGTAGCAATGGGGAAAGATGGAACAGAGGTGAGGGGAAGGAGGGAGAGACAGAGATGAGAGTGATAGGAGGGGAATGCTATTGCTACTCCGCTGACTCCTTAGGGACCCAACCTATGGCCAGATTCACACCCATCACTTCTGTATGACCCTGTCCAGGACAGTGAAACAGATTGTCAATCAACATCTATACTAAGGTCCTACTATGTTTTAGTTTTGTTCTTGGACCTGTGCGCCATAAAAAAGAAATAAAAGCCACACTCCCTGTTCTCAAGTCACTCACAACTCTAGCTGGGTTAAAGAAGTCTCCAGTGCTTTTAGTATACCATATGAGATGGTAAAGAGCAGCTAGGTGGCAAAGAGGATAGAGTGCCAGGCTTAGAATCAGGAAAGCTCATCTTTATGGGTTTAAATCTGACCTCAGACACTTATTATCTGTGTGACCCTGGGCAAGTCATTGAACTCTATTTGCCTCAGTTTCCTTGTCCGTAAAATGAGTTGGAGAAGGAAATGGCAACCCACTCCAGTATCTTCCCAAGAAAATCCCAAATGGGGTCATGAAGAGTTGGCTATGACTGAAAAATGACTGAACAGTAAATGCTGTAAAAATTCAGAGATGAGAGAGATCAGCGAGGCCTGGAGTAAGCAGGAAATGAGCTGGAGTTCTCAGAAGTTGAGTCTTGGCTGGGTCTTGAAGCCTGGGGTGGCTTGGGATGGGCAGAGAAAAAGGGAAGGGAGTTCACATAGCAAAGGAGAACTGGGGGAAAGCTCTTATGAGCCATTGACACCTTAGTGTGATCTAGCTTAGCAAATTCTCGGTGGAAAGATCAGTCAAGAAACCTGAGTTTTCATCCAGGTTCTGCCTGACCTCTCACTGCATAATCTTAGACTCGCCACACTCTCCATTCCTCTGCCAGCACCCATAGGAGACGGGTCAGATCCTTGAGGGCGTTGCAAGGGCTACCTTTTGGGGGGTTTGTATTTCCAGGTCACACAGTGCCTTGCATATAGTAGACCCCTTAATAATTGTTGAATTGAATTCCATTTCTGTAAAATGAGGGGAGTGGAAGAGATGACCTGGAAGGTCCCTTCCAGCTCTGACATTCTGTGTTCGAAATTCCTTTCTGGCTCTAACATTTGTCAAAGGTCTCTTCCAATTTTGACATTCTATATTCTAAGGTTTCTTCCAACTCTGACATTCTGTGTTCTAAACTCCTTTCTGGCTCTGACATTTTTCAAAGGACCTTCATTTCTGACACTCAGTGTCCTAAGGTCTGTTCCAGCTCTGACATTCTGTGTTCTAAACTCCTTTCTGACTCTGATGTTCTTCAAAGGACACTTCAGTTCTGACATTCTGTGTTCTAAGGTCCCTCCCAGCTCTGACATTCTGTGTCTTAAAATCTCTTCCAGCTCTGACATTCTGTGTCCTAAGGTTTCTTCAAGCTCTGACATTCTGTGTTCTAAAGTCTTTCCTGGCTCTGACATTCTTCAAAGCGCCCTTTCATTTCTGACATTCTGCGGTTGACATGATCTAATTTTCCCAAAAGAGTCCCAAGACCTGGAGGGGAAAGTTTCAAGGAGTCAAAAAAGCCTCCTTGGATCTTGGATGACCTCACTAATCTCCTTAAATAACTCAGAGCTCACTACTTCCACCCACCCAATGCCAAAAAAAAGTTAAGTTAATCTACTCCAAATGATTCCTGAGCTTCTCTGGGGCAGTAATCAATACACTGTCTCTCTTTTCATAAGTAATTCTCAGTAATTGCAAGAGAGAGTTTTCTGTAGAAAATGACATTCCAACAGCAGAGCCACTCCAAGCAAGTGGGATCAATTAGCCTCCAATCTGGGAACCGGACTGGCCAGCAGCCTTGGACTCCCTCTTTCTGGTGGGCTGGAGAGCCCCTGCCAAGCTGCCAACAATCCTGTCCTATGGGGTCATCATGAGTTTTCTGTGGAGCAGGCTGTGCCTGGGAGCAAGGGCTGAATCCTTGACAAGGTATCTAAAGCAGGGTGAGAGGTCACTCACTGATGAGAGGAGTTCCAGAGGAGGGGGATAAGGGCTAACAGGCTGTACTGGCACCTGAGGGTAGCCAAGAGAGGGCCTGGCAGGGATGCCTTCGGGTGGCACAGAGTTCCTTTTGATGATACCCTTGACTGGAACAGAGAGTGCCTGATGTATATACCTTTGAGTGGCAGAGGGTGCCAGGCTGTGATTCCCTTAGGTGGCATTAACAATGTCCTGTTGCAATGCTCTTGGTTGGCACAGTGTCTGGATGTGATGCCTTTGGCTGGCAGAATGTTCCTGGCCCCCTTGCCTTTTGGTAGCACAGAGAATGCCAGGCCATGAAAGGACCATACTAGCCAAGCCGCTCAATAGATGGAGCAGCTGGGACTCCCCAGGCCTAATGTCAAGTGACCCAAAGGCAGGGCCTGGCCTCCCCCTCCATTCCCAGACTTGGCAGGGAGAACCTCACTCAGCTCCAGTCTCTCTTTGACAGGCAGTCAAGGGGAGGAGGGGATTATAGGGAGAGTCTCCCTAGGCATAATATCAGGGTCCCCACTCCTGGCCATTGTGGTTCACCAGCTGTGACATAATTTCCTAGCATGTCACCAGGTCCTAAAGGGAAATCTCAGTACCTGTGATTTGCTTATAAAAACATCGGTAGCTGGATGTCAGGGATACAAGCTCTTGTCAGCCTGTCGGCAGGGGAGCAAAGAGTGACAGCAGGGGAGAAGAATGGTGGGTCACAGTTTCAGGGTCTTCCCCCAACCCCTCCCTTTCCTGGGTACCAACAAATCACAAGCAGGAGGTGCACTCTCTACATGCAGTGGACTGTTCATCGACAATATTATATGCATCAGAGTTCCCTTTCCCAATAGGATGGAGATCCCCAGCAGGACTCTCTCAGGCCACAAGCGTTACGGGAACCTGCTCTGCTGCCCCTATGTGGGGAGGGAGGGTGTTCCTCCATCTGTCTTCATTGACAACAACCTTTATCTTCTTTCTCCAAATTTGTCTAATTTCCCTCTCCAAGTATTTAGCCCCCACCTAAGCCCACAAGCCTAGTCATTTTTAGCTAAGTGGAGAAGATTCTCGGCAAGGCAAATAGTGAGTGAGTGAGTGAGTGAGTGAGTGAGTGAGTGAGTGACCTAATAAGCATTTATGTTTGTGCGGTTTCATGACAGAGCCTTGGGTCTAAAGTCAAAGGACTAGAATTTTTATTCTGACTCTGACACTTATTATCTCTCTAATAGTTTCCCCTCCCCAGCCCTCAATTTTCTCATCTCTAAAATGAGGGAGGGATAGTGTTACACTACATACCTCTTAAGTTCCTTCTAGCTCTAAATTCAGCAAGGGAAGTAAAGTGGAGGGGAGGGGAGGGGAAAGGAGGGGAGAGGACGAGAGGAAGAAGAAAATATTTATTAAGTTCTTACAACATTTGAGGAATTGTGCTAAACACTGGGGATACGAATGCAAACAAAAGGAAAGACAGTCCCTGCTGTCGGAATATTTACATCCTAATGGAGGAAGATAACACCCCAAAGGGAACTGAAAGGCGAGATATGGGGAGATGAAGGTACCCAGTGCTGAGGCATGGTTTTGAAGTCCAAAAGTCAGGTACATGGCATGTGAGGGAATGAAAGGTAGTCAGCCTGAGTCCCTTCACAAAATGGAGTCCCCAGGACAGACTCACCAATGGGAGAAGAGGATGGGCCTTACAAAGGGATATTCAAGGGTAAGAAGGCTGAAGGTTAGTTAAATGTTCCTGAAGGATGAAGCCTCAGGCACTGAGGGAAGTTCTGAGATGAGACAGTAGCAGAAGCATGGTTTTTAAGTCCAGGAAGTAAGGAACAGGGTGGGAGGAGAAAGAAATGAGTCAGTCCCCTCTCTCTAATTACTCTTTTTTCATTCAATAAGCATTTATTTTCTCTCCCAGCTTCCCCACTCAATGGGGAAAATGTAAAAACAAAACTTGTAAAAATAGGCATAGTGAAGCAAAACAAATTCCCATATTGGTCATATCCCAAAAATGTACGACTCATTCTACATATTGAATCCATCACTTCTCTGTTAGGAAGTAACATAACTCATCAGTCCTTTGGAATCATCATGTAGATCAGAGTTCTTAAGCCTTTCAAAGTTGTTGGTTTCACTTTATTGTTGTTTTAGAATAAACTGTGCTCCTGGTTCTGCTCACTTCACTATGTATCAGTTCATATAAATCTTCCTAGGTTTCTCTGAAGCCACTTCCTTAATTGTTTGTTATGGAACAATAGTTTTCTGTGAACAGTCATATACCATAAGTTGTTCAGCCATTCCCCAATTGATGATTAGTTTTCAATTCTTTGCTACTATATATTTTATATTCTACAGATTTCTTTCTCCATCACAGATCAGTAGCCTGAAAGTCCCCTCCACCCTGTTTCCTCTAATTGGTCATTTCCTACCAGAGTGTTCATATTAAAGAAGCAGCCCAACCGGCTGGATTCTCAGGTCTGTCCGCCTCCTGACTCCACAGCTGGCTCTCTAGGCTTCTTTATCCACTGCGCCTCCTTTGTTCCACCCCTTTTCAGATTCCTTTTATGAGTTTTGTCTTCTTTTATTAGACTGACTTGGAAGCTCCTTGAAGGCATGGACTGCCTTTCTTTGTCTTTGTATTTATGTTTCCAGCACTTGGCATGGTGCTTAGCACATTGTAAGTACTCAACATTGCTTACATAATTTGATGTGTACCTATAAGTTAATTCTTTATAGGGGTCAGGTCTTTCTGAAAGAATCAATCTTTGGGGTAGCTAAGTAGTGAAGTGGACAGAGCACTAGTGGGCCCTGGAGTTAGGAGGACCTGAGTTCAAATCTGACTTCAGATATTTACTAGCTGTGTGAGCCTGGGCAAGTCATTTGACCCTGATTGCCTTCCCCCCAAAAGAGACAGAATCAATCCTCCTTTTAGTGTGTTAACAAAAAAACAAAAAGTCAACCAAGAGCTGCCTGAACCTGGTTGGGTTCAAGACTAATTAATGCAATTTGCTATGTGTGTATGTATATACACAGATATGCATACATGTATATACACATGTATATGTGTGTGTGTGTCTGTGTGTTGTCCTTCTCCTTTCTAGATCTCATTTCCTTCTGTGTAAAACAAGGAGGATTGGACTAAATGATCTCTAAGTCCCTTCCAGGTCAGACAGTTTAAGCCACATTCTCTTTCAGGTCTGAAATTATGTTCTGATGACCCCTTCTACTCTCACATTCCTAGTTCTTCACTCTAAAGTCTCCTTCATTCTAAGGTCCTTCCATATCTCAGGACTAATCATCATTCCATGATTCTGGGATTCCTCTGGGGCCCCAAGGCTGGGGCTTTACAAGGTTTAGAGACAGAAGGACAATATGAGTTGCCTTACTGTTTCTTCCACTGTGATACATTGATACCCTGGTGGGTCTGTGATGGAATCAATGTGGTGCTTCCTCCAAGGGGAACTTATGCATGACTTCTCATCTGGTACAACTCTTGTCCATATCCTCCTATAAATTCTTCATGAGGGGTTCCACCTAACTTGCTGGAGGCAATTCCTTTTTCTACCTCTCTTGCCTATGAGTACATACTGAGGAAGTAAAGTTTGCCCTTGGGGTTTCAAATTTCCCTTTTCTGAATGCCCTTTTATCCTTCCCTACACTCCCACTACCCTCTTGGTCCCCCCCCCCCCCCCCCCGCCCCTTCCTTTAGCAAAACCTGCTAGCAGGAAGGAATCTTATAAACTCAGCGATATTCAATTAAATTCAACAATTGAGTACCTCACTGTAGTGGTGGAACATCAAGACAAAAAACATTCCCTGACCTTAAGGAATTCACATTTTACTAGGGGCATAACAATATGTCCAAGGATGAGTATACAGAAAATATAAGGGGTAAATACAAAGTACTTGCAAGACGGAGAGTACCAAGGACAGAAGAGGTCAGGAAGGTGTAGGAGGTGGATCCTGTTCCGTGCTTTGAAAGTGAAGAGAGTCTGGCATTCCCAGTATAAGGGACAGTCTGTGCAAAGTCACTGAGGTCAGAGATGGAAGAATGAGTAAGGGGAACTACAAATAGGCAGGTTTGGCTGGAATGTGGTATGTATCAGGAGGAGTAGTGTAAAATCAGTCTGAAAAGATAGGTAAGAGCCAAATATTGATGGGCTTTTAATGCCAGTAAGAGGGCTTGGTATTTTATTCTCAAGGCAAGAGGGAGCTACTGTAGCTTCTTGAGAGGGGGGAAGGTGGGGAAAGCAGGGCTGTGCTGGGCCAGTTGGATAGGCTCATGAGAACCAATTGTTAAAACTTCAGTTTGAGCATTTATCCTCAGGAACTGACAGATGCTACAGATCAAGGTTTGATTTATTATTGTCTTGATTGTCTGGACTTAAGAAAGCAATGAAGAAAATGTTTAATGATTCATCTTTAAAATGTGTCATGCATACTTTTGAGAGAAGGAGAAGAAGAAGAGGAGGAGGAGGAGAGAAAACGGGAGAGGGAGAGAAAGAGAGAGAGAGGGAAAGAGAGTGAGAGAGAGAGAGAGAGAGAAGAGAGGGAAAGAGAGAGAGAAGGAGGGAGGGAGAGAGAGATGGGGGGAGAGAGAGAGAGAGAGAGAGAGAGAGAGAGAGAGAGAGAGAGCAAGAGCTGTTAGCCATTTACTAGTGTACTCCTATAGCATGGTTAGACTTGCCCTAGAAGTTTTACTCAGGTAGCTTTGTAGAGAACTGATTGGAGAGGGGGAGATGGGAGGCAGGGAGACTAGTTATGAGGCTATTAAAAGACCAGAGAGAGATGACGAGAGCCTGAGCTATGTGTGTGGAGAGGAGACATGTACAAGAGATATTTGTGGAGGTGGAATTGACAGAATTTGGCAACCAAGTAGACAATATGGAATGTTGGGAAGGGGGAGGAAGAGGATGAAGTCAAGGATGACTTGAAAACTGAGTGGCTGTGGATAGTGGTGACAATGAGACATTGAAAGACATTGGTGGAAGCTCTGTACATAATGCTTAATTAACATTTGTAGAATGAAAATCAAAACAAAGGATAGTGGCACCATTCAGACATAAACTGCAGACCTCATACACAAGACCTTAAAGATCATATAGCCCACCAGCCTCATTTTATAGAGGAAACTGAGGCCAAAGCAAGGTAGAAGGGTATGACTTGCCCAAGATCACATAGTAAGTGATAAGGCAGGGACTAGAATTCTTCTGGGGTTCCACCTCCATTTCTCTCCAGGCTAAACTCCAGTCTTTCTCCATCATGAAACCTCTTCATCCTGAAAGTTCCACCTATAATTCACACATTGGAAGTACAGCCTCTCACTCTGGTCGGATGGCTTGTCCCAGAAACTCCACGTAAAGTAACAAGGGGTATTCTTCTCCAGACTGCACTCCAGAGTTATCACACCTCCCCACCTTTTCCAGCTCCTCTTCATGTATTGACTTCTCCCATTAGAACATAAGCTCCCTAACGGCAGCGAATCATCTTTCTGCTTCTGTTTTTATTCCTGACTTATAGTACAATGCCTGGCATACAGTAGGTGCTCAATAAATGCTTGTTCACTCACTGACTGGCTCCCTTTTCACTGCCTTTCCTGATAAGTGGAAAACCCTGCCACTCAGTAAGACAAAGGAGAAGGCAGGTTCCTTCCTGATTTGGGTTCTTTGGGCCTATAGTTGAAAGGGTCATGGAAGTCTCAGAACATTAAGGCTGGAGGGAAGTCCTTATAAGTCCAAATCCCTTACTTTGTAGGAGAGGACCTTAAGACCTAGGAAGGGGAAGGAGCTTGCCAAATGTTATACCATACTAAGTGATAAGACTTCCAGTCCAGTCCTTTTTGCACTACACAGAGCAGAAGAATTGATAGCAATTTAGTGTGAGACCCTTCTTCCAAGGGAAAGTTGCATTTGTACAAGGATCAAAATTTAATGCCAAAGCAATGATGCTTGAATGGTGAAATTTCAGGCATCATAAAACTGGAGGGTGAGGGTGTTTGGGTAGCTTGGATGATATTCCTTTAAAAAAAAAGACTTGAAAAAGAGATAAGGAAATAAAATATGCCTCTTCCTTCATGATAAAGAAGTAGGGGGCTCCTAGGATAGACTACTGTATACATTGTAAGACAAAGCTTCTGTATCAGATGTTTTTACTTAATTGTTTTTCTTTGTCACTAGGGAAGCTTCAATCTAACACCTATTTTAAAAATAAGCAAAACAATCTAAAAAAGGATTTTTGTAACCTCCAACTAATCAAATTCTTCGGGTCCTCAGCTCTGCCCCATCTCAGCAGGAAGGGAGGAGAAAGACTGGTCTTGTCTGTTTACCTATTCTGCAGTCTATCCAACCAGCTTCCTGGGCCATGGATAGGAATGGAGCAGCCAGCCCGAGCTCAGCCCTTCTACCTCTCCCTGCACAATGGGGCTTCCCCAGCATGGTGTCAGCTCCACAAATCATTTCCATTGATTTCTTGGGCTTTAAATCTAAGTTTATTCTCAGTGCCTTAGGTGAGGAAGGGGGGATTTCTGGCAGGTGTCTCCTTTGCTCCTCAGTGATGGGCAGGCATTGAACTGAACCTTGTTTGTGCTCCCCTGGGAAGGGAGAAAGAGTAAAAGGGGAGAAGCTGAAACATCTGGATGCCAGCATCTTCACTCCTTCCCTGGAGACTCTGAACTCTGCCTATGCTGATTCATAGATGTATAGAACTTGTGAACTGGAAGGGATATCAACAATCAGAAGATCATAGACTTGGAAGGAACTTTGTAGGAAATCTAAACCACCCCTCTTTCTCCTCCCCCCCCCCATTATTTCCCAGCTTTTTTACAGATGAGGCACAGAAAGGCTAAGTGATACTCTCAAGATCACACAAATAATAAATATTAGAGGTAGGATTTGAACCCAGGTCCTTTGATTCTAAGCTCAATGTTCTTTCCGCCATACCTTACTCTTTCTCAATCACTAGCTATGTGACCCTGGGCAAGTCACTTAACCTCTACCTCAGTTTCGTCGAGTGTAAGATGGAGATAATAAGAGCACCTACCTCCCAAGGTTGTTTTGAGGATCAAATGAGATAATATATATAAAGCTCTTAGTACACAGCACTAAGTACATTGTACTTGGCACATAGTAGGTACTACATAAATGTTTATTTCCCTCCTTCCCTTGTCCGTCCAATCCGGCTTTTTCCTCATGTCAGTACCAGGTTGGATAGCAATGTTACAACAATGTCTCCCTTCCCACTGTGCTCTCCATCTGTTATCTGCTTGCCTATAAGTAGCCAGGCCGAGGGGAGGGGTACCAAGATTATTGTTCCCGTTTTATTCAGTTGAGAAAGCTGAGAATCCAAAGGCTTGAAAGACTTTTTCCATAGTCCCACTCATTGGAGCTAGGGGGTAGAGCTCCAGTCTTTTGACTCCACATCTGTTTTTCTTTCTAAGGCACTTTCTGTGGGCCAGGAGTGGTCTTCTGCAGGCAGGGCTTCCTCCCTCTGTCCCTTTAACGGCCAGATCTGGATGGAATGCAGCTGCAACACCCGGCCAGGCGCTCAGCAACGACCCAGCCGGGACTGTGCTGATGGCTTCTTAATTTCTGTTGGAGTTCTCTTCCAGACGCTGACTAATTAGGGCTAATGTGGAGCTCTCCCTCCCCACAGCTCACCGTGGCTAGCCCCTCCCAGCCTTGGCCTGCTCTCCTAAGGCCCCTGCCTCTTCCCATGCTCATCAAAAGTGGCAGAGGAAGGCTTCCTGCCTAATTCTGAAGACCCATCACTTTCCAGCTTCTAGGAGCTCCATTGCTCAGCTCCTGACTTCTGCTCCTTGATCTAGGGAAGGGAGGGTACTAGAGAAAAACATAGTACAAGGTAGGCATGTAACTTGATGTTGGGCCTTGAATTTAATCTCTGAGGCATCCTGACGTAGGAGAAAGTATTGGTATTTGATGTCAAAGTACCTCCGCTCATCATCCTAGCTCCCTACTTGCAATCTATGTGACTTTCAGTAAGGCACTTAATCTTTCTGGGCCTCAGTTCCCCAATTCCATAAAATGAGGGAGCTGGAGTAGATGGACTTGTAAGTTCCTTCTAGCCTGAACATTCTAGGATTCTTTATAATCTTGCGCTTAGCTCCTCCCAGTCTTCTCCACCCCCATTACCTATTAAAGGTAATATGGAGTATAATGGAAGGAACATGCTGTAGTAGCTAGAGAGCTGGCCTCAAAGTCAGGAAGGTCTGGATTCAAACTCTGCCTCTGACATGTATTGGCTGTGTGATCCTGGGATATCTCAGTGTGATCCTGGGCACATCTCAGTGCAATCTCAGTGTGATCCTGGGCCATCTCATGTGATCCTGGCACATCTCAGTGTGATCCTGGCACATCTCAGTGTGATCCTGGGATATCTCAGCGTGATCCTGGGACATCTCAATGTGATCCTGGGCCATCTCATGTGATCCTGGCACATCTCAGTGTGATCCTGGCACATCTCAATGTGATCCTGGGACATATCAGTGTGATCCTAAGACATCTCAGTGCAATCTCAGTGTGATCCTGGGCACATCTCATGTGATCCTGGCACATCTCGGTGTGATCCTGGGCACATCTCAGTGTGATCCTGGGACATCTCATGTGATCCTGGGCACATCTCAGTGTGATCCTGGGCACATCTCAGTGTGACCCTGGGACATCTCAATGTGATCCTGGCACATCTCAGTGTGATCCTGGGCACATCTCAATGTGATCCTGGGCATGTCTCAGTGATTCTGGGCACATCTCAGTGCCCCTAGACAACTATTTCAATCAATCAACCAACCAACAAGCATTTATTAAGTTTCTATTATGTACCAGATTCTGTGCTAGGTATTGGAGATACAAAAGAAAAAATGGAGCTTACATTTGATGGAAGAGGTGAGTATATACAAAATAAATAAGAAGTGATGCGGGGTGGGTAGTGGTGATCAGGAAAGGCTTCATGTAGAAAGTGGTGCTTGAGCAGAGTTTTGAAGAAAACAAGAAAGTCTGGGAAATGTAAGTTAGGAGGGAGTACAGTCCATGCCTGGGGAATAGCCAATGAAAAGATTCATCTTCCTGAGTTCAAATCTAACCTCAGACATTTATTGGATATGTGACTCTGGGCAAGTCACTTAATCCTATTTGCCTCAGTTTCTGCATCTGTAAAATGAGCTGGAGAAGGAAATGGCAAACCACTCTAGTATCTCTGCCAAGAAAACTCCAACTGGAGTCATGAAGATTGGATAGGACTGAAACAACAACAGTTGATAGAAGGAGTTTGCTCACTGTGAATTTCCTATAATGATGAAATCATAAGTTAAGACTAAAAAATAAAGTATAGTATAGAGAGCTCTGGACCTGAAGTCAGGGCATATTTGCCACTAACAGGCTGTATGACTTTAGACAGATATCTGAAGTTGGATTAGATGGTGCCTGAAACCCTTTCAAAGGCTCTAAGAAAGGCTCAGAGAGGCAGCTGGAGTCTCAGGGGGCCCTGGGCCTTGAATCTCCAGCCCAGAACCCCAAAGGCAAAGTGCTCAATCCCCAGCACAGGTGGGCTCCCTCTAGTTTCCTCACTTCTTATCCCAGGAGAAAGAAGCAATCAGCAGAGGCCCTGACTACAGCAGTCTCTTCCACAGCATTTGCATATTTGTTTAATAAAAAGTTATGGATGTACAGAGACGGATAATTAATTATCCCCATATTTCCCTGGCACTCCCTCCCCTCCTCTCTTTACTACCATCATCCGAGTTTCTCTTTTTTTTCTTGCTTACTCAGCAAAATCCCAGCCTTGTCCCTGGGGCCCACCCTGGCAATAAATATGTACTTATTAAGTGTGCATTACAGCCAGCCAGGCCGAGAGAAATAATAACAGGCGCACTGAGCCTGAAGTATTTATGCCGCTACCGAGGGCCACTTTTAGCTATTTATTTTCACAAAGAAATTAAATTAGATAGTTTGATAGTGTTCTGTATAATTACCAAGGAAATTTACATGGGGGCATTTATAGGGAGAGAGGAGGAGCCTATTAGCCTATGGGAGGCCCAGGCTTGTTGGGCGGGCCCCTTTGCTAGCCTTATTTCAAATTTAGAAATGGAAACGTAGCACGTAATGTCAGAGGTGGAAGGGACTCTGGAAATAATTTAATCCAATCACCTCATTTTACAGATGGGAAAACTGAGGCCACAAAACAGAAATGACTTGACCAAGGTCACTAGGCTATTTAGACCACAGAGGTCCATTTGAAGCCGGTCTACTGGCCAACAACCTCCCCCCCTCTCCCCCCCCCCGCCCCCGCTTTTCCAATTACCACTCCGGAAGGGTTGCAGTATTCTCTCTCCCTATTTAGCTCTCTCGCAGAGGGGGCGAAGAGCTTTCCAGGGAAAGTCCCGGGTCTCCTGGCTTCCTCCGCGGTCGCTAGGCAGTCAGTTCTGAAGCTCAGCAAGGAACCTGGGCCACGCTCCTCGCCCCGCGGGGGCTCCATAATTACAGCTGATTAATGCTGATTGCAGCCACCCCATGGAGTGGGGGGAGCAGCGGAGCCCAGAGGCTAGGCTGGGCTGGGCTGCTGAGAAGGAGAGCGCGTGAGACTAAGGATTCTCTGGGGCCCAGACGCCAGGATGCTAAACTCCTGCCGCCCGCAGCCGGCCTCCCATACCACCCGAGATCGAGGGTCCTGAGGTTGCCAGACCAACTCTGAAGATCAGCTGGTAGACCAGCCTGACTTTTTGGTTCCGTACTCCCAGTAGGGAGCATGAGCGCCCTTTGGGATCCTAGTGAAGAATTTGTGCTGTAGCGTCGGTTCAGAGATTTCGGGTTCAGGGGAGGAAAAGGGAAAGGGGGCGATTAGGGTACATTTAATCATTGACCCAGATCATTGTGGGAGGGAGTGGGGTAAGAAAGAGGGAGGGAAAGGGGGAGGAAAAGGAAGACTGGGGGGAAAGGAATATAGAGGGAGAGCAGGAAAGCGAAGAGAGAGGTAGGAGAGAGAGAAGAGAGGGGAGGAGGGAGGGAAGGAGAGAAAAAGGAGGAGGAGGGGGGAGGAAAAACAAAAGGCGGAGGAAATGGAAAGGGAAAGGAGAAGGTGGGAGGAAGGGAGAGGAGAGTGAGCAGAGGGGTGGTAGGAGAGGGGGAGGAGAAGGAGAGGGGAAAGAGAAAGAATGGGGGAAGAGGTGGGGAAGGAGGGAGGAAGAGAGGGAGCGAGAAAGAAGGAGGGAGAGAGAGAAAGAACAGAAGGAAAGGAGAACTTGAACTCTGCTCTTTCATTTACCTCCATGCCAGATTAGGAATTTGGTGGGGCAGTAACAAAACATACATGTTTATAGTGTTTGACAATTTAGTTTTTCAACAATTCATTGCCAAGAGCCTTCTTCAAAGAGTCAATGGGCAGTATGAGTATTATTGTGCCCATTTTAGAGGTGGAGAAAAAAAAACCCACCAAACTGAGATCCAGAGGGCTGAAGGGTCTTGCCTGTGGATTAGAGAGCCCAGGTATGAGCCCAGGTTCTCAGAGTTCACATTCAGCACTCTTTCCAGTAAACAGCGCTGCTTCCGGCCATCGAAGCTTGCTTGCAGGAGCCCCCAGGACCCTGCGCCCAGATCCCTGGATTTGGAGCTGGAGCTGTCCTAGGACCGTGGACTGAAGATCCCACCATACCTGGCTGCAGGGCAGCCCCGCCCCAAGTTCCTGGAGGGCCCCTAACTCCCCCGAACCTAGCCCGAGTTCTCAGGCCTGGCCGCCTCTCGGGAGGCGGGAAGGGAGCTAAACGATGCGAAAATGATTTAATGGAGGCAGCTAATCAAGGAATCCTAGAGAGACCCAGGCTCCGGAGCATCGACACAAGATTCAATTAAAATGCAGCCTTTGTGAGTTTCCCGTTTTAATTTTCCACAAATTAGCTTAAAAGGGGGGGATGGAAATGAAGATATTAGATTTTTTTTAAGTCCCAAGAGAAAGTCCTTTGAGGGTTATATTTACTGTTTCCCTGAACATTTTTCCTTAAAAACCCACCCCATGGGATTCATTTCCCTGCCCCAGTCTGACTGGAGAGATTTCCTGACCCAGGTGTTGGGGGGGGATACAGGCAAGGGACCCCCCCAGGGACCTTAGCTTCCCCCTCCCCCACCACCACTTTGGGGCTGGAAGGCGTTGACTTCCCCTGCCCTATCACTACCTGGGGGCTGGGAGACCCAGTGGTCCCTTCTTCCTTTTCTCTACAGACCTCTCCCAAACTAAGTAGTGTATTAGTGTTCACTACTTAGCAAACATTAAGTATATATTTTTGTGTATTAGAGTTATCTCTGGATCTACCATAAAAACAGCTCCCAATTCTAAGGACCTTTAAGATTTCCTTTTAAGTACTTTCCTTACAGCAGTCCTGAGGGCTAGGGATGGGACTGGGCCTGTGATTTCAGTGGTACAGGGAACTTTGGGATGGGGAAACTCCCTCCAAGAATGCAGGTCAGCAGCCCCTCCTCTGCCACTTATATATAGCATCTTCAAGTGGTGCCTAGATCATGGAGAGGTTAAATGATTGAGCTGGCAGAGCACAGTATGAGATAAGTAATGTAGACAAGTATTGCCATCACCGTTTTAAAGATGAGGAACATAGAAGAGAATCAGAAAGGCGATGTGACCTTCCCAAAGTCCTGAAGCAGTGTTGGAACCACAACTTAACCCCAGATTTTCTGACTCTAAGTCTAGAGTTCTTTCCACTTACCCAGGTTATCATTTACTAGACTGTGTCCACCAGGATGGCAGGGACCATGGTCTTATCTGTACTTTATGTCTCTCCCAGTATCCAGTATAGGAGGGACATATAGTAGGTACTTACTATTTATTGGGGGTGGGATGGCAGTGTTGGTATCTACAGGATTCTGGGAGTAAAGTTCTAAAAATTCAGCAGAGGGATCCATGACAAAATCGAAGAAAATCAGCTATAAATCCCCCCAACTCAGAACTGTACCAAAAGATGACCAGAATCCTGTGGAAACACCAAGCAGAGAAAAGCTAGGGTAATTAGAAGAAGAAGCAGAACATCCTGGTTCTACAGCAAGAGAAAAGGCCAGAGCAACCTCAGGGCCCCATCCCCATCAGTGGCAGGAGATGGGGCTAGATCAGTACCCAGGCCCAGCACAGAGTGAGTCAAGGGCCCCATCTCCCTCTGAGTCAGGAAACAAAGCCAGAGAAGTGCCTAGCGCAGGGTGACTCATCCATGGCAGGAGACTGGACTAGACCACAGACAGCCCAAACCTGACCCAGTATCCAGACAAACTGGGCCTACACCACAACAGGAAACCAATCCAGACAATTCCTCCAGGAAGGAGGGTCTAATCTTAGCACCAAACTCAGGATCAAACCGTCTAAGAGCACAGGAGAGAAATTTAATCCAAGCACAAGGCCCAGTCAGAAACTGAGTCTGAAGACAGTAATAAAAAGAAGGAAACACCAAACACAATGAAGAAATACCTTGGGTTTGAGAGAAGCCCTCCAGGTAAACAAACCCAAAAGAAGAGAGTAATTCCCTAAGTTCAAATAGAGGCTCAGAGAAATGAACTGAATTTTAGAGAGTTAACCTAGTTCTCTAAAGTCTCTTTAAATTCTCAATTATATGAACTAAACCTTTTTAGACAATGCGAGTCATTGAGGATTTTGTGCAGGAGACCTAACGTCCCACTACCATCCGTAAAACACTGCCTCCTACAGGAAGCCTTACCTGATTCTCCCATCTCTAATGACGTTTTCTCCTTCTAATACACAGAGTGCTTTGGTTTGTACCTTTCTTATGCACTAGTCAGGCTTCAGTTTGTGTTCTCATCAGGTTTGTCCCATCATTACTAGGCTCTTTGCTCCTTCAGGGCAGGGACAATGTTATATTTATCTTTGTGTCTCCCTCAGCAGAGAGCACAGGGCCCTGCATATAGCAGGGGTCTAAATATTTGTTAAATTGAATTCCAACAAGTAAGCAGGTCAGGCACACAGTATTGTAAAATTAGAGTTGGAAGGGAAGTCTAACCTGTATCAGAAAATGATTCTCTTCTACAGTATCCCTGAAGAGAGGTTATCCAGCCTCTGCTTGGAGATTTCTAGTGAGGAGAAGCCTTCTACTTGGAAAGGTATCCCCAAGGGGCGGCTAGGTGGCTCAGTGAATAGAGTACTGGCCCTGGAGTCAGGAGGACTGAGTTCAAATCCGACCTCAGACACTTAACACACACACACAAAAACTAGCTGTGTGACCTTGGGCAAGTCACTTAACCCCAATTGCCCTACCTTCCCCCCTGCAAAAAAAAAAAAAGGAAAGGTATCCCCTTCCTTAATAGAGTCCTTCTCTATTTTGACCTGAAATCTGGCTCTTTACAACATGTATCTGTTGCTCTGGCTTTGTCCCATGGAGACAAGCAGAACATACCCGATCTCTGATTTCTTGCAGACTCTCTCATGTTCTCTCTGCCTCCTTTTCTCCAAGCCAAACATTTCCAGTTCCTCCAATTAAATCCATTGGTGGCTATGGAATGTCATTGGAGCCCCAGGAGGTTAGAGCTGAGAGTCACTGATTGCTAGACTCTTAGAGCTCAGAGGACCTAAGAGGACCTCAGATGTCATCCTTCTGCCTCTGATGTTTACACCTTCTTGAGCCTCAATTTCTTCATTTGTAAGATGAGCAACTTAGACTAGATAGCCTCTGATATCCATTCCAGCTCTAGAGCTTTGAACCAATGGTCCTAATGTAGAACTAGACATCTACCCCAGCCAGTTTGTGGCAGGAATAAATCCAAAGCTGGGCCTCTGAGCTCTCTTCCAAAGACACATCAAATTTTCACAGAATTCTCCAGCTTTTTCTTCCTCCCCCCCTCCCTTTGCATGAAACTCTCCTCAAGTCTTTTCTGCCTTTGCTCACAGCCTTACCCTCTCTATTCCTTCCTTTCTCCTTCTTATCCTTTTCCCTAATCACACACAGCCTGTTCCTGGGTCACTGCTGTACCTCAGTCTGTCCCATCCCCCAGCTCTGAGATCAGTCCTAGTGGACTACTATGCTATTGAATTTGACCTTCAGGGCTCCCAAGCGTCAGGGCCCCAGTCTCCTGAGCTCACAGCCACTGCCACTTCTAAATTCAGTTCCATTCATCATTTTCTTCTCTGAAAGGGGGCTGCCCCTACCCCTCTCTCCTCAGTGACCATCGCTGACAGCCTGTGCCCTTGATCTCATCTCAAGCTCTTTTACCCACCATCCTTCTCATGGATGGCTCTTGCCTCCCCCAGAGTGCCCCCTTTTCTTCCCCCCTTTCTTTTATTGAGATGAGAAATAACCTGCTTTGCTAGTGCTTCAACAGTCTGGGCTCAGTCCTGTGCAAGAGATTTAGGCTCTCACCCTCAAAGGGACCCCTCCTCCTAAGCACTGCATAAGGATTGTAGATTTAGAGCTACAGGAGACTTCAGAGATCATCTAGATTAACACCCTTATTTTACAGATGGGGAAACTGGGGCCCCCAAAGGGGAAGTAACTAACTCAAGGTCACCTGTGTTGTTGTAAGTAGCAGATTTGAGATTTAAACTCTCCTTCGTATGCTTTTCCCACTATCCCATACTACCGATTTGGGGTCTTGTCAGAGAAGAATCCACTATGACTACTGTGGCAGAAGGGACCCAAAAGAAGCGTCCTCGGAGACTCCTCCCCTCATCTGCTGCTCTCTAGCCTTAGCAGCCACTCTTCTAGAAAAGAATTACCCTCAGATTTTAGAGCCAGAAGCAATCTTAGAAACATCTAGCTTAAACCTCATTTGGCAGATTGGGAAACTGAGGCCTGGAGAGAGGAAATTACTTACCAGAGGATACACAGTTATTAAGTGTCAGAACCACATGACATGGTGGGGGGAGGGTTATGCCATGACTTAAGTCCCAGACTGTTGCACATTCTATTGCCCTGGACCTAAAATCACCAGACTAAGCAAACTGAGCCCCAGGCCACTGTTGTTCCCTCTTTTTTCTTCCTTGAAAAAATTCTGGTCCCCTTCCCCTTCACCACCAGGGTGTGAACCCCAGTGTGTTTTCCCTTAAGCACCTAGGTTGGGAAAATTATCAGCAAACTCTGTGGACCAGAGAAGCCACATAACCCAGCCTGGTAAGGTAAAGGCTTTTGGCTGAGTTTCTCCCAGCATCTTCTGCTATCTGACTCCACTCCTTGAATCATGAGGCAGTTTGGAAAGATCACAAGAGGCAGGAGATGTGGGCTCTGTTCGTGGCTCTGCCATTAACTCTTTGGGTGCCCTTAAACAAGTCACATACTTTCCCTGGGTCTCGCTGGATTCCTCTGTTAAATGAACATACTCCAATAAAACAATGGAGCTGTAGACTAATCAAAGAGGGAATGTCCTCCAGTGGTACAGAAGGTAACTCCTTGATACTTTGCATATTGGTGCAGTTCTTGTCCATGCCTTCCCATAAGTTCACCACATGGGATCCTTCCTCAAAGTCTCTTTACATTGAATGGATATCAGTTAAGTTCCTGGGTAATCAATTATCCCCAGCTCTTGCTATGTGACTCGTCCATCTTTTTTCCCCAGTCATAAATTTATTTGATGACAGTCTTTTTACCAGATCTCCTGCATAATTCTTTGTAATGTACTGCAGTCTGCTCACACCCAATATGAAACTCCCCATTGCCCTTTGGGTAAAACTCCATTTTACTTCTTCAGAGACTGTGATATTCTATATGTATGTCAAAGCCATGGTGACTTTGACTAGAAGAATATTGGTATTAGAGAGAAGAGCCTTTGTTTCAGGGAGAAGCTTGGGGGACATTGTGTTGATTGCAACAAATCTCTCATCTCATATGAGAGGGCAGGGGCAGCCCCCTTTCAGAGGAGAAAATGATGAATGAACTGAATGTATAATTGGCAGCCTTAGAGAAGAGCTGGGGCCTGGGGCCAGGTTCTCAGGAGCCCTGAAGGTCAAACTCAGTAGGTTCTCGTATTTGCTTCTGCATTCAATCTATTAGGATATTTTAGTTTGGTTGAAGTGTGTGTGTGTGTGTGTGTGTGTGTGTGTGTGTGTGTGTGTGTGTGTGTGTGTGTGTAAAGAAAATCCAGCCTCACACAAATATGTAGTTAGAAAGGGGAGGAGTAGGGATGGCTAGGTGGAGCAGTGAATAGAACACTGGCCCTGGAGTCCAGGAGGACCTGAGTTCAAATCCAGCCTCAGACAAATGACATACTTACTAGCTGTGTGACTTTGGGCAAGTCACTTAACCCCAACTCTGCCCTCCAAAAAGCAAAAAATAAAAAAGGGGGAGGAAGAGTATTTTAACAGAAAAATGACATTTTAACATCATTATGAAAATAGTTTTGACCCACAGAGGCCCTGAAAGGGTCTTGGGGACCCACATGGTCTTTAGACCATGCTTTGAGCCTCCTAAATTAAATTATAATCAAAAGAGTGTGGCCTAGCTATCCACACAGCAAAAACCAAGTGGATGATGGACCGTTTTCCAGACTATGTTTCTCAATTGAATGAACAATTATGAAACTGGTACGTAAGAGTATGTATGTATATACACATACACATATGGACAAATACTAATATGGACAAATATTAATAATGAACAATAAATGAAAAGATGGATTTGAAATCTAGGTCTCTGGGTTTGAATGTCAGTACTTCTATTTATTTCTTTTAGCTATATTACCACGAGTTAGCCCCATATCCTTTCTGAGTCTTCGTATCATCTTCTGTAAAATGGAGGAAATAAAATCTGTACTACCTCCCTCATGGGGCTAGTTTGAGGAAAGTGCTTTGTAAACCTTGCAACGATATAGAAACGTGGGTTATCATAATCATTAATATCCTTATCTCTCTGCTCATCTCTACCCCCAGCAATCTTCCCCATTTCCAAAGGGTCTTGTCTTCTTCTCCACTCCTAGCACTTTGTACCTCCTTTAATTTTGTTCTGGCTAGCTGTGTGGATCACTGGATGACTATAGATGGCAGATTTCCACCTATAAATTATTCTCGATTTACAGGTAAAGAAACTGAGGCTCAGGGCTGTGCCTTTCAGCATCAGGATGTTCATTACCCACTGGGGCAGATTGTTCTATTCTTGGACAGCTGATAATGAAGACACTCTTCCTTATGCTCGGACCAAAATATGTCTCCTACTCCCATGACATCCCCCACTGACCCTATCTCAACCCTCTGAGGCTGGGCTATGTTGGTAAATGTTTAACAACTTGCTCTCTGAAAACCAGAACATACTTGTAAGTTAATGCTAACATTGTCTCCATCATTTTCTTAAGTCTATACAATCAACAAAACAGTAAATCAAGTCCTGATTTGCAGCATTCGCTGACTCTGGGGTATAGATACTCACAATGGAAATTTAACACTTGGAGCCAGTAAAAGCTGACTTCAGCTTGGCCTTGCTCACAGGCCACGAAGGACACTGGAACTTCTCCCCAGGAAAAGCCCTTTGTATATCTGAAGAGAGCTCTCATGCCCCTCCCACTGTAAATCTTCTCTTCTCCAGGCTGAACATTCCCAGTTACTTCAACACATCCTCTTAGGTTTCTGATTTCCCCCATTTCTTAATGAGCTGAAGAACCAATGTAGTTCCTAGGTCTACCTCGGACCCGAGTCTCTTGGTTACAAGCTGAAGACTTTCCACTGCATCACTCTTGGGGGTACACCTCCAAGGAAAGGTGTTCCCATCAGCAGGAATGTGGAGGTTGGGGAAGGAAATTATAGGACAAAGGCTAGAAAGGTAGGTTGGGTGGAGGCTATGGAGAGCCCCGGTCTATATAATACCAGGGTAAGGAGTTGTTATTGGAGCAAGAGTTCTCAAACTTTGGGTCTCTGGACCCCTTTACATTCTCAAAAATCAAAGAACCTTTGTTTATGTGGGTCTAATAGTATTTACCATATTAGAACTTAAAACTGGTCATGTTAAATATCTGTTTATTGATGCATTTAAAATAATAATAAACCTATAAAATGTTCATATTAATATCATTTCCATATAAATACCTGTTTTCCAAAACAAAAAAATATTTTATTGAGAAGAGCGGCATTTTTTACATGTCTTTATTAATCTCTTTAATATCTAGCTTAGTAGAAGATTCTCATATGTGCTTCTGCATTCAATCTGTTAAGATATTTTGTTCTGGCTGAAATAAATGGAGCAAATCTGTCATCACACAGATATGTAGTTGGAAAAGGACAGAGTATTTTAGTAGGCAAGTGGTACCTTAGTATTATGAAATTCATTTTTGACCTCATGGACTCCCTGAAAGGGTCTTGGGGACCTCTGTAGCCCATGGACCATGCTTTGAGAACCACTAGACTAGAGCATCAGGAATATTCATGGAAATTTAGTGGAAAGAGCTCTGGACTTAGAGGCCAAAGGCCTGAATTTGAGTCCTGTCTGTTCTGTGACTGCCAAGTTTGTCACTCGCTTTTTCCTCTTTTGGTAAAAATGCAAATAATTACCCCTGATTGGCTGGCTTCTCTGGGTCATTGAGAGGATCAAATGAAATAAATGGTGGGAAGCATGATGGAAATGAAGGATAGTAGTCATCACAAACGTTTCCTGTTTGAACCTTTTTTCTTCAAGGGCCTGGATATGGACATGATTAGGAGTGGGATGAGATGCAGTAGAAAGAATAGGGATAGAAACTTCCCCATGAATTCATTGGTGAAGGGAGCTCCCCCTCTCCCTATGGCAGTTGACTACCACTCCCCCTCCCCCCCCCATCTCAAGATAGTGGGACAGGACTGGTTCCTAATGACTCAAGAAGCCCCTCCTGTCTCTTCTCCCTCTTTCTCCTCCTTCTCCTTCTCCTTATCCTTCTCCCTCTCCCTTCCTCCCTCTCTCTCTCCCTCTCCCCCTCTCTCATTCCCTCTCTCTCTCCCTCTCCCTCTCTCTTCCTCTCTCTTCCTCTCTCTCTCTCCCTCTCTCTCTCCCTCTCTCTCTCTGTCTCTCTCTCTCTCTGTCTCTCTGTCTCACTGTCTCTCTCTCTCTCTTTCCCCTTCCCTCTTTTTTCTCTTCTCTGCTCTCAGGAGGAGAGGAGAGCAGTGGCTTCCACCACTGAACATCATTCCCCTGGGATTAGCTGCCTTTGGGGAGCCCATCCCAGGTTGCCCCACAGAAGTCTTCCCACTCAGAGCAGCCACCCCCTTCCCCCATGGCCAGCTGAAGAGCTTGGCACCAAAGTGTGAGGGAGAGATCACTGCTTGGGGACCAGAAGATGTCGGGGCTGGTCCTAGCTCTGCTCCCAACTCAGACCAGTTACTTCTCTCTGCCTTTGTTTCGTCATCTATAGAACAAGGAGCTTGTTCTCCAAGACTCCTTCCAGCTCTAACAGTCTAAGTGATCTCTCTGCCTCAACAGGTCTAGATAGCACTCAGCTCTGCACCAACCCATAGGTCAATCAAAGGGACTGGGACTGGACCTGTGCTTTCACTGATATAGGGAACTCCTAGATGAGAAAACTCTCTCTACTAGTGCAGATTAACACTTTCCTGTACTACTTAGAGTTTAGAGAGTCCCCTAGAGGTCAAGTGACTTGCCTAGGGTCACACAGCCAGTATGTGTCTGAGGCAGGAAATGAACCCAGATTTTTCTCTCTCTAAGGCCAACTCTCTAGACTATGCTGTCTGTCATTTAAGAGAATACTGAATTTAGATTCAGAAAACCTAGCCCAGCATCTCAACTTTGTAATTGGCCACATCTGTGACCTTGTGACTTAACTCTGTTGATTCTGACTGCAGACTCGGTTACCATGCCTTCTCACCCCGGAACATCCTTCCACCCTGCACCCCCCTTCTCCCCTTGGTGAACCCCTTCCAGAAATGCCATTTGGAGGAAGAGCCCAGGCCAGCCATCCTTCACTCCCTCCTGGCTCTGTTTCTGACTTGCTAGTCTTTTCCAACCTCCCCACTCCCCCTGCTTTTCAGTTCCCCTTTATATGCTGTCCTTCTCCATTAAAATATAAACTCCTTGAGGCCAGGAGCTATCTCCTTTTTTTGCTTCTATTCGTATCCTCAGCATGTGCCATAATGTCTGCATATAGTAAATACTTGTTGACTTGACTCTTGGGGCCCTTATATAGGCAGCCAGGTGGCATAGTCGATAGAGCAGGGGACCTGGAGTCAGAAAGATCCGTATTTGAATCCTTCCTCAGACACTTACTAATTGTGTCACCCTGGGCAGGTCACTTAACCTCTATTTCTTAGTTTCCTCATCTATAAAAAAGGGATAATAATCGTACCTACTCTCAAACCTCCTAGGATTATTATGAGAATTAAATGAGTTAATATCCAAAGTACTCTGTAAATACTATCCATATCTATCTATCTATCTATCTATCTATTTATCTGTCTGTCTGTCTGTCTGTCTGTCTGTCTATCTATCTATCTATCTACATGTATGTGCAAGCTAATATTGTTGCTGTTGTTATTATTGGGGCTGCACAAATTTTTTCCTTAAAATGAAGAGGTTGAACTGGTAACCTCTGGTTCTAAAAGACTTTTGTCATGGAGTCAAGAAGGGCAGAGGGAGATAATGGCAGGGAGGTAATTATATACTCAGAGGAGAGAGAGGAAAGGGTGTTTGACCCTGGTCTCTAAAAACAGTCCCTGATGTCAGGACTTCCCTCTGAGTTTCAGGAACCCCCAAGAGAACAGAAGAGTTAGTCTCTCTGTACCTCCCAGCCCTTGCAGGAGGGGTGGAAGGGGGGAAATTGAGATAAATGAAGGTGCCATGAAGCCCTGAAATAATGCCAGAAAAAAATAGAAAACCACCCGCTGCTGAACTAATTTGGCATCTGAGTGTGAGCCCCCACCCCCTTGTGGTGTGGGAGCCCTGGGTGGTTTCTTTCCACTGTGTTGGGGAGCTGAGGATGGGCCCCTGAGGTGCAGAGAGAGTGAAGACCCACCTGGGCTCAGTCCAGGTTCTTTATTCTTCCCCAAAGCCCCCAGTGGGCCAAGGCACAGGCACATCAGCATCATCTCCCAGATGTTTCATCTCCCTCCCAATCCCTAATTGTTCTCTCTCGTTCCATAGCCCCTGAGGTAAAGTAGAAAGAATAGTAGCTTTGGAAACCTTGTTTGAAATACAAGCACTACTACTAACTACCTGTATGGTGACCTTAAGTAAGTCCCTGAAACCTCTCTGGGCCTCAGTTTCCTTATTTGAAAAAAAGTCAGGAGATTGAACCATATGACTTCTAAAGCCCCTTCTGGCTCTAGTTCTGTGGTCTTATAATCCTCTAAATTATAGGACATCTTAGAAAGTAGGGGGCTTGCTGAATGATAAGTTGGTGCCCTCTGTTCAGTGGGCAGAGAGACCTTTGGGGGAATGGAGGCAAGGGAGGAAAATCATCACCCCTGCCTTCCTGGTCTTGGAAACTCCTTCTCTTCAAATTGTCCTTCAGGCCCCAAGCAAGGCTGATCAGATTCCTCAGCTCTGGTGCCGACTCCCTTATCTACCTCTCTGGAACAAGCCTTTGCATTTACTCCCCCAAATGTGCTACAGAATTGTGTTCCAGCCCATGGCTCGAAGCCATCTGTAGGGAGAAATCCAGTTAGACCTTGTATAATAAGTTCCTGACAATCTTCCCGAGGACTCTGGGTCATAAAAGTCTCCCGGTTTTATCGCCGGTAACAGACACGGAGTGAAATTAAGTTGTCTTATCAAATTTAGATAATATATATCCCTCTGGAGTGGAAGGCTCTGGACGGATCTCTCCTGGTATGAGCTTGGAGAGGGGGAGGGGAGAGGACTGATCTGCTACTGGGCTGGTGGGGGAAGGCAGCGAGAGGTAGGGTAGGTCTGGGCTGCAGGTCCCTTAGGCATGATGGCTGAGTAGCAGTCGAGGGTCATGATTGGCTTGGAGCCCCAGTCTGACTGAGTGTGAAATTATTTACATTCTAGTAGATTTGGGGCAGGAGGAGGAGGAGGAGGGACTGTCATAGATCATAGACTGTTAGAGCTGGAAGAGATCCAGGAATATGGAGCATAGACTGTTAGATAACTGGACGAAACCTTAGAACATAGAAAGTTAGGACACAGTACATATAGAATGTTAGATCAGGAAAGGACCTTGGGACCTATGGCATAGAATATCAAAGTCAAAAGAGGGCTTAAAGCTCATCTATTCCTGTACTCATTTTTCAGATGGAGAAAGTGAGGCCCTTCGAGTGGAAGTGATTAGCTCAGGGTCATGTAGGTGGTTAATGATACAGCTGGGATTCAAACCTGATTCCCAATGGTATTTTCACAGTGGTGGGAAAGATTGAAGGCAAAAGGAAAAGGGGATGGCAGAAGATGAGGTGGGTAGATAGTATTACAGAAACCACAGACATGACCTTGGACAGACTCTGGGATACAGTAGAAGACCGAAGGGCCTGGCATGCTGTGGTCCATGGGGTCATGAAGAATCCCACCCAAAATGAACAACAACAATGAAATCGTCATAGCGCTTTGTTGTCTCCTGATTTGGGACCCCAGAGTTACACACCTAAGGATGAACCATCCAGCCTCTTATCCTGGGCGCTGAGTGAGGAGCTGGAAAGTCTCTCTTCTCATGGAGCTCATTCTTTCTCAGGCTCCCAGATAGGCCCTTTCCCATGTGGCAGTGGGTCGTATGTCCATGTGTGCATATACTCTGTTTTTGCTCCTGTGGGGCCCTGTGTCTAGCTAGCTGTACGTCTCTGTGGGCAGTGTAAGTGTGTTTGTGCCTTTGGGGGCAGGGAGTGAAAGGGACAGATGGATCAGGTCTACATATTTATGTGTCTGTTTGGCCATCTGCCTCTGAGGGTCGGTGCGTGGTTGTGTGTCTTGGGGTGGTGGGGGGGGAGAATTGTATCTAAGGTGTTTCTAGGGGCTATTGTGTTTATGTGTGTGGTTGTGTGTACCTTTGTATGCCTCTCTCCTCTGTCCCCTTCTATTCTGAGCTGGCAGCTCCCTGTGTGCTCCTGCCTTCAGATGCTTCCAGGGCTGGATCCCCTGGGGACAGATTCTGGGGGAAGAGCCATCAGCCTGGCCCAGACTGTGGTGATAACTGCTGATGTCGGGTTTGCAGACAAGAGAGTGAGGGCCAGGGTCAGCCATAATTGGTAAATATTTGTCTATCTAATCAAAAGGCCTTTTAATTAACAATTTCATCCTTGCAACTGGTTTATTTTTTTTTAAGTTCTGTGGGAAGTCAATTAAACATAACAGATGGTGGAGAACATGGGGCTTCCGTCTCTCCCACCATCTGTCCCCCCAGACTCAACCATGCCTCGTTGGCTGAGCAGCCTGTCATTCACCTGAGGAGAATGGGAGAAGGGAACCCACTTGGCTGGGCCTAGGATAGCCTATTGGGAAGGCTGATGACCTCTCTCTCAGGGAGTTGCCAATTGGTGACCGTCTTCTCCACTAAAATGCTCTTTGGATAGTTGGGGGATACTGCCTAGGTCTCTGCTGTCCTCTCCCCTGGGTATCCAGGGAGGTAGCTATGATGCCATGGGAAAAAGCCCTGGACTGGGAGTTTGGAGGCCTGGCTTCTCTTCTTAGCCCTTCCAGCTGTGTAACTCTGGACAAGTGTCTTCCCCCTTCTGGGTCTAAGTTTCTTTATAACATGAAGAAATTGGTGGGACTGGATGGAAGGCCCTTACCAGTTCTGATAGTTTACATTCTAACATTATATAATCTAAGGTAATGAAATAAGTCTTTATAAAGTACCTACTATATACGAGGCTCTGTGCTAAGTGCTTTACAAGTGTTACCTCATTTTATCCTCACAGCAACCTAGGAGGTAGGTGTTATTATTATCCTCAGATAATAGTTGAGTGACTTGTCCAGGGTCACATAGGTAGGGTCTGAGGTTAAATTTGAACTCAGTTCTTCCTGACTCCAGGCCCAGAGTTCTACCTACTGTACCACCCCTAGTTTCCTCCTTTGCATATGATCACTGATGACTCTCATAATTTAAATGTATTTTGAGGTTTGGGGTTCTAACTTTCACATTTTTTAACCCTGAGTACCAACTTTAGGGCTTCTCTTTGAAGTGTTCCATTTGAGACATCTCTGGGACCTGGCAAAGTCTAAATTCCCAGCTCTCTGGTCTGATGCTGCATCTTGAAGCGACCCATCATGTTTCCTCACTGCTCCTTTATTTCTCCTTAGCCAGGCGACGCCCTTCTATTGTGGGACAACTTTAATCCTTAGGAAGTTCTTAACTTGCATGAGTCCCAAATCTCCCCAGCCCCCTCCCTGCTTCTGGTTATCTCTCCCTTCCCCTTAATTTCTTCTACTTTTGCCCTCTGTACCTTCCATCTGAGAGGTCTTCAAATAATTAAAGAGATGCTATAAAAAGTAATGGGGGACAAAGAGTGGTGGAAAGAGCTCTAGTCTTGGAGTCAGGAGAGGCGTGAGTTTGAATCCTACTTCTGACACTGATTAGTTGCGTGCCTATGGGAAAATTATCTCATCCTTGTGAGCTTCAGCTTACTCATTTGTGAAATGGGTCTCACAATCCTGAGGTATCTCCTGCAGAGGATTGTGGTGAGGATCAAATGAGATAATCTATGTCAAAGTGTTTTCCAAACCTCCTTGAACTATGGGAATGTCATTGATTCTTATTGGAGACATTTCTCATGGTTTCTGGGTGAAGTCAAACACAATAATTCACCTCACTAAGCCTCAGTTTTCTTACCTGTAGATCCCAAAATTTCTATAGATCCTAAAATTTCTTTCAGCCTAATACTTTGAGTTCATTTCCCCTTCTCAGTTTCCCTTTCTCCAGCATAAGTATCCTCTATTCCTTCAACTACAGGCAGAGCTTCCATTCTCCTCTCCCCCGACACTGCTTCAGCTTACCTTTGGGGATGTCCCTACTTCTGTCTCTCCCTCAGCCAGGCCTCTCCTGCAGCTCAGGTGAGCCATGTTCACACCTGCTCCACTCTCTTAATCAGGATGTGACAACCCCTGGAGCTGTTGCTGGGCCCCAAGAGACTTCTTGCTAATTCCTCTTCCCCAATCAGGGCTTTCTACCTCCTGTCCCCATCCCAATGTGGGCCCACTCCACTGATTGCCTCTTTGTTTCCTGCTAGGCAGATGGCACAGGCCTCCAGCATTCTCCTCTGCCCCTAACTCTCACCAGGCCACCGATGTGTTACTCTTTCCTGTCTATCTCCAGGGGGTGTCTATCTGTCTTTCTACCTATCTGTGAAAATCTGCCTATGGGCTTCTATAAAGGTATCTGGCTGTGTCTTTGATACATAGACACACACATACACACATACACACACACACACACACACACACACACACACACACACGCACACCCCACTCTCTCGTGGGAAACATGCACATTCTGGAGCAGGACAGATGCTACACACATGCACACACCAGAATGGTACATGCACACTCCAGAGAGTATACCTATTTTCTCTATGTTTCTGTCTCTGACTGTCTCTCTGTCTCCATCTCTCATTCTTTATGTGTCTTTGTGTCTCTCTGTGTGTATTTCTGTTGATAATCCATTCCCTCCCCCCCCACACACACACATACAGACATTGGGTTGGTGGGAGCTGATTGAACATACTGTGTTCATAAGTTTTAAAACTAGAAGGCACATTAGAAATCTTTTAGTCTAGCCTTGTTTTACAGAGAAGAAACTGAGTCTCAGAAAAGAGATGTGACTTGCTTTAGGTAAAACAGGTTGGAAATGGCACAGCTGATATTGAAACCCTTTGCCTTCAATTTAGAGCTCATTCTCCACATCACATTGCTGCTTCTCCAGCTAGCTCTCAGATTCTCTGAAGCTTTGATCAACATGTTCCCCCCCAATCTCTCTCTGCCCAGCAGCATGGTGGGGGGTGGGTAGTGCCTAAGGCCTTGGGCCTGAATGAGCACAGATAACACAGCCAATCTTATTTTTCCTTAGCTGAGTTAGCCTTCTTACTCTTCAGGTGAGCCGCCTCCTGTACAAAGAATCCGGCACCCAGCACCACTTTTCCCTTGACATATGGACCCACAGCCCTCCCCCAGTCTCTGTGCACAGAATGATGATGACAGTTATATTTATACCTAGCACTTTAAGATTTACAAGATGCTTTCTAACCAGTTCCTATCTGTTGTTGCCCCCTTCTTCTCCTCACTTCTCTCCTAGTCTTGTCTCCATCTTAAAAATGGGTATAATCTTCCTTGTGAAGATCAAATGAGAGGATGTAGCTAGAGCAGTATATAAATGTGAGTTCTATTATTGCAAGAAGACTAAGGCTCTCCCTGGCTGGAGGTTGGAATAGATTACAGAACCTGAGCAGGCCAGGAACAACCTTAGCCTCTTCCTACTCTCCCTCTCCCACCCTTACCCCCATAACCTTTACACAACATCCCTCTCCCTGAGGCTTTGTCTCCCATTACTTCCTTCTGGTTGGCGCTGCTCCTGTGCAGGAGGCGGAATGATTGGATCTGGGCTTGCTGGCTGACTCTACTTCCAGTTCAATGCACCTGTTGTGTGTGAGGGTATGTAGGGGCCAAGGTTCCACTGAGACTTTAGGGGTTGAGGGCAGCATAGGAGCTTCCTTCCTCCCCCACTGGAGAGGCCCTCTTGGCCCCTTCTTTGGCTCCCTAACCCTTGTGCTTCATAAGACTGGAGCTAATAGTCTGTACTATTGGCTCCTATTGGGAGGGTATAGTGGATTGAGCTGCTGACTTCTGCCTTTAGCAGACAGGAGAGAATGGAACCTTGAGGACTCTGCCTGGGACTTTGGGCCCCTAATCTTTTTGATTGCCTCAGCCTTTTCCTTGATCCCCTTCCAACTGCCCTTGGTCAACCCAGGGGTACAATATCAATGTGTGGGGAGAGAGGAGATTGGATATCAGACCCTCCTGAGCCTTACCTCTGGACATATTTCTGACTTTGAACTAAATGTGTCCCTGACTTTATTCTGGTCTTTGATTTTATCCTTGGTCTTGGCAATGAACCTGTCTCTGTCTCCATTACTTGTCTCCGGCCCTGGTTCTAGCTTTAACTTTGTTCGTGTCTTTAATGCTATCACAGAAGGTCAGAGAGTCTCAGACTCCGAAGAGATGTCAGAGCTTGCCTAGCCTAAACAAATCCCACTCCCAATCATGGCTCTGTCCCCGGTGCTGATCTCTCTCACCCTGCCTTCCACCCAGTGCCATATCCAATCACTAACTCTCTTTCACTCTATTATGTCAAGCCTGACTTTGTTTCTGATCCTACCTCTAACCCCTGATTCTAAACCTTCCTTTGACTCTATTTCTGATCTAGATCCTGTTTCTAATTCTGTCTCTGACTTTGGTTCTTTTCAATGATTTTCCCAACCCTGACTGCCCATGCTTCTGTCACTTTTAAAATTTGGGATCCAGAAATGGCTTAGGCTTAGGAGCTAGGGAACATGCCTAAAATCTGATCCAAGAAAGAAGGGCTTTTGAAGGTAGAATCCAAGATGATGGGGGTTTGAAAAAAGAAGATACTCCTCCTTCCTTTAGGGTCAGAAAAATTCCAGAGAGAAGCAAAGAAATCTCTCGTTCCTCTTCCCCAACCTGGTTCCCACCCCCACCCTCCCCTTTGGAACTGAATGAAAAGTCTGACTACTAGCTCCTAGGCTAGCATCTCTTAGTGTCCCCCTACCTCTGGGGATAAGAGACATTCTTCCCACCCATTCTGGTTCAGCATACCCCCACCTCCACCCCTCCATCATCCACACAGATTTATTTCACAATAATTTCATTTCATCCCTAGCTACGGGAAGACGGATTGGTGGGTGAGATGATTGGGGATTCAGCACTGGGCTCATAAATTTGCTTCTTCTCCATGAAGCTCCCCTGAAGTCCTGGGCATTGAGGGGGGGCTGAGGGGTGAGGGGGGCAGCCGTCCATCTCCCTGCCATGCAGAAGAGAGCCAGGAGGGAAGGAATCTCCTTAGCTTGAGCACCGAGTGAGGGATTTCTTTTCTCTCCATCTCTGTTACCAACAAGTCCGTTTTTCATTTTTCTGTCAGGCAGCCCCTCCTTCTACTTCCCCTTCCTACCAGCCTTCAGCTTCACTCAAAGGTTGGAGGCTGCTTCAAGGGTTGTTGAATTGGGGCCTTGGCTCCCACAACCTAGGCTGGGAGCTCCAGATGTAAGTCTTGGACTTTCCTTCCCTGTCAGTAGGATGCACTGTGTGTGTATGGCTCCAGGCCAGCCTGAGTTTCTGTCATGGCAGACCTTATCCCATCTGAACAGCAGAGGAGACTTGGGCTCCTTTTCACTCCAGCCCGAAGTCCACATTTACTCTAATATATCACCCAAGCACACAAGGAACAGAGTAGTAGCACACCTACACTAACACCTGCTAGAGGAGAGAACATACACACATTAGGAGTACATTATCATGCTCAAAGGTGCACACACAGCATCACATGCACTATAAGGAAAATATACAGAGTATCCAACACACAGCCTGACCCACCCCACACACATTTACTCACATTCACACACACACACAGAGTGCTGGATTAGGAATTAGAGAAGCTGGGTTTGAATCCCGGCTTTCTTATTTACTACTTGTGTGGCCTTAAGTCAAGTTGATTTATTTCTCTGGGCCTCAGTTTCCTTATCTATAAAACTTGGATTAATAATATAATAATATAGTACAATAAAATAAATGAATAATATGTAATAAAAATAAAAACAGTGTAATACTAATAATTCCCAACTCCCTGGGAAAGTCACTTGACTTGTCAGAGCACCCTGGCGCCTCTCCAAAACAGGGGCTCTTAGCCTGGAGCCTGGGAACTTGCTGTTTGAAAAATACTTCGATAATTGTTATTTTGATATAATTGGTTTCCTTTGTAATCCTGTATTTTATTTTATGCATTTTAAAACATTATGCTAAGAAGGGGTCCACAGGCTTCACCAGACTGCCAGGGGAGTTCATAGCACAAAAAAGAATTAAGAACTCCTGCTTTAAATCTATACATTTCAGAAAAAAAATATTTCTTACTGGCAACTCCCTGCACCAATGAAATCACAAGTCAGGTCATCATCATCATAATCCTTGAAACTGCCCACTTCATAGAATTTTTGCAAGGAAAATCCTTGTCAAACTTAAAGCGGTAGAGAAATGAGAGATATTGTTGATTATTATCCCGTAACTGGCACCTCTTGTATGAAAGTAGGATTAGGTTTAAGATTCAGGTAATACTTGTGATAAAAGGTGGTGTCACAGTAGTAAGGAAGCTGGGTTTGGAATCAGAGAATCTTCGTTCCAATCCTGACTGCGCCACTTACTCCCTATATGAATCTTGGGCAAATCAGCCTTTCTGGGCATCAATTTTCTTATATGTAAAATTCAAAGCTGGACTAGTGACCTCTAAGGTCCTTTTGGGTCCTAAATGTATAATCCAATCATAGTGGATACAGGACTGGCCTTGAAGGCTAGAATCCCAGGGTTCAAGCTTAGTTTTTTACTTTGGGACTCAGGTCCAACAGTCACTTAAAATTCCTGTGCCGTAGGTGACTCTCTAGGAATATAAATTGTGGTATAGTTCTTGATCTGCATTTGAGGGGGGGAGGTTTCCCACACCAATTAGATCAAAAGTCTAGTCCTCTCCCTAATTCCCAAACACCCCCAGTCCCCACCATAGTGATAAATAGGATTAGGTTAAAGCTGGTTTTAAGGGTGAGGACTGCACACATTGGGGACAGGACAGTGGGAGAGGCAGTGAGAGTTGAAAAGGATCAGAAACTTGGAAACTGAGGGCAAGATGGATGGGAACATCCCTGGGAAGCCAGGCCAAAGATGTTACTGCTGCTTTTCTTTTCAGGAATGACCAAGAGCACATGCCCTGTTGCTCTTGAAGGGATAAAGGGCTATAGACAACATCTCACCATTGGGTTGTCAAGGCAAAGAGGCTCAGTGGCTATGGATACAGAGAACAAAGGAGGCTGGAGGGGGAACACCCAGAACTCAGCTCTACAAGGAACTCTTTCCTTTCTATCTGGCAATTCTGCTTGTCCTATCCCCCTTCTATCTGGTTCCCATAACTAACCTTTCTCCCTTCCATCTTTCCTAAGTCCCAGAGTCCATCACCACACAGGAACCTCTCCTTGCCCCATATTAACTCTTTTCCAGCTTGACAATTATAGGACTAGAGGAAGGAGAGGGGAATTTAAACTAGATTAAAAGAAGGACTTGGGATGTGGTGGAAAGGGATCTGGGCTCAAAAAACCTGCCCTGGCTATTTACTACCTAAAAGGTCCTGAGTAAGTCATTTCCCCTTTTCTGGGCTTCATTTGGCTCCTGGGTGAAAAGAGGACTAGATGGTGTCTAGGGTCTCTTCTAGTTCTGACCTTTTATGTTCTAAGGTCCTTCCTATCCCTGAATTCTGTAACTAATTTCTCAGCCCCACCTAATCATCAGGGGACACTGGTGATTGCTCAGCCTAGCTTGGGGCCATCTTACTACTGTAGCTCTCATTTATTCCAAGGGAGAGCAGGCTCTAGAGGCCCCTGGCCTGTTTGCACTCTGGGCAGCTTCCTCCCTCCCTCTGGTTCCCCAGTTCTTAGTGAGTAATCCTGTCCCCTCACAGGCTCATTTATGGGAGGGTTGGCGCCTAGTGAATAATTAGTTACATTCAATTAGGCCTCAATGCTCTCCCCTCACTTGGGGGGACAGGCAGACTAATGAGACAGCAAGTCAGATGACAATAGGGAGTGAGTGTTAAACACCGAAGGCCCCAGGCTGGGAGGAAGCAGTATGGGAAGGTGAGAGAGAGATTTAGAAGGCAGAAAAAAAGGCAGGGAATCATAATCAGAGCTCACATGTCTATAGATCTTTAAAGTTTACAAAGCACTTTCCTCACAACAACCCTCTTAAGGTAGAGAGTGCAAGAGGCATTATTCCTCTTTTTACAGATGAATGGGACGTTGAGAGGTGAACCAATTTGTCCATGGTCCCAAATGGAATTAAAGTCCAGGTTTCCTGACCTTATTTCCAGTATACTTTTGCTATGCCATTATGACTCTCAATATAGCCTTCTCATTCATTGATCTTCTCATTTGTATATTTGTAACCTTAATTGTCAGCAATTCTCATTGGATTTAAGATTGGGGATGGTTTAAACCTTGGAGATTCTCTTGTCCAGGGAAGCTGTTTTGTGTCTCAGACCCACTTCTGGTGAAGCCTATGAACCCTTTCTCAGAATAATATTTTAAATGCATAAAATAAAATACATAGGATTACAAAGAAAGCCAATTTTATTGAAATGAAGATGTAACTTTTTCCCATCCAAATTCACAGCCCTGCCTCCCCCCCTGAAATCTGTCCACGAACCCAAACCCAGGTTAAGAACTCTGATCTAATTCAATCCTCTCTGGAGTCTAGGAGAGGAAGGGGTTTCCCTAGGCTCACACGGGCCAGTGTTTGGTTCACAGGTGAGTTTACACAGGATTTGCACCCTGGTCTTTTGATTCCAAATCCAGTGAGTAGAAAAGCGCTGTTGTTAGAGTCAGACAGCCACAGATGTCATTTAACATCTCCGGCCTCCCTCTCCTTAACTGTAAAATGAGACGACTGGACAAAACAATTTCTAAGGTCTCTTCCCGCTTGACATCTATGGTCCCTCAGTTCTCTTGCCATTATACTGCACTGACAGGGCCCAAGAACATTTTCAGGGGATTTCTTTTCTTTTGTTTGGCCTGAAGCCCTCATTTCCCCTGTGCTCCAGGATACTGAGATCTACTCCCAACTTGTGAGCCTACAGTTTGGATTATTGAAGTTTGTTTTTAAGGGGAGAGACCCCTGAAAGAATAAGTCTAAACCCCAAAAACGTGCATAAATCACAAGTCACTTACAGTCTGAGATCTGAAGGCCATAATTCCTACTGCTCTCTGACAGTCAAAGGGAGTGGGGGACAGAAGTGTTAATTTTCTTCTCTCTTTCTAGATTTCTGCTATTCCTCATGGCTTTCCCCAGCATCTTGGTCTAACAGTTGACAGTTTCCCAGGCAATGAGAAGGCATGTGGCTAAAGTTCATCAGCCTTTCAATGTCATGGCCCATGGGCTCCTGAGTCATCTTTCTACCGTGAGTGACATAGCTTTTCTTTTGAGAGAGAGAGAAAAGAGAGGAGAAAGGAGAGAGGAGAGACAGAGACAGAGAAACAGAGAGACAGAGACAGAGAGAGGAGAGAGGAGAGAGGAGAGAGAGAGGAGAGCACCTAATGTGTATATTTATCTGCATGTATAGATATCTAGAGGCAACTAAGTGGCATGGTGGCTAGTGTCAAATCCTGTCTTGGACATTTACTTAACTGTGTGGCCCCTGGCAAGTAGCTTAGCCTCAGTTTCCTCATCTGCAAAATAGAGATAATGATAATACCTCTCAGGATTGTCATGAAGGTCAAATGAAATGACATACATAAAGCATTTTTGCAAACTTTAAAGTACTAAAGGAATGTTTTACTATTACTACTACCATAATAATAATATTATTATTATTTCATTGTCATATTCCTCTCACTAGATGGCAAGTTCCTCTAGAATAGGAATGCTGTCCTTTTTTATTTTTGAAGGCACAAGCACAACTTTGCATACATAATAGGCACCTAATCAATGATGGATTGAATCTGTTTACATATACATCTTACCTCTCGTACTAGACTACATACACCTTGATGGCAGGGACCTACTATGTACTCTATACATATAGACACTTAATATATTTGCTTAATTAAATTGAATTTTTAATTTTTGTGTCTCCTAAAAATAGCACAGTAAAGTGGAGGAAGGAAGGAAAGGAGGGGAAGGAAGGATACTGAAAGAGAAGGGAGAGGTTGAGGGGAAATAGAAGGAACAGGGAAAAGAACTGGGAATTAAGTGAGTAGAGAAGAAGGAATGAGTAGAGATAGAACTGAGAGTTAGAGCAGATAAACATGAGGAACCAGGGAAGACAAGAGATGGGATAGTAATAATAATAATTCACATGTCTATACTGCTTAGTGATTTTTAAATAATAACCCTCTTAGCTAAATAACTCATACAATACCACACCCATTTTACAGATGAGAACATTGAGGCTCAAAAAGTCTAAGTGGCTTGCTCAGTTATATAGATAATACATATTAGAACTAAGACTTGAACCTAGTTTTGTGATGCTCAAATATAGTGTTGTTTACAATGCTTAATAAAAATCATTCATTCATCTATAGCTGTGTTTCCACATAGATGTTTTCCACCAGAAGCCCTTCCTGGTCTCCTTCAGTATTAGTACCTTCCCTCTGAGATCATCTCAATTTTACCCTTATATATCTTCTATATACATAGTTGCATCCATATTGTCTTTCCCAATAGACTGTGAACCCCTTGAGGCCAAGGCCTTTCTTTGTATCTGCAATGCTCAGCTAAAAGCTTGTAGACTTGACTTACTCATTCATCATTTATTGAGTCTCTTCCATGAAAGTAAATCAAGAATGTCAAGGAAGAGAAGAGTGACGCCAATCAACAAAGGAAAAAAAGTACTAACGGAAGAATGCAGGAAGATGAGTAGAGAGATGGGGAGATGAACAGGGAGACTGGGGATGACGAGAAGAGTGAAGAAACAGTAGGCAGAGGCCTGGTAGACAGGCAGGAATCATAGAAAGTCAATTGGGGAAGTGCCATGAAGGGAGGCATCTGTGTGCAGATAGCTAGAGGCAGCTAGGTGGCATGGTGGCTAGTGTCAAATCCTGTCTTGGACATTTACTTAACTGTGTGGCCCCTGGCAAGTAACTTAGCCTCAGTTTCCTCATCTGCAAAATAGAGATTATGATAACACCTCTTAGGATTTCATGAAGATCAAATGAAATAGGAAGAGAGAAGAGGGACCAGGATAGAACATTATCCTCTCAAAAATCCTTAATTAATGGACCAGTCCAGCCCCTGCTTTTAGTGGGGGGAGAGTGCAGAGGATTTGATTCTGAACCCAGAGGAGTCAAGGACCTTGGCTGAAGCCCTGCATCTATTGCCAGAACAGATGGTGGTATCTGACCTGGCCTAGCCTCCCTTGCTGTACCACTGTACAGCCAACCCATCAGAAGAAGGGAAGCTGGGTGTTTGCTCTCTCAGACTGGCTGTCATTCAGCAACTTCTCCTTGCCCCTCCTTCTTTCCTGCTTCCAGGTTTCTTCATCCCAGTTTCCAAGCTACCTGCCTCCTCTATATCTCTCCCTTCCCCACATAGTTTTACTTTTCCAGGTTTTTGCATTTCTCTCTCCCTCCCACCCCACCACCCCCCAGCATGCAAATTCATAATTTTCTGTGTCTAAGCTGCTTGGGCAGACAGATCCCTGGGGGCAGAGTCTTTAATAACTGAAGCTGCCCTAGGAAACCAGACATAGTGCCAGAGGGCCCAGCTGTGACACATATTTTAGAAGGGAGGGATTCCTGAGGTTGTGAAGGGAAATCATCAGAAGTTATCTTCCTTCCCCTCAATGGACTCCAGTTCACGTATCCCTCATACCCACTTGGACCAAACTTCTGCCACCAGTTTTTTTGGGGGGAGGAATGGATAGTGGGAAGATAGGAAGAGAAAGAAAAAAATAGGGGTTGGAGGAGGAGGAAGGTTATTGTGGGATGAGGATAAGCTGAGGGAAGAGGAAGATCAGTGGGACCTACAACTTCAAACTGGAAGGCACCATAGAGATCATTCAGTCCAACTTTTTTATTTTACAGAGAAGGAAACTGAGGACTAGAGTGCCCAAAGTCAAACTGATAGTAAGAGGAATTTGAAACAATCTGTTCTGATTTAGATAGAGATGAGCTCTAATGGACACAAAAGATGGGCTAGTTGAGATCAAAGGGGAACTAAATCATTGAATGGCAAAAGATAAGGAACTCCATAGATGAATAGAGAGATAGATAGACAGATAGTCAAATAAGCTTTGGACTTAAAGTCCAGAAGCCCTTGTTTTAAATATTGGCTCTGCTACTGTTGTCCATGTGACCTTAAGCAAGCCACTCCTTTTTTCTGGAACAGTTTCTTCCACTGTCCAAAGAACAGATGGGATGAGGAGGTCTCTTAAGGGCCCTGCCTGTTCTAAAGCCTATGATGCTAAGGAACATAGGGAGACTGAGACCAGAGCAGAGTGGGGGCCCTAAGAAGCAAAACTGACATGAATGTGACCTCAGTGCCACCTTCTGGCTGCTGTTTGCTTTTACAGCCACCACCTCCAGGAGAGAATCCAAGACCCAGAACCAAAAGAGGTATTTATCGGGTGGAGTCAGTGGCCCTAGTTTTGCGTGAGGCTCTTCACCAAGGACAGGGGGGACCCCCTGTGAGCCAGCTCCCCCCACTCAGTGCTCACTGCACACCACTTCCTATCCCTTTCACTTCCCCTCTCCAAACATAGGCTGTAATTCCAGGTCTGTAAACACACTTTATTAAGCCCCATATGGGTCTGGACTCTAGAGTATAAACTAAGATTTCTCAATTAGCAGATCAAGACCTCTGATTGGACCTCAAAGTTTTATTTCATCAATCTCCAAACCACTTACAGATGCCAACCTTAATACCATTCCAGGCAGTGTGTACACATCCCAGCCCCAATCCCACCTTTCAGGGGTCATAAGTAACACTCAGAGAGACAGAGTGACTCTGGCCTGACCATCACCTTCACACCTTTTTTGTGTTTGTGCCCCAGCCAGTATGGGCTAAGGCAGTCTTCCCACTCCCCTCCCCCCCCCGCCACTTCTCCCTTCCCTTGGCTCTTGTTCCATCTGCTGCTCCTGTCTGGTCTCCCCCTCAGCTGGTACTGCAGGAAGATAATGGGACGTTATATTTTTATCCTGATGTTCTCCTTGAAGGTGGGGAGCAGGGCACTACTGCACCCAGCAGCAACAGCAACAGCTACTCACATCATGGCTAAGATGGAGAGGAGATAGGGTGGGAAAACCCTTGGGCCTTGAGGTGGATACTAAAGAGTAAAACTTCCCCTGTTGTACATGGAAGGGATCAGAAGGTCCAGCCTTAGGATCAAAAGTGCTTTGTAGGCAATGTATATTCATATGCCAGGAATCCCCTCCTGTGGCTTTGGGCGAGAGGTGGGGGGGATTGTGCCAGTGGAAATTCCTTTTCTGATAACTGGACCATTTTCTCTTTTCTTCTGTCCTTATGCAAAAGCAGCAGGGCCAAGAGGAGCCTGGGAATGTTATTACTAAGGCGGAAAAAAATCTCAGGACCCTCAGTACCATGCACTTCAAGGGTCAGACAGAAAACAAGCAGCCCCCCAGTCCTTCCTCCATCCCTCTCTCTGCCTCCAGAACAGGAGCTTCTGGTAATGATGCTCTCAGTATTCTGGAGTTTCTCCCCCCCACCTCAAGATACCCTGAGCCTGAATACCTGGTCCCGTTCTGGCCCTGGCAGCCCCTGAAACCCATGGCTTCTCATTGTCCCTCTTGTTCTGAAATGCGGCTCTCTTTGCCATCCTCCTGGGTCACTGGTTGACCCCGATGTAAGGTTTCTTGCACAGGGAGGGGCTCCTCTTCATCCTCCTGGGGCTTTTTTCTAACCACTTCCTCTAGCTGGAGAACCTGTTCAGGACAAATAGTCATGCTGAGAGCAGTAGCCTTTACAATAGAGTTCTCCCCTGTGAGACAGAGAAAGAGCATCATGCTGAAAATTCTGGGGTAGAAGAGGAGGGGGTGAAGGTGGGAGGGCCATGCATACTCCCCTCTGTGGCTGCTCCCCAGTATGCAGTGAAGGTATGGCAACGAACAGAATTCTAGGCTCCTTTCCATGGGTTCCTCCTGCCCCCTGCTGGTCACACCATGAATCACAATAGTCTTTAACCCTCAAAGGGAGGGGGATGGAATCCAAGGTCATAATTTCCATACTTGTAAGATACTTAGAGATGATCTAATACAACCTTTTCAGGTTGAAGAAGAGAAAATTGAAGTCCCAAAAGGTTAAGTGACTTGGTCAAGGTCACGCAAGTGGGTCACAGAAAACTCGGGACTGGAACCCAACTTTTTCTGCCTCCAAATCCAGTCATTTTACCCCTAGCATAAAGCCACAGGCCCTCTCTTCTCTCCTCCTCCCACAGATTCTGCCTTTGCTGCCACCTCTAAGGCATAGGAAAGAAACCCATAAGCACCTGACTGTTCAGAAGACTGGAAAAAAGCCAGGTACATTAGCTGCCAGACCTTGACACCTGGATTGCCACCAGCTGTGTAGGGAGGTCAGGTTCAAGCCCCAGGAGCAGGAATAAGTAGAGAATCATAGAGTTACAGAGCATGCAGTACAACCTTTTCATTTTACAGAGGAGGATACTGTGTGCCCAAGGTCACACAGAGCCCAAATTCAAACTCAGTTCACCCAACTCCCAGTCTAGTGTGAGCTTTCTGCCCCACCAGTTCTTGCTGTCCAAATGTGGATGCCAGTGACTCACTCTCTCTTCTTCCAGTCTGCTGAACCCTGTCTAGATTTCAGGAAATAAAACTAGCTCAGGAAATGACCTACCTTGTTCTTTGGCTCCTTGAAACCCAGACCTGAATGGGAAATTGGGAGGAGAGAGATGTTAAGGTCAAGAAAGAGAGACTTCACCCTGGCCCTTTCCTTTATCTCCTTTACCCACCTCTCCCCAGGAGAACCTCCCATCACCCAGTCCAACCCCAGACTCACATCTCCAGTGCAACAAGCCAATGATAACAAAGAAAATTCCTGCCATGATAGGGATCAGCACCAACAGACTCATTCGAGATTTGGAACCTGGAGACAACTGGGTTTTAGCAAAACCTCCCCCAAGCATCTCCCATCCTCCTAGAATCTTTTGTCCCTCCCACTTTTCCCATCCCTGATCCACTGTCCCATCCCTTCCATATACCCTCACTCAGAATCTTTTCTTTGACACATCTGATCTCAAAAGAGACTTAGTGATTATGTGGTCCAAACCCTCATATTACTATAAAGAGGTGAAATGACTCATTCACCATCACACAGCTAGTAATTGGCAGAACCAAGGAGTAGAACCTAGGTCTCATGACTTTTAAGTCAAATGTTCTTTCCACCGTCTCTATCTTTCTATTCTTTGCTGATACATGATGCCAATGTCTGTCTCATCCCTTCCACTCCCCCACCCCAAATATAACTTTGTCCATCCATAATTACCATCTTGGCAGAGCACATCACTTTTATCGGTTCCCTCCTGAATTTCCACCAGTCCTATGACTTCGCACCTGGGTAGACACACAAGAGCAAGCTCAAACACATATACACAATCACAGAGGGATTACATTTTTCCAGTTCATGGGGCTTCAAGACCAGAATTGGAGGAATCAGATCAATCAAGAAGTCCCTGCTCCTCTCTGCAAGGGACCATGGGAGATCAAAAAAGAGGACTATGGTCCCTATACTCATGGAGCTTAAAACCAAGTAGGAAAAGCAACCTTAATTAATGCATGATTCAATTCATAAACAATGATAATGCTACTCATATGTACAGTTTGCTCAGTATTTTCCTCACAACAACCCTGTAAGGTAGGTGGCACTGGGATTATTGTCCACATTTTGCAGGTGAGAAATCTGAGTCACAGAGACTTTAAGTGACTTAAAACTCAAAGAGCAAGTGTCAGAGTCAGGATTCATGGATGAATTCTAGGTCTTTTGACTGACTCCAAACCCAGAGCTCCTCCTACTAGACCATACCATACAGAACACTGCATGATCTAAGTGCTCATGTGTAAACCATGAGCGCTACAAATTTCAGAAAAAGGGGAGAGGAGAAGCCAAGATGGCGGCGTAGAAGCAGCAACATATCGCAGCTCTCACATAGCCACCCCAAAATACCCATAAAATAGGACTCTAAACCAATCCTGGAACTCCAAAACGCACACAAAGATACTTCCCACTAAAGTCAGGTCGGCTAC
>CM053581.1:231646598-231662142 GCA_028627135.1 Pseudochirops cupreus
GGTCTCTTGCCACACAGGAGAGTCGGGGGGATGGATATGAGAGGTGGGATGATGGAGGGGTGGGCAAGGTGGGGGGGAGGGTTGCTGGAAGTACACACTTCTGTAAAGGGACAGGGACAAGGTAGAGAATAGAACAAGGAGGGGGCAGGACAGGAAGGAGGGATATATATTCAGTCTCTCACAATATGTCCACTGTGGAGATGTTCTGCATAATTACACACGTACAGCCTGTATTGAATTGCTTGTCCTTCCAGTAGGGGTGGGTGACGAAGAAAGAAGGGAAAGAATCTGGAATTTAAAGTTTTATAATCAAATGTTAGAAATATATATGTATGTATATATTATTGTTATTATTATTAACTATATCCAACTGGGAATTAAGATATACAGGCACTGGGGTAGGGAGACCCATCCTGCCCTATCAGAAAGTCAGAGGTGCAATAGGGGAGGACATACAAGAGAGCAGATTGGGGGAGGGGCTATACATTGGAATCACTGTTTTGGGGTGGTGGGTAGCAGAAAGATGGGGAGAAAATTAGTAACTCAAAATCTCATGGAAATGAGTGATGTAAACAAGAAAATAAATTAATTAATTTAAAATTAAAAAAACAAAAAACATTTGGTTTTCTAAGTCAATATGCTTTCTTATGTACCCTTTAATGGCATTATTTCTATCTGAGTTTGCCACTACTGCTCTGGAGCTAAGCCCTATTCATCTTTAGTTAGCTACTGCTCTGGTCCTGCAATCACTGAGTAGGGAAGGATTTCATCTGGCAGAGATGGGTGTTCCCCTGCATATATACCCTCTGTATAAGTGTACAAAAATAACTTTTATTTCTTTTATCTGGTCTTTCTCCCATGGGGCAACCCTAAGGCTACTATTTATTTTATAATGTGTTAATTTGAGCTGCTTTAATTGCTATTCTAGGTTTTAGATAATATAATTAGTGTTTTAATTCTGTGCATCAGCTTCCCAAGGCAATTTTGCAAAGGCCACAATTTTGAAATCAAACAAATAAAGAATAAATAATAGCTGAGGTTACTGTAGCTACACCCTCTCCCAGCAGAATTAAAACTGCATATTTCACAGAGAAAACGATGCATCATTATTCCTCTGATTTAAGTCATGCCGTGATTGATGCAAAGAACTGGTAAGAAGGCAGCACGATATAATTCAAAGGGCATTGGACAAGAAGTCAGGAACTCCATTTCAAACAATTATAAAATTTCTGAGTTGGAAGGGATGTTAGAGTCATCTACCCAACTCCCAAACACACACTTACAGCAATCCCACTAGAGCAGTGGTTCTCAACCTTCCTTAATGCCGCGACCCTTTAATAATTGTATGTGGGCATATCTGCATGTGGGCGGACCTGTCTGGAGATGGGTAGAGGAGTGATGTCTTGGTTCCTAAGACCATCAGAAATATGTGTTTTCAGATGGTCTTAGGCGACCCCTGTGACCCCTGTGAAAGGGTCATTAAACCTCCAAAAGGGTCACGACCCACAGGTTGAGAACTGCTGCACTAGAGTATTGTTGAAAGAGCTTTATTTTGGAGTCTGAGGCCTTGGGTTCAAATCTACCATTTACCACCTGTTTGACCTAGAGTGAATCATTTCATCTCTCTTGGTCTCAGTTTCCTCACGTATAAAATGAAGAGGTTGGATTGGAGGCTCAGTAGGGTACCTTACAGCTCTAAATTTATGTGTCAATGACCCTCAGTAAGTGACTGTCTAGCCTCAAGCTGAAGACCCCTAGGAATGGAAAGCTTATTACCTAAAGAAATAGACTCTCCTTGGGCAAATCTTTTTGTTACAGGGCCTTAGACTTCTCATCTCTCAAATGGGTGGACTGTACTAAAATGTCAAAGATTCCTTGTCAACTCTATGACACTATGACCTGTGATTTATGATGCAAGTTCTCAACTTTCTGCTTCAGATGGGGTGTTTTTTCTCATTGCTCTTTCTTGTCTTGGTAGTGCTGCTCTCTCTGCTGCTGAAGTGATGCCAAAGAACTCTGAGAGGCATGAGCCAAGTGAATTGAGATTGTTGTATGCCAACTGCAGAATCAACTCAGCCAGCTTACATGTTGTTGTTCAGTTGTTTAAGTGATGTCAGACTCTTCATGACCCCATTTGGGGGTTATATTGGTAAAGAAACAGAGTGATTTGCTATTTCCTTCTACAGCTCATTTTACAGATGAGGAAACTGAGGCAAACAGAGTTATGTGACTTGCCCAGGGTCACACAGCTAGGAAGTGTCTGAGACCAGATTTGTACTTAGGTCTTCCTGACTCCAGGCCTAGCACTATAGCCATTGCACCACCTAGCTGTCCACAATATACATTGTGTCAGACTCAAGTAGCCAGAAACTTGGACCCTTTAGTTAGGAGAAACATAAAATGTCAGAGGTAGAAGGGGTCTTAGAAAGTTGAAATGTTACCCATCGCTTGGAGTCAAAGTTCTGGGTTTATAGAGATCTGGTTTAATCTTGGGGTTGTTACTCTAAAATCTCTTTCTGTGGCTCTTGACTCATAGCCCAGGCTTCCCCCAAAAGAAGCATGGCTTGTTATAGGTCTAGGTAGAAAAGGTATAAGAACCCTTAGCAACCAAACAAGTACACTGATGAAGAATACATCAAATATTGAATGGATTTCATTTTACCAAGAAAAAAAAGGTAAAAAACACAAAACAACTCTCAAATCCGTAGAGACTCAAGATAATGCTCCTCATCATTGATAAAAAGAAAGGGCCCATACATCTCAAATTATTTCTAGAAGTAGGACAATTAGGTGGCACCAGAGTACATAGAGTTGGGGGCCTGGAGTCAGGAAGACTTATCTTCCTGAGTTCAAATCTGGCTTCAGACACTTACCAGCTGTGTGACCTTGGGCAAATCACTTAAACCTGTTTACCTCAGTTTTCTCCTCTGTAAAATGAGCTGGAAAAGGAAATGGCAAACCATTCAAGCATCTTTACCAATAAAACTCATATGGGGTCATGAAGAATTGAACACAACTGAAACAACCGAATAACATACATTTATAGTAGCAAAGAATTGGAAACCAATGGATGCCCGAAGTTTGAGAAATGGCTTAATGAATTTTTATAGAAGGGGTGGCACAGTGCTGAGTTCAAATCCGGCCTCAGATGCTTGACACAGTTACTAGCTGTGTCACCTTGGGCTAGTCACTTAACCCCAATTGTCCCGTCTTCCCCCCCCTCCAAAAAAGCAAAAAAAAAATCCTCAAAAACAAATTTTCATAGATGAATTTACTGGAATATTACTTTGCTATAGGAAACATGAATGGAGAGAAGAGGACAAAAATATAAAGGAAACAGAACCAACAAGGTTTGGTAACTGACAAATATGATGAAAACAAAAAAGCATGGAAAGATTTACATAAAGTGAACAGAAAGTCAAATGAGTGGAGTCAGGAAAACAATATATACAATAACTAGAACATAAACAGAAAAAACCAACCACAAAAGTACAACCTTGTCCCATAAAAGGGATATGAGAAGACATCTCTCCTTATTCCTTTATAGAGTTAGGGAGTCTACAGTCCTGGAACTTATCTACTTGTTTCAATCATTATTGTCCAAGAACATACCCTTTTATTTCAGGAATCTAGGTTTTGTAGGAACTCATTATCTTTTCTCTAGGAAGCTTGGTCCTGGAGTTTCTCTTCCTGCCCAGGAACTCCATCACTGCTTATTCACTGCCATCTCTGCCATCACATGGCTCCTTGGAGGGGCCTTGTAGATGTTTGGGTTTCCCTTCCAGGGACCTGAGTCCAATCTCTGCAGCCTCTCTTCTCTTCTCTTTGATTTTCCCTTAGCTCTAGTTCTTTCTGTATGTCTCCCTCATTTTAAAGCCCAAATCTAAGGGTATAGTTCAAGATGTATGAATTGGTCTTTAGTTAATAAATAATCTTTAATATGATAGCAGGAGACCAAGAAATACCCAGGGCCAGGAGAGTTCACACCCCATTGAGGAGACATTTTCAATGCTAGAATAGAGGTCTCATCTTTTACTCTTGTTAACCTGATTAATAAAGAGTTAAGAGATCAGGATTGTACTAGACTCATCATCTGCATTCTCCTTTGAGTTCATAAGGACAGTCCCAGCTAATTAGGGTGCCTTAAAGAACAATGAACTGTAGGCCCAACCAGGAAATCCCTCTGAGGACCTAAGGAGGCTCCATACTGTCAGATATCTCAATCAATGCGGCAGCTACATTTTCCTTTTTCCTGAATACCTTGGCCCAGTATGTTAAATCCAATCAGTCAGCCTTTGTAGAAATGGCTGATCAAGTCTGGAACACATTCCCTTTTCCCTTCTACCTCTTAAAATTCCTAGCTTATTTAAGGCTTTGTTCAAATTCTATCTCTTACATCAGGCCTTTCTTAATCCCTTCCAGCTACTTGGGCTATATTTCTCTTGAGCCCCATATCTCAAATTCTACCTCTAGTCTCTTCTCTGAGCTTCAGTCCCACATCACCAACTGTCTACTGGATATTTCAAAGTGAATGTCCCATAGGTATCTCAAGTTTTATACATCCCAAACAGAACTCATTAGCTTTCCCCTCAAATACATCCTCTCTTCCCAACTTCTCTATTTCTGCTAAAGATGCACCAAGCCTTCTAGTCACTCCTGTTCCCAACCTTGAAGCCATTCTTGCCTCCTCATTTTTCCTTACTTTTCATATTTAGTCAATTGTCAAGTCTAATTGATTCTGTTCAAGTCTCCAACACGTGTCCTCTTCTTTCCACTCACATTGCCACCATCCTTTTTCAAGCCATTTATCACTTCTCTCCTGGACTATTGCTATCACTTACTAATTGGTCTCCTTGCCTCAAGTATTTTCCATTTTTTATGCTCCATACAGTTGTCCAAGTGATTTTCATAAAGTACAGGTCTGCAATACTTGGTCTATATCCCAAAGAGATAAGAAATAAAAAGGAAAAGGACATGTATGTACAAAAATATGTGTAGTAGCTCTTCTAGTGGTGGCAAAGAATTGGAAGTTGAGGGAAAAGAGAGGGAGTGAGGGAGAGAATTTGGAAATCAAAGGTTTTTTTTTAATGTATGTTAAAATTGTTTTTACATATAATTGGGGGAAATATTAAATAAATAATTTTTAAAAATTGAGGCACAGGTCTGACCATATCACTCCCTACTCAATAAATTCCAGTGACTGTAATCCCTCAAATTAAATACAAATTCCTATGTTTGGCGTATAAAGCCCTTCACAGCCCGGCTCCAACTGGGAGGAGAACATAGGACATCAGTCCTGAAAGAGCCTCCAGAGACTAATATATCCCCCTCATTTTAAAGACAAGAAAATTGACATCAAGTGGTACATGAATGTAATGGAATACTATTGTGCAATAAGAAATGTTGAACAGGCAGATTTCAGAAAATCCTGGAAGGATTTGTACTAACTGATATAAAGTGAGATTAGTGGAACCAGGAAAACATAGTACACAGCATCAGCGACATTGTGTGATGATCAACTATGAACGACTCAGATCTTCTCAGCAACACAGTGATCGAAGACAAGTACAAAGGACTGACAAAGGAAAATACTATCCAAATCCAGATAAAGAACTGATGGACTCTGAACACAGATCAAAGTATAATTTTTTCACTTTATTTTTTCATGTTTTTAAAATCTGTTTCTTCTTTCACAACTATGACTAATATGGAAATATTTTTAACATGATAGTACATATATAAGCTATATCAAACTGCCTACCATTTTCAGAAGAGAGGAAGGGAAGGAAGGAGAAAAATTTGGAACTCAAAATCTTGTAAAAATCAATGCAAAAAATTTCCTTGATATGTAACTGGGGGAAAAATAAAATGCCATAAAAATAAAATAAATATGTCTCCTAACAAAAAGAAAAAGAAAACTGAGGTAAAAAAAAGAGAAACGATGTGTTTAGTCAAGCATGGTAGAGTGAGAAAAGCTTGGACCTGGAATCAAAAGACCTGGATTTTAGCAAGGGCTCTGCCACTTACTGGCTATTTGACCTTGGCCACATCACATGGTCTTCCTGAGCATCAGTTTCCTCCTCTTCAAAATGAACATTCAAATCTACAAGTTAGAAAGGGTTGTAAAGGTCATTTTCACAGAATTTCAGAGTCTCAGAGTTGGAATGGACCTTAGAGACCACTTAACTCAATTCAAACCTGAAAGGGAATCCCCTTCCCACATTTCCCAACAAGTGGTCCTATAACCACTGATGAAGTTCTTCTATCTCCCAAGGAAGCCCATTTTACTTTTGGATATCATTAATTGTCAGATAAAATCTACCCCTCTGCAACCTTCTTTGTTGCATGACCCTTAGTCTGCCCCCTCTTGCCAAGCAGGACAAATCTAATCCCTCTTCCATGTGACAATCTTCCAAATATTTGAAAATAGCTACCTTAGCTCCCCTAAATCTCTTCTTCTTGAGGCTAACCATTCTCAGCTCCTTCAACTAATCCTTACCTTGCATAGTCTCTAATTTCCTCATTGTCCTGGCCATTCTCCTCCAGATATTCTTCAGTTGACAGTCAGTCAGTCAGTCAATAAACATTTAGTAAGCACATACTATGTGCTATGTGTCATATTTCAAAGACAGGCAAAAAAGTTTCCCTGTCCTTAAGGAACACACATTCTAATGGGGGAAACAACATGCAGATAACTAAGTAATATGTTTGTATGTATATGTACATATATGATATATATGTACACACACATATATGGAGAAAGAGACAGACAGATGGGGTGGGGGGAGAGGGAGAGAGAGGATGAAGGTAATCTGAATAGGGAAGGCACTAACATATTGGGAGACTGGGAAAGAACTCTTCTAGAAGGTGGGATTTGTGTTGGTCAATATCTTTTCTAAAATGTGGTAGCCACAGCTAAGCACAGTACTCCAGATGTAATCTGACAAGAGCAGAATACAAAAACACAAAATCTCAAGGTTGTAAGGGACTTGAGAGAATTTCTGGTTCAAGTGGAACCAGAAAAAAAATGCTCTTATCAACATCCCCAATAAGTAGCCACTGTGAGATGTAATCCATTGTCTCCAAAGTGGTCAATTTCCTTTTTCACTCGATCTAATTGTTTGGAAGTCTTTTCTTATATCAAGATTAAATCTGTCTTGGTAACTTCTATATATTGCTCTTAGTTCTGCCTTCTTGGGTTAAGTAGAACAAATCTAATCCTTCTTCCACATTACTGTCTTTCAGAGACTTAAAGAAAATGAACATTTCTCTTTTTGAAGCTAAATATCCCTGCTTCCTTGTTTGGTATGGTCTCTAGTCCCCTTGCCATCCTGATTCCCCTTCTTTGGATTCACTACAGTTTGTCAAAGTCCTTCTTAAGACATGGTTCATGAAATTGAACATGCTGTCCCAGATGTGTTCTGAGCAGGACAGTGTATGGCAGCAGCATCACCACCAGTGTTCTGGACATGTTGATTCTCTTTGTGTAATATTGTATTAGCTTTTTTGGCTGCTCACTTGCAATGTTCACTTATTAATACTGAAGTCTACTGAAACCCCAGATATTTTTTGTAAGAGACTTCTGTCTAAGTCATGCCTAAAACAACTTGTGAGGTTGATTTTTGGACCCCAGTGAAGTACTTGACATTCATCTCTATTACATTTTATTTTCTTGTATTCGATTCATCAATTTAGATTCTCCAGAGTTTTTTAGTTTCTGACTTTTTCATAAAATGATTATCTATTCTTCCCAACTTCATGTCATCTTCAAATTTGACAAGCATCATTTCATCCAAATATAGATAAAAATACTGAATAACACAAGATCATACACAGATCTCTTCAAGAGACCACCATTCAAATGGACATCAAACAATTTTATGATTGCCTACTTTTCAGGTCTATTCATTTAGCCCATCCTAATTCTACCTAACTGAACTGGCTAGTTATATTATATCTATAGCACTCCCATGGTATTATAGTAACATTATTAAAAAAGGAAAATGAGGTTAGTTTGATATGACTTGTTCTTGGTAAAGACTTGCTGTCTCTTAGTGATAATTGCTTCCCTTTCTAAATGCTCAGAAACCTTCCTTTTAATAATGTGATACCTGTGTGGCAATCATGGCATTGTAAGCTAATTGGCTAATGTGCCACTTTCCTAAAGCCTATAAAAGCACAGCATAGTGAATTATCTAGCATGGGAATACAACAATATCTGAATTGTTTATCTTGCGGCACTGTTCTTGAGCCACCATCTCACAAATTTTCTCAGTTCCTTTCTAGCACCTGTCATGACATCACCTTTCTGATATCACAGTCTTTTTGGAGAACTAAGAACAAACAGCAAGCAAGCAAGGTAGGCTGGGTTCAACCTTTCAAGAGGATGCAGTGTCTTGCCTGGCCACCAGAGGGCAATTGGCACACAGAAGCCTAGATTACTACCCCACCATCACAGCTCACAATTTCAAGCCAGCAGCACTGGTTGGTTTTTTAATTAAATCTGGGGATGAAAAGATAGAGTTCAACATATCAACAATATGAAATCTACAGCTCTAGATTTCCCACTCAGTATCTGGATTCTCCTTTCTCTGGTTATGATTTTTCCCACAGTCACAGGACTAAGGCACTCAACATATGATCAAATAATTTACCGAACAATGCAGAACTGAAAGGAAATAGGCCAAGCCATCCTGCATGTAGTCATCTGCCTGCAGTCATTTCCCAAAATTTCCTCCCACTTGTTCTTCAGCTTTACCAGATGTGGCTGGGGGAAATTCCCAAACCACTTGTGCCTGGAGATCATGGGCAGGAAATAAAAAGAGGGATGTGTCCAAGCTCTCTTCTTTAGAACAGAGGGAAAATCAAGGGAAGAGTGATTAGAGAGGTAGCAGTCTCATCCAGCTCACCAGCCTGGTGGGAGCCATAGTAACTGCCAATCTTGGGATTTGGGATTGATCTAAATTGCCTCTGCAGCCCCAGTCTTCAGGACCCTCAGTGGGCAGCTTGAGATTTTGGATGCAGCTATAGCTGCCCAAGGTTCCTGTCATCATTTAATGGAGGCCTAATATTTCTCAGTGTAATGGCAACATCCCCTGATCTCCATGGCCTACATAGTGATCAGGAAATCTGAATCTCAAGGGACACAGGTAGAAGACAAAAGTAGTCAATCTTGGATGCCCATGTCCAGATCTCAAACCTTTTGTCCTATTGTGCAGCATCCTGTCATTTTAAGTACATGAATCTTATCATTTATTTCACTAAGGATGGGGGTGGGAGCAGAAGGGTGATCATGAGTCTCTCTCTCTGCCAGTCCCCCTCTCTCTGAATTATTATCATCATCCTGGGCAAAATATATCAAAGAGTTAAGTGACCAGGTAATGGACTCAGGTAACAAATATTTTAGAATTTTGTCAAGAATTAAGGCCAAATCCACTAGCCTTTCACTTCCTTTTGTGAAAATTGGAACATCTACCTTTCTTTAGTGTTATGGCATCTTTTCTGTTCTCTACAGCCACTCAAAGGTTCCTGATAGTGACACAGCAGTGACATTTTACAGTTCTTGAAGGAGTCTTGCCAGGTAAGTCAAACCACCAGCTCCATCTTGTTCATCACTTTCTTTCAGATCCCAGCAGAGACAACCCAGAACCCTAATTCTAAGAGATTTGGAAAGAAAATAGCCCCTCCCACTCCCAGACCAGACAGTACTTCTAGCCCAGTCCCGGAGGTCATTATTCATGGGAACACCTCTTGTGGTGAAGGGGCCAATCATCCTGACCAATTGCAACCCATGGGGCAGGCAAGCTACTTAGTTGAAGCAATAAAGTCCCCTGGGGGAGAAAGAGGAAGGGTAAGTTAACCTATCACTATCATTTCCCCCTACACCCACAGATCAAGAGGACTGGGAATAGCAGCACTGCCAGGCTTGCTTCTAGCCCAGTCCCTGCAGCTGTCATCTAGGAGATCAACCCTTCTAAAGATGAACCTGGCCTCTGCAGGTGCTTCTGCCCTGTCTCATCTTTGGTCATAGCTATTTAAGATGAAAGAAAGGAAAGACCTTAAGAAAGTTGTCACCATCAGAGTCCTCGGCATTATGAAACGACTCAGTATCAGAAAGAAGTCTGATTTTTATCAGAGGGAATAAAATTTAAAAGGAGGCATCACCAACTGCTCTGCTGCTGTACCCTAAGGACCATTAAGATTTCTGACCTGACTTGCTGCTGAACTCTTCTATATGTACTATTTCTCCCTATTAGAATGTGAGCTCCTTAAGAGCAGGGACAGTCCTGTTTTTCTGTTTGAATCAATAGCATTTAACACAGTGCTTTGCACATAGCATTTAAATGCTCATTCATTCATTCATTAATCCATGTAATAGTTCTTGAGGGTCTTTCCTCAGTGATTTAACTCCTTTAGGGCAGCAAAGTACTCTTACTATCTCCTCATTTATCTTTACCTTTATTACCATATTAGACAATTATGTTTTATTCTTTTCAGTAGAAAAACCATTTTTCTTGATAGAAGAAATAGAAGCAAAATAAGAGAGATGAGTAGTTCTGCTTTCATTCTCTCTTCCATCATAATTTTTCCACCCAACCTGAGTGGGCCTTCTTTGAGTCTTCTTTCTCTCCAATTTAGCTAATAAAACTCTTAGCTATTCTTAGCATTCATCAACAAATTCAGCTCATCTTGGGCTTTAGTACTCTTAAAATATTCTTACAGGACCATGCCACATTTAAAAAAAATATTATTCACTGTAATGGAATACTATTGTGCTATAAGAAATGATGAGCAGGCTGATTCCAAAAAAATCTGGAAAGACATATGAACTGATGCTGAGTGAAGTGAGCAGAACCAAAAGAATGCTGTATACAGTAACAGTAACATTGTGTGATGATCAACTATGATAGACTTAGCTCTTCTCAGCAATATAGTGATCCAAGACAATTACAAAAGATTTGTGATAGAAAATGCTACCCACCTCCAGAAAAAGAACTAATGGAGTCCAAATGCAGATTGAAGCATACTATTTCTTTGTTTTTTCCCTTTTTGTTCTGTTATTTCTTTCACAACATGACAAGCTTGCCAACATGACTAATGTCTCAGTCCTCATCATTCTTGATCCCTTTGTAGCATTTGATGCTATTAACCACCCTCTCTTCCTGGTTACTCTCTCCTCACTGGGTTTTCATGACACTGGGGAAGAGGAAGGCAATAAGCATTCATGTGGAACCTTCTATGTGTCAGGCACTGTGCTAAGCACTTTTTAAAAATTTTTAATTAATTTATTTACTTTTAGTTTTCAACATTCAGCTCCACAAGCTTTTGAATTCCAAATTTTCTTCCTTCCCCCTCCCCCCATGGTGGCATGCAAATCGATACAGGTTCTACAAACACCTTCACGTTAAACATTAGTCAAGTTGTAAATAATTATAACCAATGGAATGAACGAGAAAGAAGGAACAAAACAAAACAAAAAAGAGAGAGCAAGTAGTTTGTTTCAATCTGCATTCAGACTCCGTAAATCTTTCTCTAGATGTGGGTAACCCTTTCCATCATGAGTCTTTTGAAGTTGTCATATAGCATTGCATTGCTGAGAGGAGCCCAGTCTATCAAAATTAGTCATCACAGATGCGATGTGTCTGTAATTGTGTGCAATGTTCTGGTGCTGCTCTCCTCACTCAGCATCAGTTTATATAAGTCTCTCCAGGTTATTATGAAGTCCGTCTGCTCCTCATTTCTTTTGGCACAATAGTATTCCATTGGATTCATATACCACAACTTGTTTAGCCATTCCCCAATTGATGGGCATTCCCTTTATTTCCAATTCTTTGCCACCACAAAAAGAGCTGATATAAATATTTTTGCACAAACGGGTCCTTTTCCCACTTGTATGGTCTCTTTGGGATACAGCCTTTGTACTAAGCACTTTTAAAAATTATTATCTCATTTAATCCTTACAACTCTGTAGGGCAAGTACTATTATTGTCCTCATTTTACAGGTGAGGAAACTGAGGCAAAGAGAGGTTAAGTAACTTGCCCAGGGTCACACAGTAAATATCTAATTGCTCTTCTTTGGCTCTCTTAGTTCTGTGATCATTCCTTTTTCATTTCCTTTGCTAGATCATCACCCTTACTGTATTTCCTGACCATAGGAGCAACCCAAGACTCTGCCTGGCCTTACTTTTTCTTTATACACTCTATTTTGTTACTTAATAAACTCCAAATAGATTTGTCATCTCTCTGCAAATGATTCCCAAATCTGTATATCTAGCCCTAGTATCTCTCGTCTTGAAGCACTGACTAGCTGTCTTTGGATATTTCAAACTGGATGTCCCGTAGGCATATCAAATTCAACATGTCCCAAACAGGTCTTATTACCTTCCCTCTAGACCCACCCCCTCTTACCAACTTTCTTATTTCTCTTAAGGGCACAAAGACCCTACAAATTACCCAGATTCTCTCTCTCTTTTGTTGTTATTCAGTTGTGTCCAACTCTTCATGATGCCATTTGGGATTTTCTTGGCATTGGAGGGGTTTGCCATTCCTTCTCCAGCTCATTTTACAGATGAGGAACCTGAGGCAAGCAGGATTAAATGACTTGCCCAGCGTCAGGTTGGATTTGAAGTCATGAAGATGAGTCTTCCTGATTCTAAGCCCAGCCCTTTATGCAATATGACACCACCTAGCTGCCCCAGTCATTCTTAACTCCTCATTCTCCATCACCTCACAAATCCAGTCAAACGCCAAGTCCTGTCGATTCTGCCTCTATGGCATCTCTGGCATCCATCTCCTTCTCTCTACTCACATAACTACCACTTTAGCTCAGTGCTCTATTTCCTCTCTTCTGTACTATTGTCATAGCTTCCTAGTTGGTTTCCCCTTCTCCAGTCTCTTTCTTCTCCAATTTCACCTCCACACAGCTGCCAAATTGAATATTACTAAAACACACCTCCAATCATGTCAAGACTCCTGTGGTTCCTTAAAATTTCTAGAATCAAATACAAATTCCTCTGTTCAGTATTTACAACCTGTGTTATAGCTCTTTCCCTTCCCAGTCTTATTAAATATTATTCCCTTTCACATCATCCTTAGTCTAAACTCAAGGACTTTCTCATGTCTCTTACAGACAACATTCCATCTCCAGTCTCTGAACCTTTTCAGAGGCCATTCCTCCATTCCCAGAATGTCATTTCTCCTTATCTTTGCCTCTTAGTATCCCTCATTCCTTTCAAAGCACAGCCTAAGTGCAACATCCTACATAGGACCTTTCCAGATCCACACTATTGCTAGCGCCTGTGCTCCCAATTACCTCATAGTTATTTCATATATACATACATATGTATGTATTTCATATATACATACATATGTATGTATATCAATGTACCTATGAATATATGTATACATATACACACAGCATGTCCCAGAAATCTTAGTACAATTTTAAACTTTAATAGCCTCAGAAGTATAAATGCTAAACACTTACGAAAATGTAATATGAAAGTTTACTTCTATTTCTTTGATGCTTATTTAATTTTGTGAATTTTGAATAATTTTTTAAAGTTTAACAAGACAGGGAACTTGTGTGTGACAGTTTTTGGATGACATTTTCTCAGAACAAGCATAGAGGGTTCTATTCTTTGACTGGTCTAAGGTTACAAAGAAGTCCTCGGCAGCTGAGATCCTAGAACCAGAGGGTAAAATAGAAATCAGGAGAATCCACCAGATACCTCCTGAAAGAGATCCCAAATTGAAAAGTCCATGAAACGTTGTGGCCAAACTCCAGAACTATCAGGTAAAGGAGAAAATACTACAAGCGGCCAGAAAGAAACAATTCAGATATCGCAGAACCACAGTGAGGATCACACAGGTTCTGGTAGCCTCAATGCTGAAAGATCAGAGGAACTGGAACATGATTTTTCACAAGGCAAAAGAGTTCAGGCTATAACCAAAGGTCACCTATCCAGCGAGACTGAGCATAATCTACCAGGCAAGGAGATGGACATTCAGTGACATTCCAGACCTTCCTGATGGAAGAGCCAGAGCTCAATGGAAAATTCAACCTCCAATTACAAGACTCAAGAGAGACATAGAAAGGTAAATAAGGAAAAAAAACCACACACACATAACTTGTTATTTAACAAGAGCAAACTGTTTACATCCCCATATGGGAAGCTGATACCTGTTAATATCGTGAACTCTATATATCTACGGCAACATCTAAAAGGGATATAGATAAATAGAGGGTGTGGGTATAAATTATGCAAAATGATGATAAAAATCTTTATTAAGGGACTGTAATGGAAGAAGAAGAAAGAATGAAGCAGAAAAGGGTAAATTATGCTCCACAAAGAGGCATAAAAACAATATAGTAGAGAGAAAGAAGGGAGGAAGGTGACCATTATATGAGCTACTCCCTCACTGGTTCTGGTGCAAGGAGGGAACAATACAACCAGTTAAATATAGGACTCTATCGAGAAGAGACATAAAACTTATCATAAAAGAGGGAAAGAGGGGTGGGAGAGGAGCACTACATGAGATCTATTCTTGTCAATCTTGGTTCCAGGAAGAAATAACATACAACATTCAGTATAAAAATCAATCATATCCTACAGGCAGTAGGAGGAGGAAGGGCCAAGAAAGGGGGGGGGATTTAGAAGGGAGGGAAGAAGTAGTAAAGGAGAAGGGTAGGAAAAGGGAAGGGAATGGATAAGAAGGGAATACTGAGGGAGGCAGTTGTCAAAAGGAAAATTCTTAAGAAGGGGAAGGGAGAAGAGGAAAAACAAAAGCATAAACGGGAGGGAATAGGATGGAGGGAAAGACAGATAGTAATCATAACTGTGAATGTGAATGGGATGAACTCTCCCATAAAACGGAGGCAGATAGCAGAATGGATTAAAAACCATAATCCTACAATATGCTGTTTACAAGAAACACATCTGAAACAGGGGGATACACACAGGGTAAAGGTAAAAAGCTGGAGTAAAATACATCATACCTTGGCCAAAGTCAAAAAAAGCAGGGGTAGCAATCCTTATCTCAGACAAAGTAAAAGCAAAAATATGTCTAATTAAACGAGATAAGGGAGGAAACCATATCCTGCTAAAAGGCACCATCGAAAATAAGGCAATATCATTACTAAACATTTTTGCACCAAGTGGTACAGCATCTACATTCCTAAAGGAGAAATTAAGGTAAAAATATTTATTGCAGCTCTCCTTGTGGTGGCAAAAAAACTGGAAATTAAGGGGATGCCCATCAATTGGGGAATGGCTAAACAAGTTGTGGTATATGAATGTAATGGAATACTATTGTGCTATAACAAATGGGGAGGAGATGGACTTCATATTTACCTATAGAGGCTTATACAAACTGATGCTAAGTGAGAAGGGCAAAAAAAGGAATAACTTGTACACAATCACAGACACATCGTATGTGTGATGACCAACCTTGATAAACTGGACTCTTCTCAGCAACACACACTTATAAGACAAGTCTACAAGTGTCAGGATGGAAGGAGATATCTACATTCAGAGAAAGATCT
>CM053581.1:231662642-231683458 GCA_028627135.1 Pseudochirops cupreus
GTGCGCTTTTGAGATTCTTTTTCCATCTGGCAAATTCGACTTTTTAAGGCATTCTTCTCCTCATTGGTTTTTTGGGCCTCTTTTGCTATTTGAGTTAATCTATTTTTTAAGGTGTTATTTTCTTCAGTCAGGTTATTGACTCTCTTTTCATGATTTTCTTGCATCATCCTCATTTCTCTTCCCAATTTTTCTTCCACTTCTCTTATTTGGTTTTCAAAATCCTTCTTAAGCTGATTTATGGCTTTTAGGCAGTCTTCATGTTGCTTGGAAGCTTTTGGTTCAGGAGTTCTGACTGTGTTATCTTCCTCCCATTCCATACTTTGATCCTTTTTGTCCCCAAAAAAAGATTCTAGAGTTCGGTTGCTGTTCTTACTTTGCTTCCTTTGCCTGCTCATGTTGCCAGTGAAAGTACTTGATTTTTTAGCTCTGTGGAACTCTGCTTCCAGGGGGGAAAGCTCTGTCCCAAATAGCTGGGGTTTTCATAGCTGCCAGAGTTATTGGGAGGCTACTGCAGCCCCCACCAGCTTTGGCTCACTAAAAACACACCCCAGAACCACCACCCAAGACCACAATCTGGATCCAGGCCACTCAATGCAAGAGCACTTAGCCTCTGAACAATTGCTTGGCCCCCCTGCATTCTGCAGGCCAGGAGCTCTGAAGCAGCCACGTGGAGGCGGCTGCAGAGCCACCACTTTTGCCACTTTCTTGCCCTGGAGGCAGTTTGGCCGGATGGCTTTTCTCCCCTAAATTTAGCTGAGATCTACTGACCTTTCACTTAGTCCTTGTTTCTTATGGCTTGATAATTCTGGAAACTGCCACAGCTGCTGCTGATCCACTCTCCTGAAGCTCCAGCTGCAGCTCATCCTGGCCGCCCCAGGACCAAGCTGCGGTTTTAGGCTGGGCTGGTGTTGGCTCCCAGCATGCTAGGATGATCCCTTCCTGCCAAGCTGCCTTCAGCAGGAAATGTGTTTTTCTGTATTTTTATGTGAGTTTTGGAGCCCTAAAATTTGTTTAGGGTCATATTTTATGGGTATTTGAGGTAGCTATGTGCGAGCTGCGAAAACTTCCTGCTTCTACGCTGCCATCTTGGCCTAGAAAACCAAATGTTAACATTACACTTTACTGTATTTTTATTTATTTTGTTAAATATTTCTCAATTTCATTTTAATCTGGTTCAGAGCATACCTGGGTGTGTTACCAGCTGAGTGTTTGACACCTCTGCCCCAGACCACCTACATCTAGTAGGATCCTACATCTAGTAGGATCACTTGCCCCTATTTTACCACCTTCCCTCTGCCTTGTCTTATAGTCCTCTGCTGACCTCTGCTGCTGTGTGATATAAGTCCTCCCAGGCCCCTGTTCCTCTATGGTCCCATTGCTGTAATGCCTTTTTCCCATAGCCAGACATCCCCTTACATCTTGTGCATATGAGGAGTGACCTTCCGGGGGAGGGGGGTGCCACTCTGTCTTAAGAGAAAGCCTTTTTTCTCAGCTACTGCCAGTGTCTTTTCTCTCTCCTGCATATCCTCACCTCTCCCCCCCCCAATTTATTTTTGGCACAAATGGAAGAATTCCTAGTCATGGTTCTGGTGGGTACTGTGTCTTATTTTGTCCTTGTTAGTAGAATTTAGAACTAGAAGAAGCCTTAAAAGTCACCAAGTCCAACCTCCTCATTTTACAAAGGAGGAATCTAAAGTCTAATGAGGTTAAGCAAACTGCCCAGTGTCATATGGGTAGCAAATAACAGAGCAGAGATTTAAATGGAAGCACCCTGATGCCAAATAGTGGGAAAAGAAATAGAAGCAGTGTCAGATTTTATAATCTTGGGCTCAAAGATCACTGCAGATGGTGACTACAGCCATGAAATTAAAAGATGCTGGCTCCTTGGAAGGAAAGCTATGGCAAATCTGGACAGCATACTAAAAAGCAGAGATGTCACCTTGCTGACAAAGGTCCGTATAGTCAAAGCTATGGTTTTTCCAGTAGCAATGTATGGCTGTGAGAGTTGGATTATAAGGAAGGCTGAGTACTGAAGAATCAACACTTTAGAAGTATGATGCTGGAGAAGATTTTTGAGAGTCCTTTGGACAGCAAGGAGATCAAATCAGTCAATACTTAAAGAAATTGATTCAAATTATTCACAGGAAGGTTACATACTGAAGCTAAAGCTTAAATACTTCAGCCACATAATCAGAAGATGGGACTCATTGGTGTGAGGGATAATTTATAGTGAAGTTTCCCCATTCTGAAATACCAAATCTAGAATGGCTTCAGTATTCAGTAGACCTAAGTTTAGAAGTCAGCTGACCTTCCAGCAATCTGGGACTTAGAGCAATGGAGACCTTCCCCAGTGCCGCCTCAGCACAAGATATGCCAAATAAGGTTAAGACTGCTTTCATTGGACACCCACATGTTTCCAGGTCCTTGTCTCAGAGATAGATTCCCGCGCTTAGGTTGTGGGTCAGCCCTCTACCAATGAGAGTGAAGGCCAGTTGGGGGGGTTGGGTTTCTGCATTAGAAGATTATATAACCATGGCCTGGCTTCTACCTTGTGGCTCTCTCCCTGGCAGACACCATGTGGGCTACAGGGACAGAGTCCTTTCTCATGAGAAAGAATAAAGACTTTTTCTGACCTCAGATTCAGACTCTGAACTCTTTCATCTCACACATTGGGAAAAAAACCCCTAATGCTGGGAAAGGAAAAAGGGATGACAGAGGATCAGATGGACAGATAGTGTCATGGAAACAATGACAGACTTTGTTCAGACTTTGAGAGACAGTGGAGGATAGAAGGGCCTGGTGTGCTGTGGTCCATGGGGTCACAAAGTCAGAAATGACTTAATGAACAACAAAAAGACCCTGATGCCAAATCTGTCTGGTGCTCTTTCCTCTGTACCATACTATTCCTCAACACTTAGAAAAGAGACTTGTATGTAGTAGGCGTTTATTTACATGAATTTTTTATTCTGAACTTAACAAACATGAAATAAAAGGAACATTTCTGTATACAAAGTAGAACAGAAAAAAGAGGATTATACATGAAACCATGTCTCTTCTATACACAACTTGCTTTTCCTTTTAAGTATATAGTAAATTTAGCCTATAACTTTCAAAAATGTCTTACTTTTCTGTTTCTTTCTGTTCTTTTCTATAATTAAAAATGCTTTAATGACCTTTCTCTTTCTTTTCTGTCTTTTCTTCTGGAAACCCACTCCCTCCCAACTTCTCACATACATTAAAAAAAAAAAACAAATTCCTCATAAAAAATCTGCACAGTTAAGCAAAATAAATTCCTACTCTGCCTTCACACCCCCCCCCCAAAAAAAGTCTCATTCTGTATCTCGCATCCATCACCTCCCTTTCAGGAGGTGGATAGTTTGCTGCATCATCAGTTTTCTGGAATCATGGTTAGTCATTGTATTGAATATAGCTCTTAAGTTGTTTTTCTTTACAACACTGATTGTTTTATAAATTGTTCTCCTGGTTCTGTTTGCTTCACTCTACAACAGTTTGTACAAGTCTTCCTGGGTTTCTCTGAAGGCTTCCCTTTTATTATTTCTTACATTGCAATAATATTCCATTTTTTGGAAACAGATCAACCCTCCTCTGCTCTTTATTTTAGAAATATTAAGAAAGAATTTAGAAGTAAATCATCAGTATAAAAAATGAAAAGGGCAAATGTGCAACCAATGAAGATGAAATTAAAACAAGTTTTAGGAGTTATTTTGCCCAAATATATGTCAAGACACTTGATGATATAAATTAATTGGATTAATATTTACCAAAAATGTAAATTTCCCAGATTAACAGAAGAAGAAAGTATTAAAATGACTCTATCTTTAAAAGAAATTTAACAAGCCATAAATTAGATTTGATTAGGGAAAAAAACAGCACAGGACCAGATACGAGCAAATTCTACCAAACATTTAAAGAACAATTAATTATAATATTTTACAAACTGTTTGAAAAATAAGTAAAGAGGGGTATCTAAGTGGCACAGTGAATAAAGCACTGGCCCTGAAGTCAACAGGATCTGATTTCAAATCCGAACCCTGATACTTGACACTTAGTAGCTGTGTGACCTTGAACAAGTCCCTTAACCCCAATTGCCTTGCCTTTCTCCCCTCCAAAAGAAAAAGAAAAATAAGTTAAGAAAGAGTCATACCAAATTCCTTCAATGGTACAAATATGGTTTTGATACCTACACCAGGGAGAACAAAAACAGAAAAAGAAAACTAAACAGTAATTTCCCTAATGAATATTGATGAAAAAATTTTTTAAAAATACTAGCAAGGAGATTGCAGCAATACATCATACACTATGACCTAACTGGATTTATACCAGGAATGCAGGCAGGGGTGGTTCAGTTCAATATTATGAAAACTATAAATATAATTTACCATATCAATTAAGAACAATAAAATTAATATTACTATAATAAAACAATAATAAAATTCATATTATTATGTCAATAGATATGGAGAAAGTTTTGTTGTTGTTTTTACAAAATACAACACCAACACTGGAAAGCGTATAAATAAATAGAGTTTTTCTTGAAATGAAAAGTAGTATCTACCTAAGACCAAGAGCTAACCTTATCTGTAATGGGGAGAAACTAGAAGCCTTTCCAATAAGATCAGGTATGAAGCAAAGATGACTATTATAACCATCACTATTCAATATTATACTAGAAATGCTAGCTATAGAAATAGGATAAGAAAAAAGAAATTGAAGAATGAGCACAGGTAGTGAAAAAACAAAAACTATCACTTTTTTATGGATGAGATGACGGCAGACTTAGAGAACCCTAGAGAGTCAACTAAAAAACTAGTCAAAACAATTTTCAACTTTAGCAAAGTTGTAGGATACAAAATAAACCCAAACAAATCATTAGCATATTACCAGCAAAATTCAGCAGGAAGAGATAGAAAGAGAAATTCTGCTTAAAATAATGACAGACATTATAAAATACTTGGGAGTGTACCTGCCAAGACATTCACAGAAACTATATAGACACCATTACAATATACTCTTCATGCAAATAAAGACAGATCTAAATAATTGGAGAAATATTAATTGCTCATGGGCAGGCCAAGCCAATACAGTAAAAATGACAACACTACCTAAATTAGTTTACTTAGTCAGTGCCATACCAATAAATCTACCAATATTTATAAGGTTAGAAAAAATAATTTTAATAATCATCTGGAGGAACAAAAAGTTAAAGACTATCAAGAGAATCAATAAAAAATATGAAGGAAGGGGGCCTAGCAGTACCAGATTTCAACTGTATTACAAAGTGGCAATCACCATAACAATTTGTTACTGAGTGAGAAATAGAGTGGCTGAATAATGGAACAGATTAGGTACACAATATATAGAAGCAAAAGAGCACAATAGTTATTGGAGCAAGAACTCACTATTTGCCAAAAACCGCTGAGAAAACTGGAAAACAGTCTGACAGAAACCAGGCATAGATCAACATCTCAGATCCTATACCAAAATAAACTCAAAATGGGTACGTGATTTAGACATAAAGGGTGATATCATAAAGTAGAGAAACACAGAAGAATTTATCAGTCAGATACATGGATAAGGGAAGAGTTCATAACCAAACAAGAGACAGAGAGATTCACAGGAAGTACAATGAATAATTCTTATTACATACAATTTAAGAAGTTTTATAAAAACAAAACCAATGCAGCCAAAATTAGAAGAAAAGCATGAAACTTAGGAAAATTTTGTAGCAAGTTTCTCTAATAAAGATCTCATATTTAGAGAACTGAGTCAAGTTTATAAAAATAGAAGCCATTCCCTAATTGATATAGTCAAAGGATATGAACAGTTTTCAGAGGAAGAAATGAAAGCTACCAAAGTCATGTGGGAAAACGCTTTAAATCACAAATAATTAGAGAAATGAGGCATCACTTCATGCCCATCAGATTGACTGAGCCTACAGAAAAAGAAAATGACAAATGCTAGAGTGGATATGAAAATATAGGCACAGTAACGCACTGTGGTTAAAGCTGTGAACTAGTCCAACCATTCTGGAGAACAATATGGAACTATGCCCAAAGAACTACAAATCTGCATACTCTTTGATCCAGCAATAGCTCTATCAGGTATACATACAAGGAAATCAGAGAAAAATGAAAGGGACTCATATGTATAAAAATATATAGCAGCTTTTTACTGTGACAAAGAATTGGGAGTTGAAAGGATATCCATCAACTAGGGAATCGCTGAAGAAGTTATAGTATATGAATATGACAGAATATGTGATGAAAGATATGGTTTCAGAAAAACCTGTGAAGACTTATATGAACAAAGTAAAGTGAGAAGAACTAGGAGAATAATCTATGTAGTAACAGCAATAGTGTAAAGACTGTGAAAGACTTGGTAACTCCAATTAATACAGTGATCCACCACAGCTCCAAAGGACTCATGATGCAAAAGGCAAAATGTGAACTACTCAAGACGGAGAACTGATGGTCTCAGAGTCCAGTTTCAAGCACATTTTTATTTCCTTTATTTTCCTTGTTGTTGTTGTTGTCTGGGTCTTGGCTAATGTGGAAATATGATTCGCATGACTTCATATGTATAATGGGTATCATATTTTTGCCTTCTCAATGGTTAGGGGAGGGGATAGAGGGGGTGAGAGGACTCAGAACTGAAAATAAAAATTAAATTTTAAAAAAGAAAGCATTTAAAAATTATCCTAGTCTGAAGCTTTTGACTAATCTGAAAAAAAGTCATTTTTTTATTATTTCATTAGTGGAAGTATCTCTTGACTTCACCTTTGACCTGCTGGAAAGGAGACTCCTTAAAGGGAGTGGTCAAGGAGAAATTAAATGATTTTAGGAAAATTACTCTCAGAGAGTATACTGAAAGTTAAGCAGCTTTAGTTCTGTTTGTTGAAGTTTGTGAACTAAATGTTATCCTGAGCTCTGTAACTATGTTTTATGGTGGAATTTTATCTAATGTTTGAAAATATCAAAAAATACCTTGTGTTAGAAAGAGACCTTCAGAACCACAAGGAAACTGATCATCTTTGGCCCCTTCTTTTTCTAAGCAGGAATGCTTTAGAATAATTTAAATTAATAAAGATTCTTTCCATCAGCCTTAAGCGTAAAATGCAGACTACAGAATTTTTTTTCTCATATATTACATTTAGAAACCACATTTGTTCAGCCATTTCCCAGTTAATGGGCACCCTTTAGTTTCCAGTCCTTTGTTATTACAAGTGAGCTACTGTGAACATTCTTATAGACATGGACACCATTCCTCTCTCTCTTTCAGCTCTTTGAAGTTTAGGCCCAATGGTATTGCTGGTTCAAATGATATACACAGTTTAGTGACTAGGGGGGGACAGTTACAAATTGATTTTCAGAATAGTTGGATCAACTTACAGCTCCACCAACAATGCATGAATGTACCTTTCTACAACCTTATTCAACAATTATTCTCCTTTTATTGTCATCTTAGTAGAAGTGAGGCTTATGAAATAGATTAGGTACATAATACATAGTACTAAATGATGATAATAATGATCATAAATGACCTAGTATTTGAAAAACCCAAAGGTCCAAGCTTTTGGAACAAAAATTCAATACTTGACAAAAACTGCAGTTTGGCAGAAACTAGGTATAGATCAACATCTCACACTGTATACCAAGATAAAGTCAAAATGAGTACATGGTTGAGACATAAAGGGTGATACCAATAAGCAAACTAGGGGAGCATGGAATAGTTTACCTGTCAGATCTATAGTTATGGGAAGAATTTATGACCAAACAAGAGACAGAGAGTATTACAAGGTATAAAATGGATAATTTTGATTACATTAAATTAAAAAGGGTTTGTACAAACAAAACCAGATTAGAAGGAAAGCAAAAAACTAGAGAAAAAATTTACAGCAAGTTCCTTGAGGCCTCATTTCTCAAATATATAGAGAACTGAGTGAAATTTATAAAAATACAAGTCATTCCCTAATTAACAAATGGTCAAAGGACATAAACAGGTAGTTGTCAGATGAAGAAATCAAAATTATCTATAGTTATATAAAAGACTCTAAATCACCATTCATTAGAGAAATGCAAATTAAAACAACTCTGATTAAAACAACCACCTTACACTTGTCAAATTGGCTAAACTGATAGAAAAGGAAAATGACAAATATTGAAAAGGATGTGGGGGAAGTGGGATTAATGTACTGTTGGTGGAACTGTGAGCCAATCCAACCATTCTGGACAGCAATTTGGAACTATACCCAAAGGGTTGCAAAACTGTGTATACCATTTGACCCAGCAATACCACTGCTAAGTCTGTGTCCTGAAGAGATTTTTTAAAAGGGAAAAGGACCTATATGTACAAAAATATTTGTAGCAGCTCTTCTTGTGATAGCAAAGAATTGGAAATTGAGGGGAAGCTTATTAGTTGGGGAATGGCTGAACAAACCATGGCATATGATTGTAATGGAATATTATTATGCTATAACAGTGGTTCTCAACCTTCCTAATGACGCGACCCTTTAATACTTGTATGTGGGCATATCTGCATGTGGGCAGAACCACCTAGAGACAGATAGTCTTGGTTCCTAAGACCATCGGAAATATGTGTTTTCCAATGATCTTAGACAACCCCTGTGACTCCCATGAAAGGATCATTTCACCCCCAAAGGGGTCGCGACCCACAGGTTGAGAACCGCTGCTATAAGAAAGGATGAATAGGATGAAAAAACATGGAAAGACTTAGCAGAACCAGAAGAACATTGTACACAGTAACAGCAATATTGCATGATGATCAGCTTAGCTATTCCCAGCAATACAATGCTCTAAGACAATTCCAAAGGACTCATGACAAAAAATACTATCCCCTTCCAGAGAAAGAACTGATGGAGTCTGAATGAAGATTGAAACATACTTTTTTAAAACTTTCTTTAGTTTTGTCTGTTTTTTTCATAACATGACTAATATAGAAATATGTTTTGCATGGCTATGCATGTGTAACCTATATCAAATTGCTTGCCTTCTCAATGAGGAAGGAGGAAAAAAAATTGGACTCAAAATTTTAAAAAGCAAATGAAAAATTTTTACATGTAATTGGAAAAAATAAAATATTTTTTTAAAAAAGAAGTGAGTTAATGAAGAGTGAAATAAGCAGAACTAAGAGAATGTTGTACCCAGTAACATCAATATTGTTCTAAGAACAACTCTGGATGACTAAGCCATTTTGAATATTATAAATGCTCAAATCAACCACAAGAGACCTATGAAGGAAAAGACAATCTACTTTCAGAGAGAGAACCAATAAATACAAGTATACATAGTATGGTTTTACATATATATACATATTTATGTCTAGTGGTGGCCTTCGGGGCGGGGGGGGGGGGGAGAGTGCACAGCAGAGAACAAAAGAAAACTTAGAAGGAAGCACAGAAAAAGTGGGTAGCTTTGAAAACGATGTGTAGTATTTATTATATAGTTTTTTTAAAAGTAAACAGTGTGAAATAGAAATTCATGGTTTTATATTGAGCCCTCTTTATGTTGTTCTATGTACATGAAAATGTTCTTTTTTGGTCTTTCTGTATTTAAGTTCAAAATTATTTTTTAAAAGTAATGATAAAAGGAACAAAAAATGATGAGGCTTATTACATCCCAGAAATAAGAGAGATATAGCCTCTTTTATTTGATAATTATTCTTGGCTCAGAGTTGGGTTTCCCTGGTGAGAATTCCCATTCTAATTTATGGTGACCACCTAGTTATATTACCCAGATTTCTATATGGTCTTATGCAAAATATGTGGCAGACAAAGATACTGAGACAGTGTATTCCCTGTAGTAAGTTAATTGTCTCTGTTGATTTTTTTATATGCAATCAAATCATTCAAAGCCTCAGTCCTCTAAAGTTATGGAATACTGTATTTATACTTGAATGGGCCTCACTCTTACATTTCATTATCTCTGTCTTTGCTCCTTAAGAGCTTCTACTTTGGTGAAGTCTAAAAGGGGTACAAACTCTTATATATATACATGAGAGGTATAAACAAAATGGTATCAGAGTTCAGAGGACTAAAAGATTTGCTTACAGCTAGAGTTGTAAGCTAGAAGCTAGAGCTAGAAGCTCATCAAGGGAGTTATGTAGTGTAGGAGGAAACTAAGCAAAACTGTGGAGTATATAAATTTTGACTTTGTCTCCTCTCTCATGTTTCTGGCTTCTTTTTCCTCTTAAAATGTTAGTTGATGAAAACTAAACTTTTTTTTTTCTTCCCAGAGAAATTTGAATTTTAGTAGAGCATAGGATTTAGAACTCAGAGACAATCACATAGAAACACTTCACTTTACAAATATAGATGAGGAAACTAAGGCCTAGAGAGAGCAAGGGGCTTACTTAAGATTATATATAAAAGATTGCAGAGCTGTGATTTGCATCAAAGTCCTCTCATTCCAAATAACAATAAGGCTCCCAATTATATAGTGCTATATGATTTACAAAATCTTTACTATAATAACCCTGTGAACACACCTAATCTTCTAGTTATGTGTGTCAGTTAAATAAGTTACTTCATCCCTCTAGTCATTGGGTTTTCTTGCCTCTGAAATGACTTGATTGAGCTAGAATGATTTCTAAGGTCCCTTCTCATTCTAAAGAGATGAAGTGAATGTATCTACATAATTTATGTCACAGAAGTATTATTAGCCCAAAATTAAGGCTTACTCAAAAAGATGAAGTGATTCCCCCAAGGTCACAGAGCTAGTAAATGTCAGAATTGACATTTGAACTTTGGTCTCCTGACAGCTAGATGGAGCTATGGAAAGAGAAACAGGCCTGGAATCAGGAAGACTTAAATTCAAATTCTACTTCAGAATTTTAATAGTTGTGGGACCCTGGGCAGGTTAGTTAGCCCCTATTTGCCTTAATTCCTCATCTGAAAAATGGGGACACAGTGGAGAAGGAATAGCAAACCACTCCATGGGGTCACATAGAATTGGACATGACTGAACAACTGAACAATAACAACGGATACCAAATCTAATGTGCATTTTACTACACCATGTTGAGCTCTGTACAATTTTAAGGCTGAAAAAAAATTAATTGCTAGTGATGGAATTTAAAGAACCATGACAGGCAGAAGGGGAGATGTAGGAGTTTGGGGGCCTGTCTCCCTGTGACTCTGAAATCATACCATGAAGAATTCACTTACTGTGAGTAAAGAGGAATACCAGGTACCTAGTTATATAAAAGGATTCTTTTTTCTATTATTACTCTTTACACCATGACATTCATGTGGAGATCATTTTCAACTTCACAGCTCTTCAGTGGTTATAAAACACATCATTACCTCATTCTCATTGCACTAAATTTATAGATCATAAGACTAGTTTGATATTTACCAAGTTCATCATTAAGAGTTTCAAATGAATCATTTTTTCAAAATCATCATTATGCCCCTACATAGCATTTCTACTTGTGTATCTTCCTTTTAACTATTGTTTCAAACATTTATATCTGGCAAAACTGCCAGAGTTTTACAAATAGCGATTCAGATTTTTCAATTTTCAATTCAATTTAAGAACCATTTAATATGTACTGTATTCAGAGAAATGTGGGAGGATCCTAGATCTAGTACTTACTACCTTATGACCTTGGGCAAGTTACTTAACATCTATGAATCTCTGTCATTAAAAACTTAGAAAATACCAGAAGAAAACACCTACAATGTTTATGGCTGGGGGAGAGATTTTTTTAAACCAAAAATGGATTAGAAATATAATAAAAATAAAATAGGCAATTTTGGTTATATAAAGTTATTGTTTTGGCTTTTCTCCCAGCCTCAGTACCAGGTTCTGCTGCTTCATTTGCATCCCTGAAACAAGATGGTGAAGGTCAGAGTGGGTGCCTGGTCAGGGCTGCATTCACCTCAGGTGGAGTAGACATTGTGGCCATCATGACCCCTTCATTGACCTCAACTACATGTTTTATATGTTTCAATATGATTCCAAGTTCAAGGGCACTGTCAAGGCTGAGAATGGGAAGCTGGTGATCAAGAGAAAAGCCATTACCATCTTCTAGGAATGGGATCCCACTAATATTAAATGGGAAGATGCTGGAGCTGAGTATGTTGTGGAGTCCACTGGAGTCTTTACCACCATAGAAAAGGCTGGTGTTCACTTAAAGGGTAGAACCAAGTAGGTCATCATCTCTCCCCCTTCTGCTGATGCCCCAATGTTTGTGATGGGAGTGAACCATGAGAAATATGATAATTCCCTTAAGATTGTCAGTAATGCTTCCTGCACTACCAAATGCTTGGCCCCCTTGGCCAAGGTCATTCATGATAACTTTGGCATTGTAGAAGGACTCATGACTACAATTCATGGCATTATTGCTACCCAGAAGACAGTAGAGGGACCCTCTGGTAAGCTGGGGAGTGATGGGCATGGTACTGCCCAAAACACCATCCCTGCTTCCAGTGGTGCTGCTAAGGCTGTAGGCAAGGTCACACCTGAGCTGAATGGGAACTCACAGGCATGGCCTTCCATATTTCTACTTCCAATGTATCTGTTGTGGATCTGAACTGCCATCTGGAGAAACCTGCCAAATATGATGATATCAAGAAAGTGGTGAAGCAAGCATCAGAGGGACCCTTGAAGGGCATCTTGGGCTACACAGAGGACCAGGTTGTATCCTGTGACTTCAACAGCAACACCCATTCTTCAACCTTTGATGCTGGCACAGGTATTGCCCTCCATGACCATTTTGTCAAGCTCATTTCCTGGTATGACAATGAGTATGGTCATAGTAACCGTGTAGTAGACCTCATGGTCTACATGGCCTCCAGGGAGTAAGTGGAAAGCCATGGACCTTCATCCCCAGCCAAAAAGAGGAGATCCATCACTGGGGAGCCTCCATTCCTAATTTATGTTCCTATACCAGGGATCCTATGTCCCATTCAAATCCCTGTTCCAAAGCACCCCTATACTAAGGAGGAAAAGCCTAGAGTCCTGTATTGTGTTCCATCAATAAAGTCACCATATTCAGTGCAAAAAAAAGTTATTATATGATTACCAATTGATGCTAGACTTTCTTCCAGAACTAAATCAGTTACATTTCTTCTAAGTATCTAGGTGGCACAGTGGATAGAGCCCTGGACTGGGAATCAGGATGACTCATCTTCATGAGTTCAAATCCAGCCTCAGACACTTACTAGCTGTGGGAAACCTGGGCAAATCACTTAAACCTATTTACCTCAGTTTCATCATCTGGAAAATTAGCTAGAGAGGGAAATGGCAAACAACTCCAATATTTTTGCCAAGAAAACCCCAAATGGATTCATGAAGAGTTGGACACGACTGAACAATAACTACAAAGGTTTTAAAAGAGATATTTACTTCAAAGATATAGCAAGGACAAAAATATAAATATCTACTGTCCACCTTGGAGGAAACTCTCCCCTGCGGTCCCTGGGAGAACAGGCTCAAACTTAAGTCGGTCTCTACATAATGTTTGTCTTATAACATTCATATCCAAATGCAATGTGGTCAATAGATGGTTGAGTCTCCATCTCTAATACTTCTGGACTGGGATAGAAAGGTCACTCAAGGCATTGTGCCACATCATCTGGCTTTTGGAAAATCCTAGAACTTACTCCAGCTACCAGATTCTGGGGACTCACTCTTATGATCTTTCAAAGTTCACAAGATCATAGCCATCTCCAGTCTTCTTTACCTAGAAGCAAGACAGAATGGACACAACAAAGAGAAAAGCAAGACCAGGACCATATATTCTTAGCTTCAAGCCAGTTCCAGAGAAGAAGGAGGATATTCTATACAAAAGGAATACATAACCCCAAGCATGAAAGTGGGAGAGCACAAGGCACGTTTGATGTGACTTGAGCATAGAGTTCATTGAGATGGAAAGAGTGTTGAATTAAAGGAACTAAACCTGAGTTCTACCAGCCTCTGTTACTTACTGCCCATCAGACTTTGTATTAAACACTTTGATCCTTGGGACCTCAGTTTCCTCTTCTGTAAAAGGGTGATGACTGGTTGATTGTACAAATTCAACTTTAACATGATCAACAGTGTAACATGGCAGCCTAAGATTCTAATGCTATCTTGGGCTTCATTAAAGAAGCAGAGATTCCAGGAATAATACTGTGTTCGGTTCTGAGCATCACATTTTAGGAAAGACATTGATAGGAAAGACATTGAAGATATCCAGAGGAAGGCAACCAAAATAAGTGAAGTGTCTTGAGTCTATACCATAGGAGGACTGGTTGAGGGAATTCAAGATGTTTAGCTTGGAGAAGCAACTCTTTAGAGATGATAGTTGGCTTCAAGTACTTAAAAAGTTGTCACATGAAGGAGAGATAAGCCATGTTCTATCTGACCCTAGAAAGCAGAGCCAGGAGCAGTGGGTGGAAATTGCAAAAAGGACATAGGAATAGTCATTGATGTGACCAAGCTACCCTGAGTTGAGTTTCTCTGGGACTTACCTATTGACCACCTAACAAAGGGAATCCCATTCTGTTCCACAAAAGTGATAGAAACTTTGCTCTGGATGTTGGGCCAGTTCTCTGGTGGAGCAGGAGCTGGGGAAGAACAAAAGCTCAATGCCATCATTAGATGCCAAAAGTCCTAGGGAGCAAAAGCTGGCACATGGATGCCCTATATCACCCAGCTGATTGAAGATTTACAAAGAACTTTATAAACATTTCACATGAATAAACTCAGACAGCTAATAAAAGCATTCATCATTTCCAAGGACAACCTATGGTCAAGATGGACAAATAGGCAAAACAAAAACAAAAAAACCCCATGTTTTTGTTGTATAGTAATAATACTAATCCTAAAGGGATCTATTATCTCATTAGTTTAGGTGCTCCTTACACCACTGTGTATCATGAGCCCTCTACACTTTGAAATTGTATACTATTCTTCTACAAATTTTTCTATCAATCCTTGCTAGAAGATGTTTTTGATATACTGGAGGCTTTCCAGTCTTTATTTTAATATTTCATGAATGCCAATGAAGTACTACTGGGGTTGACCATTTGTTGACCCTCCTGGCTCTTCTCCTTTTCCAGTCATGCATTTCTGTGATGATATCATTTTAAAGGCACAGTTAGTGTAGGTTGAAATTTATTTTTTTTTCATTGCTAGTTGATGATGTTTTGTTACACCATGTTCCATGTGCAACTCATGACTCAACATGGTATGGAGACTGACCTATATACTTGAAAAATATACTACTGAAGCACAATGGGCAGCTAAGTGGCACAGTGGATAGAGCACAAGGCCTGGCGTCAGGAATACTCATCTTCATGAGTTCAAATCTGGCCTCAGACACTTACTCTTTGTGTGATTCTGGGGAAGTCACGTAACCTATTTGCCTCAGTTCTTCATCTGGAAAATCAGCTGGAGAAAGGAAATGGGAAACCCCTTTATCCAAGAAAACCCCAAAGGGGGCCATGAAGAGTTGGACCCAACTGAAAAAATGGCTGAATAACAACAGCAATGAAGTATAAGCTCTGGCAGGTTTTGCTTTTTTTGTATTATCATGCTGGAAAGGCTTTACTATAGTTCCAGTGGCAAACAGTATCTCCAGTCCTCTGACCAGCCTAAGAACAGGGAGAAAGTTAGCAATCAGAAGGTTAATATGGACACCCTTAAAAAAAATGATAACAACAAATAATAGATAGCATTCATATAGTACTTTGAATTTCGCAAAATGCTTTTACATATATGTATTATTTCATTTTGTTCTTACAACAACCCTGAAGTAGATGCTATTATCCCCATTTTACAGATGAGAAAACTGAGACAGAGATTAAGTATCTTGCCCAGTTACATAGCTAGTAAGTATCTGAAGCCAGACTTCAACCCAACTCTTTCTGACTTCACATCCACTGTTCCCCCCTCAATGCCCCACATTATATAATACTCTAAGGTTTACAAAGTATCTTTCTCAAGTCAATACCGATAGGTAATACAAGTAGATTATTTATAAATAAAAAAACAGAGTGACCTACCCAGAGTCACATAACCAGTGAGCACCAGAGGCAAGATGTATAGGGACCTGAATTAAATTTATAAGAATAAGAGGCATTCTCCAGCGGTCAAAGGATATGAACAAGCAGTTTTCAGAGGGAGAAATCTAAGTTATCAATAGCTATGTAAAATGCTCGATATCACTAATAATCAGAGAAAAGCAAATTTTATAACAACTCCAAGGTACCACCACATATCCATCACATAGGCAAAGTTGACAAAAAGGAAAATGACAAATCTAGAGGAGTTTTGGGAAAACAAGGACTTTAATTCACTGTTGGTGGAGCTGTGAATTGGTCCAGTCCTCCAAGAAGTAATTTGGAACTATGCGCAAAAAATATTAGAAGGTACATATCCTTTGACCCCAGTGATATTACTAAATCAATATCCCAAGGAGTTCAAGGAAAAAGGAAAAGGACCCATATATACAAAAACCTTTAAAGCAACTCTTTTTGTGTGGTGGAAAAGAAGTGGAAATGAGGGGATGTCCATCAATTGGGCAATGGTTGAAAAAGTTATGGTATATAAATGTTATGGAATCCTACTGTGCTGTAAAAAAAAATGATGAAGGGTTTGGTTTCAGAAAACCTGCAAAAGACTTGTATGAACTGATACAAAGTAAACAGAACCAGAACAACTTCTACAACAATAACTATACTGTAAAGATAATCAGCTTTGAAAGACTTGGGAACTCTGATCAACACAACGACCACAATACCAAAGGACTAAAAATGAAAGATGTTATCCATGTCTAGATAGAAAGCTGACTCAGAGTGCAAATTGATGAGTATTTCCTTGTTTTTCCTTTTTTCTTTTCTTTTGCTTTTTTGACATGATCAATGCAGGAATTTGTTTTACATAACTATACATATCTGCAATGGGTTTTGTTTTTCTTGCCTTCTCAATGGGTGAGAGAGGAGAAGAAGGGAGGGAAAGGAATTCAGAACTAAAAATTGAATTAAATTAATTTTTTTAAAGACATAGACTTGGAGAGAATTATTTGGACGATGCAGAGGCAAGGTAAAATGTAAAATACATATTTGGCAATCATACAAACTGGGTGTTTTAAGCATCAACTACACAAGAGAGTATAACAGTAATTGTAAGTTACTGTATAACTATAACAGTGGTTGTAAGTAATGTGTCGTGTTTTAAGTCTTTTTTTAAGAATGCTTGTGAGAACTTATATGACAGACCGAGAAGTGGTTAGTGTTGGGAGGGAAAACACACTCCTTGATCCTGAAAAGTACAGCATTTGGTGGCTGGGTACTCCAACCTAGCCATTAAGCCCCCGTATTATTTTGTCTCATTCAGAGCATCATCAAGGAAGGCCATTGGTAATCTGTAGAGCAGAGGAAGGTGACTAGGAAAGGTATCAAAACCACGTCATATGAAGATTAGTCATAGGAATTTATGTTTAGCTTAAGGAAGAGAAGACTGCGGGGTCATAATTACTATCTTCAAATATCTGAAGGACTATGCCTCTCTGAAGAGGCATTAGGCTTGCTCTGATTAGCACCTGAAGGCAAAACTAATACCAGTGGGTGGAAGGGAAGGAAATTTCAGCACAATTATGTAATTAGAACTCTCAGGAAGTAGAATGGGCAACCTTGGGAAGTAACTCAGTCTCTGATAATGTTTAGGGAAAGCATAGATGACCACTTGAAAATACTGTAGTGGAGGGTTAGTTTTGGGGGAGAGGGTGGATTAGATTATTCACAGAAATTAGGACTGGACTGGACCCTTCAGTCTAATCCTTTTATTTTACTAATAAAGAAACTGAGGCTCACAAGACCTTAAATGTAATAAGAAAGGGAGTTTGCCCCCATCGATTAAGGTTAATCACTAGGTGTTAAGCATAAGGTGTTTTTGGTCACACAAGATAAGCATTAAATATGTAAACAAGATTGTTTGTGACCCTTTGATTTCTTTTCAAGGTGTGAATTTCTTTGATTGGATTAAGAAAGGAAAATTGTGATTGACTAACCAAACAAGCTAACCAAGCCTCTGGGAGATTTCAATAGCTAGAGAAATTTCAGCAGGTGCTTACCTGTGACCTAAGAGAATAGGCTGTAAAGAAACAACCAATCTATTCAACATGATGGTCATCCAAGGAAAGACAGTTTCAGGGAATGTGACCCCTCATGGAAGAAAGAAGTGCTGGCTATGGGCTCTTCAGAACCCAGCAAAGAGCCATACCTAACAGAAATTTCATGAGGACTCTACAAAGGCAGAAAAGGAGTTCCAGGAATCATGAATTGTAAATTAATCTTTTGACATATGTGTTGTCTATAAGGGCTCTCTATCTTTGTACTTCATGTGTGTCCACTCTCCCTATGGACACTGTGTGTATTTGTGGGAGACTGTGACCCAGAAAGAGGAGGAATTGTTCTTATTATACTTAGTAAATGCCCTTTTGAAAGGCTACTTAAATCTGTCTAATAATGAGAAGCAAACCCAAGTGGTAGCTTGTGAGCACCAGTACAAGAAACCCAAGTCCTCAGAATTATCCCCTAGAATCTTGAAATTAGTGGCAGCCACACTCTGGGAACCCAACCCTTGAATGTGAGTGGAAGTAGCCACAGAAAGGGGTACTACAAATGACTTACCTAACATCACACAGTATGCAAAGACAGGATTTGACCCCAGGTCCTCTGACTCTAAACCCAGAAGTTTTTTTCCCCTACTATTCTTGGATGTCTCTAGCATCCCTTCAGATTCTGAGATGCTATGATTTTGTGATTAGATATGAGTGGCGAGAAGTGGAGGAGAGCATAACAACTGTGGTACAGTAGCTACTCAGAAACATCTAAAGCAGTGGTTCTCAACCGGTGGGTTATGTTCAATTTGTAACAATGAAAATACATCCTGCATATCAGATATTTATATTACAATTCATAAGAGTAGCAAAATTACAGTTATGAAGTAGCAATGAAAATAATTTTATGGTTGGGGGTCACCACAACATGAGGAACTGTATTAAAGGGTCACGGAATTAGGAAGGTTGAGAACCACTGATCTAAAGATTCCTAAGGCCTAATGAATGCCTCTTGGGATATTTGATTACTTTTAGATGGTGCCTTTCTATTCCATACCTATTCATCACTAAATCCAAATATGAACTCTACTTAGGATGCTCTGAATTTTTCTAAACCAAAGGCTTTTAATTACTGCATGTTTTGCATATAGGAGTCACATAATAAATATTTGTTGAATGAACAAACAAATATTAAATAACTATACTGCACCTCAAAGGTGCTGGTATTGATACAGGCACAAGCTCTGCCTAGGGGCCATAGTTTGCTTTTGTAAATGAACTGCCTGATCTATAATTCAACATTTTGTTTTAGAGGTAAGGAATCTGAGGTTCAGTTTCCTCCTCTCTGAAATGCGGATTCCATTAACATACACAGACCTTACAATACCTGTTAAATCCTAGGACCTTGAAGCTGTGATTTCATTGATATAAGGAACACTGAGAATGAGAGCTCCTGGGGAAGAAACTCCTGTACCAATACAGGTCAGTACCTTCTCTGTAACTTATATTTCTAGGGTTGCCTAGAGCATTGAGAAGTGAAGTGACTTCACAGAGTTACACAGCCATTTTGTGTCAGAGGCAAGGCTTTCACCCAGGCCTCACTGGCTTCTCTGTTCATTACATCACACTGCTTCTTTTATACCTATAAAATAAGAAATATTTATTCTGTGTAGGTTTCTATACTATCTGCTAAGAATTAAACAAAGTTGACTCTGAAAGTACCCCTGCCCTCAAAGATCTTGTAACAAAAAATTACCAATGCAACTAAAATTAGAAGGGAAACAAGAAACTGGGAGGAAAAAAATCTTTGCAGCAACTTACTTTTTCATAGATCTCATTTCCAAGATATATAGGTAACCAATTCAAATATAGAAGAATAAGAACCATTCCCCAATTGATAATTGGCCAAAGGATATGAAAATATTCTTTTCACATGAAAAGATAGGAAAACATTTCTTCATAGGAAGAAATCCAAGCCACCAATAGCCATATTTTAAAAGTTCTAAATTATGAGGGGGGTGGAGTCAAGATGGCAGTGTAGAAGCAGCAAAACTCCACAGCTCTCCCCATAGCCACCTCAAATACCTATAAAATATGACTCTAAACAAATTTTAAAGCTCCAGAACTCACAAAATGACAGAGTACCAAAGCTCTTGATGAAGGCAGCCAGGCAGGCAACTGGGAAGGGGTTCATTGCAGCGGGTTGGTAGCCCAGGTCAGTACCACATGAACCCGAGGCTGGAGCCCTGGGGCCACCAAAACAAGCCTTACCTGGAGCGGGAATCACCAGCAGCTGTGGTGCTTTCCAGAATTACCAAGCCATAAGAAACAAGGACTAAGTGAAAGGTCAATGGAACTCGGATAAATTTGGGGGAGATAGTCTGGCCAAGTGCCCCAGGGCTAGAAGCAGTCTGAAGCAGCAGCCCTTGCAGCTGCCTCCACATGGCTGCTTCAGAACTCTTCACCTACAGATTGCAGGGGGGCCAAGCCATCACTCAGAGGCTAAGTGATATTGCCTTGAGCTTCCTGGATCAGGATCACAGTCTTGGGTGGTTGTCAGGGTTCTCTCTTAAGAGTGCCCTAACTTACCAGCAGAGGCAACCAGTTACACACACAACTCAACAACGCTAGCGTACCTTTCAGGAACAGAAGAGTCACGGCTCTGAGGTCTAAACAGAAAAGTTTATTAAGGTCTTTCCATGGGGAAGCCTTAAAGCCATATACTAAGG
>CM053581.1:231693008-231771590 GCA_028627135.1 Pseudochirops cupreus
AAAAAAAAATCTCTCTCTCTACTGGCTACTTCCCTACTACCCACAATCATGCTCATGACTCCTCCACTGCCAAAAAGAAAAAAACCCCAAAACCTCACTCAATCCATCCATCCCTGCTATCTTCCCATATCTCTTCTTTCTTTTGTGGCTTTATAAACTCTTTGAGAAAGCCATCTACAATGGTTTTCTCAAAGCCATTTTCAATCCCTTCTTAATTCTCTACAATCTGTCGCCTTCTGACTTCATCAGTCAATTGAAATTGTCCTTTCCAAAGTTATTAGTGATATCTTAATTGCCAAATCTAGCTAGTGGCCTTTTCTGAATCTTCAACCTTCTTGACGTCTCTGCGGCCTTTGGCACTGTCAATCATTCTCCTTGACATTCTCTTCTCCTTAGGTTTTCAAAACAGTGTTCTCATCTGGTTTTCCACCTACCTGTCTGACCTCTCTTCTCATTCTTCTTTGCTTGATCTTTAACTAGGTCACCTGATAACTGTGGGTGTTCCACAAGGCTCTACCCTGGGCCTTCTTCTCTTCTCTATACTATTTCACTTCATCTCACCAGCTCCTGTGACTCATTTCTATGCTGATAATTCTAAAATCTATTTATCCAACTCTAACCCCTGTGACCTCCAGAATTGCATCTCAAACTGCTAATTGGAAATATCAAACTTGATATCTCAAAAATTCAACATGTCCAAGTCTGAACTCATTATCTTCCCCTCTTCCTAACCACTTTATTACCCTATTATTTGGGTATCACTGGGTATCATTCTCACCTTCTCATTCTCACCCCTCCCCCCCATTTCCAATCCATTCCTAAAACCTGTTTATTTTACCTTTGCATTGTCTCTCAAATGTCTCCTTTTCTCCTCTGACGTTGCCACCAACCGGGTATAAGTCTTCATTTCCTCACACCTGAACTACTATAATAGCCTACTGGTTGGTCTCCCTGCCACAAGTCTGTCTCCATTTCAAACCATCCTCCACTTAGCTGTCAAAGTAATCTTCCTAAATGTACAGATCTGACCATGTCACCACCCCACCCTACTCAATAAACTCTAGTCATTCCTTATCACTTCCAGGATCAAATATAAAATTCTCTGGCATTCAAAGCCTTTTATAACCTGCCTTCTCCCACTGTTCCAGGCTACTCACACTTTACATTCCTCCTATATGCTCTTTGATCTAGTAACGCTGGCTTCTTTGCTGTTTCTTGAATAAGACCTTCCGTTTCCTAATTTTTGCTGGCTGTCCTCCATACATGGAATCCCTTCTCATCTCCACCTCCTGGCTTCACTAGCTGTCTTCAAGTACCAGTTAAAATCTTACCCTCTACAAAAAGTCTTTCCCAATCCTCCCTTAATTCTGGTACCTTCTGTTGATTATCTCCAATTTATCCTTATATATCGTTTGTATATAGTTGTTTTCATGTTATCTCCCCATTAGATTGTGAACTCCTTAAGAGTAGGAGCTCTCTTTTGCCTTTTTTTGCATCCCTGTTGTTTAGCACAGTGCCTGGCACATAGTTGGCACTATATAAATCTGTATTGGCTGACATTGTAAAGGAAAACAGCCTTGAAAGTCATAAGTACAAGCAATGATCAACCACATCTTCATAAGACCTATGATAAAGCACATTACTCACATCCTAACAGAGAAGTGATGGACTCAATGTACAAAGACATATATTTTGGGGTGTGGTCACTATGTGAATTTGTTTTGACTATGTCCAAGGTTACACAGTTAAATAAAATTCAAACCAACTGACTCTGAACTAGTACTCCTGCCACTAGACTATACAGATATAACCATAATACAAAGCAGAAATTGAAAGTGCAGTAGTAAGAGGTATCAAATGCTATAGATTTTCAAAGGAGATGTTCACAATAAAGGATGGTGCCTTATACACAAGACATGCTCAATGAATTTTTAATTGAATTTGTAATTAAATATAGGTTATAAATGTGTGCCAATATTATCTCTCCTATTAGATTAAAAATCAGAGAGTGGTAGCTGTTTTAGTCATCATTGTATGCCCACAGCACACTGCCCAGAGTACTCTGGGCAGCCAGGTGACTCCGTGGATAGTGCACCAGACCTGGAGTCTTAACAATCTGGCCTCAGACACTTACTTAGCTGTGTGACCCTGGGAAAACCACTTAACCTCTGTCTGTCTCAGTTTCTTCATCTGTAAAGTGAGGATAATTATAGCCCCTACCTCACAGAGTTGTGAGGACCCAAAGAGATATTTGTGAAATGCTTTAGCACAGGGCCTGGCACAGAGCATGTGCTATGCAGATGTTAGCTATTATTACTACTCTAACATGTTGAATGGTTCACTATTTAAAATCTATAGGATTTTCACTTTAACTTCTTTTCCATTTAACAACAGAATCATATGTCATGTTTAAAAGCACTTCAGTGGCCATCTAGTTCAACCTAAAACTGAAAACAAACAATATGCCTGACAAACTGTCATCTAGCTTTTCTTTGAAGACTCAGTCAGGGAGTAACCGTCCCCAAGCAGCCCCTTCTGAAGAGCTTACTCAGAAAGGTTAGGGTGTTCAAGACCCCAAAATACCAACATGCCAGGTCCTGCCAAAAGAATTCAACTCAAGTCTTCTCAGCCAAAGAAAAACAAAGTTTATTGAAAGTTCATTAAAAGGTCGTTAAAAGTTCGCCATATGGGGTAGACTCTTAAGGAGCCTAGGTATCTGTGACACTTGCATTGTGCAAGCAAGGCAGAGTAGTCTATAACAGAGCAAGGGCAGAGTAAGTATCACAGAGCAAGTCTGTGCTAGGGCATTCTATTGTCCTCTCACACCACAAGGAGGGAAGATGGGGTCTTATGTACGAATCTAGGAGTGGTCTAGAGGAGGAGTTTGGGGAGGGTCTTCAGGAGTCAGATGAGGTCAGACTCCAGCAATGAGTGATTAAGGGTAGGAAGTTGCTGGAGGCTACCTGGAGACCACAAACAATGGTGGGCCAGGCCAGTTCAAGGGTGGGAACAGGGGCATCAAGAGTGGGAAACAGTTGGAACAAAGGAGGGCTAAAGACTTGGGCACAGCCACAACTTAAGGCCCATGACCTCAGGCAAATGTCTTTTGTGGGAAGATTCAAGGAGAGCTCAAGCAGGGTCCCAGAGCCTGTACCTCAAAGATTCAAGGAGAGCTCAAGGTGGGGCTCCCAGAGCTTGTACCTCATCATTCCCCCCTCACACAAATGGGACCCAAATTCTTTTGGGGTAAAGGGAGAAGGTCTCAGCTTCTGAACATGCTTCCTGCTGGCAAGGGGCATAGAGCTGTCCCTGCCTCTCTGGGTCCTATTTAAGGGGTCTCCAGAAAGTGCCAGGTCCAGTGGGCTGGAGAACTTGGGGCTTAAACCCCAGAGGAGACAAACCTGGTATGGAGGTTAAGCAAAGACCAAAACAGGCACAAAAAAAAGTATAAAGGACAATTTCTCTGGTAGGAATTAAATATGACTATGGCAAAGCCAAAACACTGCCAGATATCCTTTTCCTTGCCAAATTGCTTCATGGACATTTAGCACATGGGAAGCATAGCAGCTTTTCGAAAATAGGCAACAACTCCCAAAGCCTGTTCTCTCTTTCCATCATCATAGAGACTAAAAGGTTTTTCCTAGATTGGGTAAAGTTGATGCTGGAGTGGTGGTTTAGTTTTCAAAGTCTCAAAAGCTTTCACCTGGTGGTCTCAACTATCTCCCACACTCCTGAGGGAATGTGGGAAGATCTGGAAGGCCTAACTAGAGAAAACTGGCTTCCTAATTTCACCAACAGGTCCCTTCCCAACAAGGGGACAGGATAAGAGGAGAGCATAAGGAAGGAGTGTTCAAACAATAGATCCTCAAATAGGCAGGGACTGGATATGTCTGGAGGCATCCCTTAGTTTCCCCTTCCATGCCCCTAACCTGACTGGTCAAGGGGAGGGTAGAACCAATTGGTTAGAACAGAGAACTTAGCCATAATAAAGTGAGTAACCTTACCTTCAGCCTCAATGCTTTCCCAGAGTTCAGTGAGAGATGAAGAAAGTACGAGCACTGCCAAGCCCCATGCTTCCCCATCACTCCAAATCTTGAGAAGACTGGAGGACAGGGTACTGGGAGGTGGCTCTACCACTTTTCCAACCTCGGGGACAATCCTTCCTCCAATGTCCCTCCTGGTCAGATGGGTATGGTTCTAGAGGCGTTGGTTCCTGGGGCTCCCTCTGGGGGGGCACCCTGGAGGGGGACTCCTTGGACCAGTGACCCTCCTTGTAGCTTTGAAAGCAGGTTTTCCCACTGCTCAAGTGACTGGGTTTCCCCCAAGGAGGTGCCCTGGGTGGCATGGCAACAGCCAAGAATCCAGCATGTTCTCTGTCTCTGGTTTGTTCCCTTCATTCTTTCTCCTCTGCTGCAACTAGGTCCCTCTGCATCTCATCAATTCCACCTGTTTCCCTCAGCGTTCAGCTCAAAAGCTGATGTCTAAATCAGAGGTGTCAAACACACAGCCCTCTTGGCACATGTGACCCACAACACATCTGAATGTGAACCAGATTAAAATATAACTGGGAAATATTTTTAAAAAAATACAATAAACAAAAGTTAACATTAATGTGCAATTTTCTAAGTCAACATGCTGTTGTCCTTATGTACTTTAGTGACTCCCATTTCTATTTGAGCTTGACACCACCGCTCTTCCAGAAGAAACTTTTCCTGATGTCCTCTACTACTATTGCCTCCTACTTTTTCTTTTCTTCAGATAGCACTTATTTTCATGTGCTCTCTTCTGCATTTCCAGACCTCTGCAACAGTTTCAGAGTCTGGATTTTCCTCTACCTGCACTCACCAGACTTTTTTTTTTTTTGGCACTTTTGATTCAGTGTACCATTCAGTGTAATGGTAACGGAATTTAAAGATTTCCCCTGTATTGCTTGGGTTTGGGTTGAATGTTAAAACCCAGAGCTTGTGAATCCCACTTGTGGAATGGACTTGTTGACATAAAGAGAGAGGGCTGAACTAGGAGGAGCTGTGGATTTAGAGAGAAGGCCCAAGCAGAAAGGTCAGAAGGACTTTTGGGAACCGCCACCCAGAGTTGCCAAGAACTGAGGAGATATGGCTGTGATGTCTGTATTTTGTCTGTCTGTTTTGATGTTGTTTTGCCAGATTCACCTGCTGGTAAAGGACAGGGCTGCTGTGGAAAGGAGCTAGAGAGTCTGATATGAGGAAGAAGCACATTATAATTACAGGTTATAGTCTGAGTCAACCTTCCTAATGCTGTGACCCTTTAATACAGTTCCTCATGTTGTGGTGACCCCCAACAATAAAATTATTTTTGTTGCTACTTCATAACTGTAATTTTGCTATGGTTATGAATTGTAATGTAAATATCGGATATGCAGGATGTATTTTGATTGTTACAAATTGAACATAACCCACAGGTTGAGAACCGCTGCTCTAGATAGACTTGGACTAAATGACCTCTAAATTCTCCATCCAAATTCTAATTCTTTGCAGTATGTTCTAAAGTCCCTTCCAAACAACATTCTGTGATTGTATGTATTAATCTCTTCTAGTTTTGTGATAGAGAGGGACCAAGGTTTTGATTTGAGGTTTTTGGGGGAAAGAGTATTTGGAGTGAAATTTAGTTTCTTAGGATTGCAGACCTCTCCAGGCCTCAGCTTCATAATCTGTCAAATAAGGCAAACAAGGTCCTGGAAACTTGCTGTTGGTTCAGAAGCCCTGAAGGAGGATTTTCCTGTTGTATGTTTACAGAAATCCTGGAAGAGGGCCTTGCTGATGTTTTCAGGGGTTCTGGGACTGTTCTACAGGCAGAGAGAGACTTGATGAGGACATTGGTTATGGCTTTGTTGAGCCAGGAACTGAGAACTTGCCTTGTCTCCTCAGGAACTGAGAATTTGCCTTGGATCAAGATGAAGGAAGGGCTATTCCTTGGGTTCTCAATGTTGTGAGGATATCTAAACCTTGTTGTAGATGGGGTAGATGGCCTTTTGTGCTCTCTTGCCCCTTTAGAGAAAGTGCTTGGTGTTAATGGACAGCATTGTAATTGAGTTGTGATTCAGGGATGGGAAACCTTTGATTTTTTTGTGCTCTGTGATTGACCAAATGAATGTACTTTGTTTATGATTGGAAACTAATCTCCATTTGAGAAGAGACTAAATGAATGTACTGCCCAGGAGTGGGCTACTTTGACCACTGGCCAGGGGTGGGATAAGTACTTGGACTTTGGTACTTTGCAATTGAATTGAATACTTGCTAAATGAATGAGTTACACTGTATTTTGATTTTCTCTGTTCTGTGAAATGTTTTGCCTTAATCTGTCCCTGAATAAATGGGGTTTGCTATGCTGGTAATCCGAACCTTGGAAGTTGCCTTTGCTTGGCATTACAGTCAGTGTGGAACATTTCCAGTTTTCATGGGAATCTTTCAGACTACATTTATCCAGGGTTCAAGATCAGATAGCCTTCTGCAAGCATTTATCTCTAGAATTTGACCTCTTCAATCTTTTATTATCCTTGGTGTTAGATGTGTCCCAAATGATTTTTTAAAAATTTATATTCTGTAGTCCAGACCTTCTGGTCTATCTTTAGGAGTAGTCAAAATGAGCAGCTTGGGATCAGTAGAAAGTGATCTTAGATCTTTCATTCTGACCCCTCAGGCAAACCCAGCTCTAGAGAGCAGTCTTATTCAACCTTATGTGTTTCTTTCTTTCTCTAAGCTAAATTCCACAAATTTTTCCTCCTCTGCTCCAGGGAGGCTGCTGCACTCCTTAAAGTCCCATCAGTATGATTTTGTTGTGGCCCATAGCTATTCCAGAGAGTATGCGAGAACCCAATCTCATCTTTTAATTTGCTGGGTGCTATTCAAAACACAAAGGCCAGAAACCTTTCTATAAGAAGGCTCATACTTAAAGCAGACAATACAGAAGAACTTATAATACAATAGCATGTATAAAGCTGTATGACCACCTATAATTCATATTAATCTTAAAGTACATCAATTTCATCATCTGTGAAAAGAGGGTTCAATTTAATTAAGTCAGAGTCTGGATTTTCTACATGCAAAAAACCCAACCAAAACAATTCTGCTGGACACTGAGGACACCAGGGATACAAAGTTAAATATGCAACAATGTCTTTTCTCAAGGAACTTACATCCTCTTGGGGGATGTAATAGTAAATATAAGTAATAGTATATATTATATATATATATGTATATATATTAATATAAGTAATAGTATATATTATATATATGTGTGTGTATATATATATATATATAGTATATATAAGTAAAGTTATATAAGTAAATACAAAGTTTATACAAAGTAACACAAAGTGGTTTCAAGAGGTAGACAGTAGCTTTGAAAGGAGCTACAGTCTGATATGAGGAAGTGCATTACAATTATAGGTGATAGTCTGAGCAAAGGCAAAGTCTAAAATGGACTTGGACTAAATGACCTCTAAATTCTCCAACCAATTCTAATTCTTTGCCTTATGTTCTAAAGTCCCTTCCAAATGACATTCTGTGATGCAGCCGAAATCAGGGCTTAGACAGTGCATTTTAATTAGGACCTTTTGGTGATGTGCCTAGTGGATTCACATAAGGCCAACTCCCTAAAGACCCCCTGGTGATACACTTAAAAGATTTGAGTCTGAGATCCTGACTACAACCAGGCTTTTTGCCCCCCAAACTTCAGATACTTAAAAAAAGACAAGTCTCTTATTAAATTATCAATCCTGTTGATGGGGTGTTGGAGTGCCTATGTTTGTAACATCCAGTTGTAACTTCAGTTTGTAAAATCACACTTGTGTTCAGGTACCTATGTTTGTAACATCAGCTTATGTAATCCAGTTGTAAAATCATACTTCCCCCAGCCTAAAAGCATTAACTCCGACTATTGCTTAGGCCAGCACTCTGCCCAGGTACAATTCATGAACTGTTTATCCCTGTTTGGTACAATAACAAGCTATACCTATGAATCCTTCACTAAACCATCTAAGCAATCACTTTAGCTTAGAGAAATGTATAGCTCCCTTGTTCTAGTGGCCAGCTGCACCTATGAATCCTTCAATGCACTATCAGTAAACTAACTCCTCTGCAATTAGGCACATCCTGGATCCCCAATTAGTCTAGCTTCCCAACATCCATCTCGTCAAACATGTCATTGATGGGTAACAGACTGGACACCTCTCAATCAGAATTGACCGTTAGCTAACCAAGTGACATTTCAAGGCAAAAACCACACCTCCATGCAGCCCCACCCCTGGCCTTTTCCTCAGTGAATTATGGGCAATACGCCTGCGCAGTAGATATGAAAAGTGCAGGTCCCTTTAAGCACTGACCACTCCTTAACTCCTCCCTAATCCCACCCTTACTCACCTAGTTAGCATAATTGATATCTGATTCATGATTCTATGGCTTTATAATCTGTACCCCTGACTCCTACATTTTCGAAGGCTTCCTAAGACCCCCCTGCCCACTGTGAGGTGTAACAATAAACTTTTACAATCTTGACTCACAAAAATCATTTAACGGAGTTCATGGTTCTTTCCTGAACTACCCCCATGGCCTGGTCTCTTTATTTTATTCACATCTCCAATCATGCTTAATGCTGGACATTAAGCAGTCTCCCAACAATTCTGTAACTGTATGTATTAATCTCTTTCAGTTTTGTGATAGAGAGGGATTGAGGTTTTTATTTGAGGTTTCTGGGAGAAAGAGAATTTGGAGTCAAATTTAGTTTCTTAGGGTTGCAGACCTCTCTGGGCCTCAGTTTCATAATCTGTCAAATAAGGCAATTAAACTAGAAAATTTCTAAAGATACTTCAAGATCCAAAAGTATGTGTTCCCAAACACCTTCTCCTTCCTACCTCAAGAAAAAAATGTGAACAGGGGCAGCTAGGTGGCACAGTGAATAGAGCACAGGCCCTAGAATCTGGAGGACCTGAGTTCAAATCCGGCCTCAGACACTTGACAAACTTACTAGCCATGTGACTTTGGGCAAGTCACTTAACCCCAATTGCCCTCCAAAAAGCAAAAAAAAAAAATGTGAACAAAGGATGTGTAGATTGCAATTCATTTCCTTGGCATTGAGGATGTCTTACCAGATCACAGAATTTAGAGCTTACCTACTCCAACCTTACCTCTCTCCACATAAAAGAGGAAATGGAGGTTCAGGGAAAAGTGATTTATTCAAGGTTATACATATTAGTGGCAGTTAGTTTCAAGCCAGATAACTAATCTAATGCTCTTGGGGCTGCTAGGTGGTGAAGTAAATAGAGCAGTGGGTCAGGAGGCCCTGGGGTCAGGAGGACCTGAGTTCAAATCCAGTCTGACACTTAGCACAAAACTAGCCTTGTGACCTTGGGCAAGTCACTTAACTCCAATTGCCCTGCCTTCCCCCTCCAAAAAAAAAGGCAAAATAAAGTCTAATGCTCTTTCTTATGGAAGGAACAAGTGCTTAAGACAGAAGAGCTGACTCAGAATTGGAAAGTATATTTTGTGGAAAGGGTCAGTATGTTATGGGGGAGTAGGCTCAGGAAGAAGAACCTGAAATAGTTTCTAGTGTTAACCCTAGATGGTTTCTAAAGCCATATTTGTTCTAATGGAGCAGATAATAGGAGGGAGGATTTAGAGCTTCAAGGGACTTTGGAAAGTACCTAACCCAACTCTACTTATTTTACATATAGAGAAATTGAGTTTCAGAGGGAAAGTGACTTTCCTAGATCACACAGGGATTTCGCAAAAGTCAGAACTGTAACCCATGGCCTGACACTGTATAACCAGCAGACAGCGTAAAGACACCCTGCACAGTACAAAAAACCTACCTCTATAACCTGGGGGTTTAAAATGCTATCTGTGATCCTTTCTCCCCAACCCCTAGCTCTGAACCTCTGCATCTTCACTTTATAATTTAGAAAACTGAGACCAAGTGAGAAGTAGTGATTTTCACAAGGTCACACGGGTAGTACATCGAAAAGTCAGCGTTTGAACCCAGGACCAAATGCAAAAAAGAAGACTGACATCCTGGTGCTTGGTAGGGGACACCGGCTAGGAAACTAAAGACTCGATGTGGTGTCTCTAGCCTAAGTGAAAGGAGTGTACTAATTCCATCCCCAATACCCTAAGGAACGGTCACCGATGGAAGCTAGAGAATAGATAACCGCCACTCTCAACTGCCCAACTGACGTATGCAAATCCCCCCCGCCTCCGCCCAATTTATACACGGGGGGGCGGGGCCGGTAGCCCTCGGTGCTTCCGACTCGATCTGCCGTAAACCGGCGTTCTCTCGCGACACTGCCGCGCATCCGTTACGTGCGCGGTCCCCGGGCCTTCGCCCCCTCCCCGTGTCCGTCCTCCTCCCACCCCACTTTCCTCCTGGGCCGCCATTCTCTCGTGCCCGCGCTGGTCGGTTGGTGGCGCCTTTGTCCTACGACGGACGGCTACGAGAACGAAGGAGGAGGCCTCAGCGGCCTAGGCGTGTGTGACGGCAGCGGTGGTGGCGGTGGCTGCCCCTTGAGGAAAAGAACGGCCGGGGAAGGCCCCCGGCTTTGGTAGCGGTGAGTGACGGGGATGGGGCGTAAACCAGTCGCTGTCAGCTGGGGTCTACGCGGTACCGGCTAATCGGATGGCAAGGCTGGGATGGGAGGATGAGGTGAAGGGAGAATGAAGGGAGAAAGGAGCCCGTTCGGCGCGCGCCTCCCCTCCCCCCGCCCCCGCTCACTCCAAACCCGGGCCCCCCCTTCGGTCTTCGATCTTCGGTCCTCATTGGCCTCGTGCGCGACCGCGCGCTGTCCTCTCCTTTCGTTCGCGTCGCCTCGCGCGTTCCTCCAGGCTCTTCTCCCCCCGCCCCCCGGCAGCGTGGCGCGCGCTGCGCCGGGGCGAGGCCTGAGGTGTCTGAAAGGTTGGAAGGAGCGCGTTCCCTCCGCCGCCCGCGCGCGCCTCCGTTCCCACCCCTCCTCCGCGAGCCGTCCTCCCTCTAGCCTTCTTCTGGCCATCCCCGAATCGTCCCGGTGCGGGACTGTGTGCCGGAAAATGATGGGGTGTTCCCAAGCTTCGGAGACCCAAAGCATCCCTTGGAGTTTGAGGATTGATTAACCCTTCCCCCGCCGCCCGGCCTCTGGCTCCTGCTTTGGCCTCTCCTCGTGCCGCGTGCCGTAGTTTGCCCCGGAGCTCCGAGGAGTTCTGCTTGAAGCGCCCGGGGATGTAAGGTGCCTTGTAATTAGTACCCCACGATTTCATTCGCGTGCGACGTTGTCGTTAACTGGCTCGTTAGCGATCACTCTTGTTCCCAAAGGACTGTCTCGAGCATGCAGCGGTTCTTAACCCGTGGGTCGCGACCCCTTTGGGGGTCAAACGACCCTGTCATAGGGTCGCCTAAGACCATCGGAAAACACATATTTCCGATGGTCGTAGGAACTGAGACACTGCTCCTCTATCCGTCTCCAGGCGGGTCCACCCACATGCAGATACGCCCACATGAGTATTAAAAGGTCTCGGCTTTAGGAAGGTTGAGAACCACGGTGGGTGTTTGCTCAGTTTCCTTCAAGAGCGGCCTGGTGGTTTCTAAAAAAAAAAAAAAAGACCCTTCTACGAAAGCTGATGGGAAGAGCTTTTGGTTTTTGAACTCGGGAAACAGAAATGATGACACTTGCTGCCTAAGTCGCTCCGTGACATGAAAACATGACGTTCCGAAAACACTGAAGCTCAATCTTTGTTTTACTCGAATTAAACAGATCTCACTTGTGTCTGTCTGTTGGCATATAAACAACAGGATAGTTTCTTCCTTAAATCTAGTTTCTGCATCATTCCTTTCCCCATCTTTCTCTCGTCCTTGAGCTTTTCTTTGGAGTTTAGCACATTCCTAAATGTGAAGTCCAAAACCAAGTTTGTAACTTCTAATGGAAAGGACCCTCCAGAAGCAATGTTCAGTGTTGCATGCTTATTTATAAAAACTTATTTGTTGAAGCCATTTAATATGTCTAGCTTTTTCGTAGGCCATACACTGTTGTTAGAGCATGAAGGGATGTCAGAGGTCATCTATAATCTGTTCATTTTCCTATATATTTTTGACTGGTGCTATTTAAGTTATTTAAAGGGGAATTGTTGATATAGTCAACAATTATTGGGTTATTTTAGGGATTTCTTTTATTCAATATTCTTTTGATGTAATGGTATGGTTTTGATATAGAAACTGTATAAGACCGAGGTCACCTCCGAGTTTCTAAACAACTTCCTTATGTGAGGGGAAATCAGACTTAGATTTCATTCAAGAGTCAGTTTCAGAACTTTGGGAAGAGTCATCTTTGGACAGGGATTTGAGAATTATGATCTACCCTTCCCTGGATGTTTGAGTCTTCCGTTTTCAAAAAATCATCACAATTACTTCTGCATCATTGACCTGCAGGTGGCAGTGCATTTCTGAGACCCATTTAATAAATAAGAATATCTGAATAAAATTTTACTTTTAAGAAAAGGAAATCTTGGGAGAGAATATTTAATATTTGTTTCTGTCTACTTAATGTTGCCTACTCGTGTTTGAGGCTTAGTGTGAAAAAATGAAATGACCATCCCAAAATGTAAAATTCACATGATTCACTAATGAAGAGGATTTTTATCTTCTCACTGGTTTTAAGTGACAGTATCACATAAGTGTGAGCAAAAAGTTTGTCCTGTGAAATAAATGTGCCTGTACCTGAAATCTTTGGAATGAAATTTAAGTGAACTATTGACCTTTAAAAGAATGGTGACCTCTTTTCCCCTCTAGCCTCAAAAGAAGTCTCTACATCCATTATTAGTGAGTGGTAGTAATGAAGGGATCAAAACACTTTCTGAAAAAGTAACAAATAGGGCAACACAAAACAGAATGACAGCAGAATACATAACACCAGCATGCCTGCTGCTTTTCCGATAATTTTATTACTATCAGAAATAAATGCTCTCACACATTATTTTTTCCCTCCATTGCTAAATTATAGAGAAATAGAATAGGTCAATTATACTTATTCTATTTACATTAAGGAAATATTCCACCACCACCACTCCAGTCAAAATTCTACTAAACTCTAAACATGTTTCTCTTACCTTGCCTTTTAAAGCATTGCTTTCTAAAAGTTTAATATCTTTTGGCCTGGGCTAGTGCAATGCATGTTTTTAAAAACTGTAAAGGAAAATATCTTATCAAGGAAAGAGTAAAGTTAATTTGGATATGAAATTATTTAATTTCTTAAGAGTAGTTTGAACCTGAAAATCAAGGGCAACCTTTTGAGAACTGTACAAAACTTTGGCTTTTAAGGAATATAATTTTTGTGCCCAGTTGAACATTTACATGTTAAAAGTAGAATTGACACAGGATATTTATTCTTTAAAATTACTGATGTTAAGAAAATTGATTGTTTCTTTACAAAAGAAATCGCTGTTTTAACAGAGAATGTAGGTTTTGTAAGAGAAATGTATAATTTATTATCAAATATCTATAATAACTTTTGTTGCTGATGCTCATGGTTTTTAAATCCAAATAACAAAGGATATAATTTCCTTTTTGTCTGGATATAAATCCCATTTGTGTTTTTACCCACAACAGGTAAGGATAGACTCACAGACTCCTAAAATGGTATGAATACATTGCTTTGACACCATATTAGTGTACTCTTTTATGGTTTCTTGTGTGTACCCAGGGAAAGTTCACACTGAGTTCAAAACTCAAGCTGACACAAGAAAATGATTGAAATAGAGTCACTAAATTGTAATTATAATTGTAACAATAGAAATAGAAATAGTGAATTGTAATTATGATTGTAATGATACTCAATCTCTATGTGCCAGTTTTCCAATTTAGAATTGCAGTTCTGGTTCATGAATGATTTTGTGTTATAGGGTAAAAAAAACTACAAAAATCTTTTTTTGGTTTAATAGTTTTGTAGTAGTTAGAAGTATCTTGAAATCCATTTAAAAAGGAAGGGACAAGATGAGGGACTTGTTCACATTAAATATCTTTCAAAATAATAGGAGCTATGCATTTAGAAGTAGTTTCTCCAATAAAATCGAAATCTCATTTTTAGACTCTTACTCTATCTTTAAATTTAACTGTTTCATCCTCTGGCTTTAGGTATTTAACTTAGCAAACAGCATTTGACTACTTTTACTTTCTTAGACTAAAAGAAGACCTCCAAGCTTATTAACTTTAGATTTGCTCCCATTTTGCTTCTAGTGGTGTGAATGTGAAGTAGTACATATGTCCATATTTTTGTGAAGAGTGACATTTGGATCTGAAAGCAAAATGTCCCAAAGGAATAAGAAGAGCTCTAACCTTATCAACAAAACTCCACTGACAACTCTGACTCATGAACTTTAGAGAACTTTAGTTGTCAATTTGCTCCCAAAGCGCCACAAAAACTTGGAAGGCATATTATCAAAATGCATCCGTCAAGATTAATGGTTAGTATTTTATTTTCTGCCATTTTATGACTGGAAAGTCAGAAAAGGACACTTAACATTTTAATGCATATCCAAAAAATACTTTTAAAGTCCATCAGATGATATTGAACAGAATTAGTAGTAACAAACCTTTTTAGAGCACATAATTAGAACTCTATAACTTGAATTCACTTCTTTCACCTTGGACATTTTGTGCTTCCATCATCTTTGGAGATAACAATGTGAGAGCTCTACTGTCTATACTATTCTAAGTGCTTTCATTTTTAATGAAGCCATAGTAATGGCTTCTGTAATTACTGTAACAGACTGAGGGGAGGGAAGGATAATTTCTTCTAAAATAGGGACTTTCTGGGGAAGACTTAAGTGTCAGCTTACTACATAGAATCAGGAGTAGACAGATAAAGAGAATGAAAGCTGTTGGGTCATTTTTCATTTGTATCTGGCTCTTCATGACCCAATTTGAGGTTTTCTTGGCAAAGATACTGGAGTGGTTTGCCATTTCTTTCTCCAGCTCATTTTACAGATGAGGAAACTGAGGCAGACCAGGTTAAGTGAATTCCCCAGGGTCACACAGCTAGTAAGTGTCTGAGGCCAGATTTGAACTCGGGAAGGTGGGTCCTCCTGACTTCAGGCATACTACTCTATCTACTTCATCACCTAGCTGCCCATAGAATAAAAGCTAACTATGAGTAAAAGTAAGTCTTTTTTCTTTCTTGAATAGTCTGATATAATAGATGAATTGCTTTCAGTCACTTGATATCTTTGAGGGAAAACCTCTGAACTCCATTGGAGATAGAGAACTCTCATGCCCCATACCCATCAGACCTGTGCCTCTCTTCCTCCCTGTATGAACTAATGTTCCATCAAGGACACTAATAATAATTTTTTCATTGGAAGTGTTCTTCTTAAAGTGTACAATAATACATATTACAAAATCTCATCAATTTGGACTCATTATTTTTTAATGTATATTTATATGGAGGCTATGTGAAACTGAAAAAAGCTTACTGAGAAAATAGAAGAGATATTGGGATGTGGGGTGTAGTTTGCCTATTAAGAGAATAAACTTTTCCACCGTTTTGGGGCGCGCGTTCGTGTGTGTGTGTGTGTGTGTGTGTGTGTGTGTGTGTGTGTGTGTGTGTGTGTGTGTGTGTCTATACTATAGGATTATACATTTAGAGCTAGAAGGGATTACAGAGGTCCTCTAGTCTAGCTTCCTCATAGATAAGGAAGCTGAGTCCCAAAGTGCTGAAATTACTTGCCTGAGATTGCACAGTTATTAAGTGGCATAGCTGAAACTCAGGTTCTCTGACTGCAAATTTAGTGCTCTTCCATAGCACTTTATTACCACTACTGATATGTTAATTATAAATTATTCTATGTAGTTCCCCAAGGACCTCTACTTAACCAGTCCATAATTTGTTGCCCCAGTTGAGCTAGTGAATGTTTTAATAAAGTTATATTTCTCTTTTTTTAAAAATGTTAGATATTTTACTCATTCAGATTCACCTTCTTCTTTATTTTTCCAAAGTAGTGAAGGCTTATCACATCACTCTTTATCCAATCATTTATGCTGTGAGGTGGGACAGATAGTATTATCAACATTTTTCTGATTGAAAAAGCAAGGTAAAGTGACAGTAAATAACTTAATCAAGGTCATACAGCTGACTAGATACTAAATGTCCTCATTCTCAGCCCAGCACTATTTTCATTAGGAAAGCAGGACAGTGTAATAATAGAATGCTAATAAAGGTTTTTGTTCAGATTGTTTAGGTTAATCAAATATCAATAACAAAGAAAGGGGCAGAAGGATTGTATAATGAGTCAGTAGAGATTGTAGATTTAACTAAATAATATGGATTCCACCCTATTTTGACCGTGGGATCTCCATGGATATAGATGATAGAACTCATTATCATCGTACAATCCAGACAGATTAGCATTCCCTAGGGCCTCTCAGGAATAGTAAAGAGTATTTTCATTCCTCTTTCCAGGAAGGATGTTACTTTTTTGTCCAATGGCAAGTAGGTATATTCTTTTGTAGGAGAAAAGTAAGGCAAACAGAATGAATGAATCCTTGGTGCCAGAGTTTTCCAAGTGTAAGAGAATACATACAGGTGACTGTGGCGGCGGTAGTGGGAGTAGTAGCAGTACTGGTAGTGACAACTAACAGTTATATAGTGCTTAGTACATGCCAGGCACTGTGCTAAGCATAAAGGACTGGTCTAAAAAGAGAAGGAAGATTTGGTTGATGAGATTATAGAATAGACTATCTAATTATAGAATGAACCAGGTCTGGTTTCTGGAAAAAGGAATTGAAGGAAAGTAGTAGACTTTGGATATCATCCGTTGCCTCGTCCCCTTATTTGGGAGCTCAAAAGCTGTGACAGTCACTTTCTTGACAACATAGTTTTCTATTTAAAGTGCCATATGGTGACATCTTTCTCATTACCTTATCTGAGTTAAATAATTTCTGATTACTAAGATTTCATTCTTTTCTAATGAGGGTAGTTTTGTAATTGTGCTGTTTATATCATCCCTAGGAATGTTACAATGACTAGGTGGTGGTGCTGTCCCTGGGTATTGATTCCTAGGCTCACAGTGCTACTAACAATTCCAGCGCTCAGTGTGTTCCATTGCTTAGGGATTCGTGCCGTGTGAATGAAGAGGTCCAGATTTTGGAGGGAAAGAAGGGTTGTCTTTGTTAAAGGCAACTAGGATATAGGTAAGGTAAGCAGCTCTCATACTTACTACTTCATGCAATATATATTTTTCACATAACAGATTTATCTAGAAACCATTGTGTGAAATTTGTCTAAAATATTAGTCAAAAATGAAACTATATTAATATCTTCATTTGGGAGTTTTCACTCTTCTCTTTTGTGGACTGCAAATATTCAGCTACTTCCTGTTCAGTTGATCTTTCAAATTATTTTGCATTATGTATTTCTATGCAACATTCCTTGAATTGGTATGTTTCTCTTTTTAAAAAAACACTTTAGTTTTCAAAAGGTCACTTGAAAATAGATACATTCCAAGACTCTAAGCCTTAAAATATAATGGTTTTGAGTGTTAGTAGGTGGCACAGTGATAGAGTGCCAGGCCTGGAATCAGGAAGACTCATCTTCCAGACTTCATATCTGGCCTCAGACTCTTCCTAGCTATGTGACCCTGGGCAAGTCACTTAACCCAGTTTGCCTCAGTTTTCTTATCTGTAATATGAGCTGTAGAAAAATGGCAAAGCACTACAGTATCTTTGCCAAAAAAAACCTCAAATGGAATCACAAAGAGTCAGACATGACTGCACAACAATAATATTATTAGACCACTTAACAAGTTATAGAAATAAACATTTGAGTTTGTTAGAGAAGGAATGGCAGCCTTACATATTCTGAGGACAGGTGACAGGGTAGAAAGAAAAGATGGAATTTTCAGTCTTCTTCCTAGACACAGTTTGCCCAATGTCTTCATGCTGATCTTTGACACATCCCACTATGGTTTGCTTTTCCTGTAAGTACTTCAAAATAACTCCCTTCCTCCCTTATTTCTCCCTTCTCCCCTACATTAAACTTCCTCAGTATATAGACCATCCTGTTCTAGATAAATGTTGAAATTGAAGGTATTTGATTAAAGGAATTCACATCAAAACTCTAACTAATTCCAGAAATATTTACATTTTAAAAGGAAACTTTTTTAGTGAACTTTTAGTGGAATTATAAAGCCAGTGTAGGGTAGTTTTGGGGGAGGAATGGAAGGTAGAGATCTTCCTTGCTCCTGAATCATGTCATTTTGGAGTCAGTTCTCTTAAACTGATTTTGTTTTGTGGCTTATTCATCATCCTTCCACTTAAAAACCTACAGATTATCTAAAAATTCAGTGAATTTTCTAAAATCCTAACTGCAGACCCCTACTGCTCTTAACACCCCCTCAAAAAAAAATGGACCAATCCAATTGGATAGAAAGGCCTGTTTGATTTGTCCAAGTCTTATCCTTTGCAGACAAAAAATTAGTATAGCTTCCTCTTCTTGGTAAAACTTCCCAGTCTACCAAGACTTCAATAAGAATGAACTGTTCAAAGCACAGGAAGTCTTAAATTGGGGTGTCCAAATTAAGACTTGGTATGCTACTTTTAAAAGGTTGTTCATCTATGATTCCTACAATGAAATACGGAAAGTTGTTTTAGAGGTTTTATAGAAGAAATATATATATTAAACCAGACCAGCCAAATATATTCCCTGAATTTGGGACTAAATCATAGTTATCTTAGAGCTGAAAGGGAACTTTAAAATCATCTATTCTAATCCCTTTGTTTTGCAGATTAGGAAATGAGACCCAAGGAAGGGAAGTGACTTGACACTTGTTTACTACCTGGTACCTTTTCATGTAAAAGAAAACGTTTAAAAATTAATATACTCAAAAGTAAATTTTTGTTCAAGTGATTTGAAGGTACAAAACATTGAAAAACACTTAAATATTTGGCTTTAGAAATAGTTTTTAAAATTTTAGCATCCCCCATAATATTTATTTCATTCTCACTAGAAATATTTTGCATTTAGGACATATAACACACTTCTTTCCATTTTTTTCCACCCGACAACAGTGGGCAATGGGCAAAATTATGCAGTGCAATGTTCCATACAGCTGGTTGGTGGAAGAGCCAGCTGGAACACAGGTCTTCTGACTCCCAGGCTTGAATTCTATTGACTCCTTCTGAACCTTTGTGTGTCTGCCCATAAAACAGCAGTTCTCATCCCTGTCCCCTGGCCCTGCCTCTCAACAATGGTGTTGTACCCTGTAGGGGCTCTGTGCACAAACAGCCTACTGGTGCAGAAGATCGTAGGAACCCCAGGAGCTGCTCAGGAAAGTTGCTTTCCAAATATAAGGTAGGATAGGTGAGTGGTGGACTGCTGTCCTAATGGGCCAGAGATGGAGGGTGGAGGGATCTAGCAGGGATGGAGCTACTGGAAATGTTCAAAGGCTGAATAGCTACTTGTCAAGGATATTAGAGAAGGGATTCCTATGTAAGAATACATTTTCTCAATAGTTCTGTGGCAGGTAAGGGTTTGAATCAGATAACCCTAAAAATCCCTTCCAAATCAGATTCCATGATTCTTTATTATTCTAAAGTTGGTATCAATAGGTGGTATTCTAGAATGAATAGAAGTACCTATAATTTAATGGTAAGCACATGTGAGCACTATTTTTATTAATCCATCACCTAAATATTCATCTAATCCAGAATTTTAGGTGCCTACAGCAGAATGTAGCCCTGCTTTTATAGACATTTTATTAAGTGCTCTCAGAATTGCAGAAATACTTTTAAAACTGGTGAAATGATGAGGAAGATGATTAGACTCCTATTTGTACCTGACACTATGCTATATTGTAAAAAATTATTGAAGAGAAAAGCCTTCCCATCTTTAGACCACTTTGTTCCTGACAACTAAATGATTCTGGTGCCACATTTTCCCTAAAGAATATAAGAATATTCAAATCTAAAAAATAAAAGGACTTGGAAGAGCTGCAGATTGCAGTTTCTAGAGGCATGGTCCAGAGTATCATTGCCTCAGAACTATTGAGAAAATGTATCCTATATTTTAAAAAAAAGTAATAATTAACAACTAGAGCATGCTAAATTTTTTTAAAAATCTGTTTTGGTGAAATATGCATCTATTAAGTTTTTCTGTTGACCTCAATTTTTTTTTTAATCAAAGGACTATTGATCCTTAGATTTAGTAGAGAAAGCTTTCTGATTTAAAAATGAAAATAAAGTAAAATAATTTGAAGATCCAGTTAAAATAATACATATTGAATTGACCTGGAAAGTACAACACAAGGTTAGCTACTTTCTTTATGGGATCTTAATACTCTAGGTTATAACACTAAGTTTCTCCTTAGTTGTTTCAATTCAAGAGTTTGGATAGGAATTTTTAAAAAAATCTAAAAATCACCTTTAAGCATCCTAGCTTTGTGAATGCTTAATAATATTTGATAATATACTTTTAACTGTCTCCATTTGGATTAAATCAAACAAAACTTTCTCACATGATTGACATTTCTAAACCAGTTAATTATCCTGGATATAAGTAAACTGTGAGTTCCATTATTGTTTCGTTGGATACATGTCTTCTGGTACCTCATCACTTCTCAGCTTCTCCAGTGTTTTCATTATCCATATGTTGCCAAGCAGTTTTTGGCTAACCATGTTAGTATGTCTGTAACTTCATGATTCGATATTAGTCTCCCTTCTGTACTTTATGTACTGTGTGTGCCAGGTTCTTCTGATGGAAACTTATTTAAAGGAGCATTTTTGGTGAAGTTACTCATTTTACTATTATAGTTTGTAGTGTTTATTACATTACTTGAGTCTGATAGACCAAATGCACTTGAGTTGGAAGCAAGCCCTACATCTGGGCCCTTGAAAGTTCATTCTTGACTCTAAAGGTGTTGAATTTTAGAAGGTCATAGTAGTATTCTATTTGGCAGTTAGGACAATCAAACTATATTTCTGCCATCTCAATATGGGACTTTCTATTTAATGGCAAGGCAACATAAAACACATGAGAATTGCCTGATAAGCTGGACTGCTTGCCTTCTAAAACATTGTGAGTTTTGAGCTGATGCTGGTCAACCATCATTTCACAGTAACAAAAAAATTGCTTAGCCCTTTGTTCTTTTTTACCTTATTAAAAATTTGAAAGGCCCTTAAAGCTAGTCCATCTGAGGACTGGTGAAGAGGGTTAAATTCAACCCTTCAGGAATTGTGGCTTCAAGACTTGCCACAGTGTTAGTCATTAAAGAATCAGTTTTGTCCATGATTTGTATCCATTGTAAATCTAAGGGCCATTCCTTATCAAGTCATGACATTGTACTGCCTTAATAAAAATTGACCAAGTGACAATGTGTCTTTGCGGAATGGATTTTTCTTGCACCATCTGTTTGGCAATTGTATTTTTTTGTTGTTGCTCTCATTTGAAATTTGCTGATGATCTTGTTTTTATTCCGTAGCATTGAACAGATGGGTTGATTATTCTTTTCAGATATTAATAAGGCAGCGGAAAGAAGAAATATGAATACGGCTCCAGCAAGACCCAGCCCAGCACGAAGGTAAAGTACCCCGAAGCAGCGAATTACCCTGGGAGAGTCGGGCTTTGGGGAGTTAAGCCAAACTTCATCCACCGAGTGTCTCTTCTTCCCTTTCCCCCCAACAAATCAGAGGCGCTCAAGTGAACGATAAGAACATGAACTATGTGTGAAGGGCCTTGCTGCTTTTTTTAAACATCAGGAGATGCAGAGGAAGCTTTGTGTGTCCGGTGCCAAACCCAGCAGCGAAGTTCAGCGTGCAACAAATGTTGCGCGGGATTTGAAGAGGACAAACTACTGTTTGTCCCTGGCTCATGTATCACTGGCAAACCTCTGCATCTGTAAGGATTGGTTGAGGTCTTCAGTGTGTCCCATGCTGCCATGCTATACAGTTATCACTGTTTCATCTCTTCAATCTTAAAGGCTGCCAGTACAAATTGATTTTATGAAAAACACAGTTTAAGAGGGTGTTGTCCCTGTGTCACACATCCTTTTTTTCATGCACATTTGGGTTACCGACTTGGAAATGAAATCCACCAGCCCTGTCAAATCCTCTTTTGGAAATGCAGGGAATTTTCCCGGCTCAGTTTCTCCTCTGGGTGTATACAAAAGATATGGTCTTGATGTGACTCTTCAGGACATAATCCTATGTTCCTGTCTTTGTCAAAAGGAGAAACTGCAATTTTGTTATCCCTTCCATCAGAGGAGGATATATTGTATCCTCTCTGCCTCTACAGTTCACAAGTACAGGCTGTATTTTCAGTTTTGTTGCGGATTGCAGATATATTCATGCCTGATGACTTTAAAGGAATCAAGTAAATACTCAATATGGACTTTTGGCTTTGGACCTAAGCTAAAACACAAGTTTACTATAGTAAACTGAATACCACTATTATTTCAACATAGGAAGGGATACAGTGTATCCTTGTCTGTACAGTTAACAACATGGGTCACTACTTTGTGTACCTTAGCTTAACTGAACAATTACATTGAACATACCATCTGGGGGTAGATGGTTCTATATATTGTCAGCTTCACTTCACAAATGGAATGATTGCTATGTGGTTTTGCAGGTGTTTATACCTGTATGCTTGTGTAAGGTGAGGAGTATATTGTTAGATTTCATATGTACCCATGCTAGACATTTCAAGCCATGCTCTGGGTGCATGATTAATGCTTCAGAGTTCAGGTCTTTTTCCATTTTGACTGTGCTGAAAAATGAAGTGACATTGTAAATACAACCACATCTACTGCCACATAGATCTGTGCAACCTTGTGAGTTGAGTGCAGAATGTTATTAAGTCCTCTGGTTATGCTGCAGATCTGGACAGATACATCGGTATGCTTAGTCCTGCTTGTTCAGAGACCTTCACTCCACTATAGCCACACACAAGCAGTGGTCTTACCATTGATCTTGTCACTACCCAAAAGCATTCCAATGCCTCTGTCATTAACACCGATGTTCCTCTATCAGGGCATTATTGCCTATCCTTCCATCTCTCCCTCTGTCTTACCTGTCTTAAACCTGTTCTCCATTAGCTGATCACTCTCTCTTTTTCCTTGGCTCTCACCCCTGCTTTGGCCTTTCATTGTTTAAAAATCTTGACCCTATAGTCAACCAATTCATTTTGATACTGTTCTTTACAGTCTCTTCCTCTTTATCCTTCTACTACTAATACTTTTTTTAACCCCAACTCAAGATTACTCCAGCTGTGCACCTTCTTTCCCAGATACTTGTTGCTAAAGAATGATAGAACTCATAGAACTGGGCTGAATGGGTCCACCATAAATTTATGTTATTCAGTCTCAACTAAACCCTTGCTATGCACATTAGTCCTCTTACTCTTTCCAAGTTGACTCTGTCATATTCCTCACATAGTCTATTCCAGACTTTCTCTTTTCTCATCAAACTACCTACACAATCCCTCCCCCCAAAAAAAACAAATTAAAAAAAACTTACAAAAAACCAAAAACAAATAACCAAAAAAATTAAGTCTATCTGTTGCAAGCTTTTGCCTCACCCCAACTCTACACTCCAGATCACTGCAATATATCTTTTCCTATTCTCTTCTTTTCTTCTGTCTTGGAAGTAGTCTTTTTTCCTAGCAAATGCCAGCCCCTCTATTTCTACCCTTAGTCCTATCCCCTTCCTCTTCTAGGAGGTTGTCCCTTCTATCATTGTTTTTATCTTCAGTTTCTCCTTATCCATCTCCTCAAACTATCCTCCTGTATCTCTTCTTTTTATAAGCAAACTTGTATTTTAAAAAAACAAACCTATGTTCATTGTTTCCATTTTCTTACCTCATACAACCTGTTGTAATCTAGCTTCTAACTTCATCACTCAGTGGAAACTTCTCCCTTGAAGTTACCAATCATCTTTTAATTGCGTTATCTAATGGCTTTCAGTTCTTATCCTTCTTAACCTCTCTTCAGCATTAAACTACCCACACTTATTCCTCCATGGGTTTTGTGACAATGCCCTCTCCTGGTTCTCCTGTCTATTTGACTGTTTATTCTCAGTCTTTGATGAATCATTATCCTGTTTGTTATCTTATTTGTCCTATGTCCTGTGCTTCCTTGTACCTCTAGGGCACTTTCCTGGACCCATTTCTCTCTCCATATTCACTCTCTTTTTAATCTCATTAGTTCTCATGGATTCAGTTATAACTTCTGTGTAAATAACTCCCATATCTATATGTCCAACCCTACCATCTCTTCTGAACTTTGTTCCTGTACCACCAGCTGCTTTTTTGAAATCTCTAGCTAGATGTCCCAAAGGCGTCTCCAACTCCATGTCTAAAACAAAACTCATTACCTTTTCCCACACACCCTTCCCTCTTCCTGCCTTCCCTGTTTCTGTTGACAATGCCACTGTACTTTGAGTCACCCAGATTCAAAACCTCAGACTTATTGTCACCTACTTCCTTTATCTTGCAACCATGTTTCCATTTCTTGTAGATTCTGTATCCATAATCTTACCTGCACTCCTCCCATTCTCTCCCATTTCTCTCCATGCATGGAGCTACCAACCTAGTTCAGATCTCTTTTCCCTCTCCCCTAAATTATTGCAATAGTCTCTTAATTGGTCTCCCAGCCTTCAGTCCCTCCCATTTCCAATCTGCCCTCTGCTACCTAAGTGATATTCCTAAAGCACAAGTCAAGTCAATATCCTGTTCAAGAAGCTCCAATTGTTTCAGTGTCGTTCTAGGATGAAAAAAAATTCTATTATTTAACTTTGAAAGTCCTTCATAGCATGACTTCAGCTTCCCAGGTTTTCATACACTCTTCTGGCCAGTCTAGGCCACTTGGTATCCTTGTATACAGCATGTACCTGTCTCCATGCCTTTGCAAAGACAATTCTCTGTGTCAAGAATGAACTCCTTTCTCAACTCTACCTAGTTGAATTTCTAATTCAAAATCTTCCTTCAAAACTCAACTTAAATTCTACTTCTTTAACAAGTTTGTCTCACTACCCCCACCCCAAGTTGCTAGTGTCCTTCCTTAGGAATTACTTTGTATATATTTTTGTTGTTCTGTGTGTACATGCTCCTCCCTGCCCCTTGAGTGTAAGCTCCTTGAAAGCAGAAACGCTTTTGGTTTTGTCTTTTTGTCCCCATCGTATAACATAGTATCTAGCATGTAGCAGGCACTTAATAAGTGCTTGTGAATGAATGAATGAAAGGTATATTCTAAGTCTTTTCTCTGTATCTTAGAACAAGTAAATGTTTAGACATTGTGAGACACTTGCAGAACCTCAGCTGAACTTCAGTAAACCCAGTTTATGTCTGCTTTCCTTCTTACCTCATATCTCCCTGCAGTTGTGCTGCAGTTGTTAGGTGGACTCATCTGTTTTCTTCCTGCTGTGCTTCACAGCCCAAGTAAACATATAAATTAGACCTATGTTTCTTGTTTTACTGTGGCATACAGGTGGGTACAGAGTATATCCTATCTGTGTATGGTAAAACTAAAGAGTTCAAGTGGAAACTGACTATGTGGTTGCCAAATAAATTGAAAGTGGATATGTTGTGTATTCATTTTTGAAGAAACTCTAATTGGCATGGTAATAGCTTATGTTCCTTGACCTTGAATAACTTTATAGAGGAAATGTCCCTTCTAATATTCCTGATTACACTGCAGAGAATATTCACACTGTGTTACAGGGAAGTACAATTCCCTTCTTCTCCTCCCCAAGAGATACTTACAACCACTGTAGTGGTATCTGTGTGTGTCACTTACAAGACTAAACAATAAGGGAGATGGCAAAAGACAGTGTGCTTCCTGTTAATATGGTTTGAGAGGGATACTAGGTATTAAATTTATTAATGAATGTTTAACCAAACGCTTCTATCGTTTTCCATTTATTAATGAATGTTTAACCAAACGCTTCTATCATTTCCCATTGATTGATCATTGGCTGTGTCAGGGAAATAACTAACTATGTGGGTCAGAATCTTTTTACCAAAATATTAATGAAGAAGATGCATTTTCTAGCCTTAGATGTATCATCATCAGTAGAGGGAAAGTAGTGTTACATCTTTTTGAAATAACCAAAAATATAAGTGGTGTTATTTAGAAACTGCCTTTTAAAATGAACACCAGTGCCCTTACTAAATGTAAGCATGTATCCATGTAGATCACCACCATATTTATCTTAATGTCACCTTCCTAAGAAATGAGTTCTAGATGAGGTTTGGGGAGTGAGGTAACAGTAGGAATTGGCCTGCTGTTTTATTACAGTAAGCAGTGGGGACAACTGGGCTAATTCAGATTCCATTAAGAATCAGTCTTCCTCTTGGTAGTATGTTGCTCACTGGGGTCCCCAGCAGGATGTCATAACATGATGCATTTTTAAACAGCCATGCTGATTTGCCCAAAAAAAAAAAAAGAGGAATGTGTTTATTCACCAAAATCTTTTCTGAACATAATATCTAAAAAGAAAAGCAAATGCTAATATCAAAAAAATAAAGCTTTTCCTTTAATTAATAATGTAGTCCCTAAAGCTAAATAGATAAAAGAACATATTCAAAACAGAACCTCTAAATAATTGGGTCAGTATTTTTGTCATTATCTCTAAGATAAGAGTTCTGGACAGATAGAAGTTGATAGTAATATTTCTACTGTATGGTTAGTCTCACAAAGGATTTTGTCACTTCTCTTGGAGGTGAGTATCAGGTACCATCTCTGCTTCAAATGCTTTCTTCCAACCAAAGCCCACAGTTTTCACTGAAGACACTAAAATGTTGACAGGTACATTTGGTGCTCACATAGATTTTATGTGCCTCAGGATCCCTTCTCCTTGATTATTACTTTCTACCTTAATAAAAATGGTGTGCCATTTGCTATCTCTTCTGAACAAGAGTATTTGCTTAGGTTGGGACTTATTTCTTCCTCATTTTTCGTTAAAAATCGTATTTAAGTGCTAGAACATCTTTGTTTTGTAAGGTTATCTTGTTTTCTTGAAAATGGTGAAATGAGCTCCAGTAATTACAAAAGCTTTCACAGTATTGTCGCCGCTTAAATTGTCTAAGGTGGGCCGGACATCTGGTAGCTCATCTTTCTGTTAAGTAATATCTTCTGAGTGAGTCATAGGTGCATATTGCCCTCTGTTAAAGTGTGTTCTAATCATCTTGACTGGGAAGCTACACCTTCAGATGACTCTACTCTGCATGCAGGATTCTGCTTTGGAACAAATTCGGATCAGAGCCCAATCATCACTGAATCATTGGGCTCTTACAGATCCAAGCCATTTGGTTCCCATTTGGAATTCAGCACATCTTATCATGAGTGATAAGGTGTCAAATAGTAATGCTAAACTCGAAGGGATTAGGCATTAACTCCCTGAAAATGCAAGGTAAAGACAAGGACTGTGATGATACTAGATACGCTTCATATTTCCCAAGCATTTCCATATGACCTGAAGAAGAAAGAACAAAATTATCCTTAATATCGTGTTTGGATTATTTTCTCTCTACCATTTCATCTTTATTTTTGGAAAACATGTTGAATCTATCCATCATCAAGAATCATGGAGCCTGAAGCTATCTGTCAACAGAGCACCAGTTTATTTGGACTGATGAAACTCTTGTTGTGTTTTATTACTACCAAGCTCCCTGATGTGAGGCAGCCATATCTATAGGTAGTCTTCATGATTCTTCACTCCTGGTGTGTTATCCTCTGTCCTGTAGTACTTTGATAAAACATTCAGTCCTCAGTGAATGCCATCTATATCTGGAATTATGAATCCAGCTGAGAGAACAAGAAATTTTAAATTAATGCCTGGAGGAAGACCAGTTTTCTCCCCAGAGAGAAAAGCAGCATGCTTGTGACTTGATTTGCAACATATGAGGGGACTTAAGATTTATTATATTTCCTTTCCCTGAATCATGTACATATCTGTATTCCTGGTTTCTAATGGAATCATGCAACCTTGTGGCAAATAACCAAGCTCTCACACAGAAGACAACCATTCTGAAAATTGTATTTATATGTGACAGCAGAAACTTGAATAACTGATGAAGGAGAATTCTCTCAGGGAATAGGTCAGGGAAAGAAAAGCTACTTTCCCAAGGCAAAGGAACACATGATATAAGATGGTAAGCAGTAAGAAGCAATAAAGAAGACATTGATTCCAGCCCCTCCCTCTCCTTCCAAGAAGATGAAGCACCAGAAACCATTCTGGATATGATACGCAAGGCCTTGTTGCAGTATCCTATTTCTGAGGCATTAGTTCATTTCTCAACAGAAAGAAGATCCAAATAGCATCCTCAGATTCATCAATCAATGCTTCCCTTTATATTTTGGACCTTTAGGCACCTGAATGGAAAATACCTACCACTTCAAAAAAAGACAGCTTGGACTGGCAGCCTGCATTTTTTCATATCTGTCCCAGTCCTCCATAATGGACATGAGAACACCCTTTGGGTAAAAAGTGTTTTCTTTTGAGTGGTAGGGAACTTGGGACATAATTTTGGAAGTGATTTTTTAAAAAAACTGCCTATATCTGGTCTATAGTTTTTAACCCTGAAAGTCTGTAATGACTGGTCTGTCTTTAACCTCTAGTATCCCGGTACCTAAAGAGGTGATGCATTTGTTTCTTTTACCGAAGCACCTCTAGTATCATGGGATGATGTTGTGAACCTTATTGTGCTTAAGAAACCTGCTTTTGAACCACTTGTTATCTAAGGTCAAGTCTCCCACACAGAAGATTTTATTCTGGTGGCACTTTGAATCCTACACATTGTATTTTTCTTATTGTTACCAGTGTTCTTGTTTTGAGTAAGATGTAGAGGGTGGCAGCAGGGGCTATTTTGTTCTGGGCTGGGGTTTTTTGGGTTTTTTTGGTTTTAAAGTGAACCTAAAGCTTTTTTGTCCCTGTACGAAGAGCAATCTTGCATGCTATTCATCTTTCAAAGGAAAGAAAATTGCTTGCCTTTTCATTTTAGAGTAATATCTTCTCTTCCATTACCCCCCACTACTCCCTTTTCCTCTTTCCTATCTTTCTGCTGTGACTATTAACTTTTCTACCTTTTTACTCAGCAAATAATTGAGGGAAGCATTAGAGGGTTGTTTCAGATGGACTTTAAAAACTCTTGTGCTAAGGGGAGGTCTTATCTGTCATAAACTGGAAGTCTGAACCCATTATTTGGGAATCTAGGCTAAAAGTCAGCCTCCACAGGAGACCTAACAGGTAAGTGAGGTATATTTCCTTGAAATCAAGATACAGAAAATTTAACAAAGTTTTTTCTTTTTCCTAGTTATTTGTAGTTGTACTGTAAAAATGTGAAAATATGAACTTTTTACTTTCTCCTCTTCCCCAGGCCTTTCTGAGCCTCAAAGCTGGTTATTTGGCCGGCTGACTGACTCTGTATATGTTGGGTGTGTGTATCTGTGGTCTGTGGTCTGTCAGGTTACTGATCTCTCTGAGTCCTGGGAGCCAGCCGGGAACACTAAAAGCTGTTGCCAACTCTAATGACTGCCTGCAAACACTCCCCAGGGTGGGTTTATCCTCCCAATCCATAATGGCTTCAAAATAGTCTGCAATTGCTTCTTCCCACTGGGCTTTGAGTATTTGCCCACATTTTGTTCATCAGTACCACATGACATAATGTGAGAGCTGCCTGGACTGATGGAGAGTAGGCAGAGGCAAGAAACTTTAGGTAGGTAGGTAGGTGGGTAGGTAAGTAGGTAGATAGGTAGGTAGATAGATATTTCTGGGGGGGAAAAAATTTATGTTTACTTTTCCTCATTTAAATACCCTAATATTCTGTTATTATTTTTTGCATTAACAGGTAATATAGAAATACTAGCTAATCTCAAAATACATGGATGACCAATGCTTATCTTAGAATCTCATTTGGTATTTTAAATTACTTTTGCCGTGTAGTCTGTGTCAATGGAATGAATTTCAAGTTACTTGCCAAGCTGTTATGTTATCAGCAAACATTTTTATGTACCTGCCAAGCTCTTTGCTAAGGATAGAAAGAAATATGGCATTCTTGCCTTTTGAGAGGCTTACCACTACATAAGATAGAACTCCTATATAAAAAGATAACAATATAAGAACTCGTGCTAGGTCGTCCATAACTGGTATGGAGATTAAATACCACCATTTTACTATAGAAATTCAGAAGAGGACAAAATTACTAGTGCCTGGGTTGTGTGAGACTTTGTAGAGGAAAGTGAGCTTTGATCTGGATCTTGAAAGGAAAAATAGGAATTAAACAAATAGAGACTGACATTGAGGGGAAAAGGAGGTAGAGATTATCCCAGACAGGGAAAATGACCTGAGCAAAAAGGCAGATGTGGGAATATGCATATGATGTATTTGAACAATGAACAAGAACAAGAAACAAAACTTTTTGACTGTATCTAAGAATTCAAGTAGTTAATAAAATTAGAAAGGCAGAGACCAGAACGGAAAGTCCTTAAATATCAGGGTAAGGAATTTTGGGTTTTTAGAGTAGAGGGTTATATATGGAGGCAGAATATTTCAAGAGGGTCGGATAGGTGGCATGGTGAATAGAACATCAGCCCTGGAATCCAGAGGACCTGAGTTCAAATCCAGATTCAGACACTTAACATTTACTAGCCATGTGACCTTGGGCAAGTCACTTAACCCCAATTGCCCTGCCTTGCCCCCTCCAAAAAGCAAAAAAGGGGGGGAGCAGCTAGGTGGCACAGTGAATAGAGCACTGGCCCTGGAGTCAGGAGGGCCTGAGTTCAAATTCGGCCTCAAACACTTAACACTTATTAGCCATGTGACCTTGGGCAAGTCACTTAACCCTAATTGCCCTGCCCTCCCCCCTCCAAAAAAAAAAAAAGAATATTTCAAGAAAATTAATCTGGTCTCATGTCTAGAGTCCAGTGGAGAATGAAAACTGATTCAGGTAGTTAAGAAGCTGTTGCAGTAGTACAGGGATGAAAAGATAATAACCAGGTTGATGACAGTGGAAAGGCAAAGGGAAAGGATGAAGAAGAAAGGAATCAGAGAAACAATCTGTCAGACTGGGTAATTGAATGTGGAGTGGGAAGGACAAATTAAATAAACAGGACACAGAAAACGTTTTTGCCTTGTTGAGGGAGGGACTAATGACAATGAAATGGAAAAGTATAGAAGGGAGTGGGTTTGAGGTAATGAATTCTGTTTAGACATGTTACCCTTAAGATGGTGGTGGCATATCCAGAGGGAAGTATCTTCTAAAGAAAATCCATTTGGACTCACCAAATGATCTCTGTGGTATGATAAATGTCATTAGTCAATGCATAGAGATCAGTGCTCCATATAAATCTTTACCTGAAAGCTGCACAAACTAATCTATGTTGTCAGTACATAAATTTATGTTTGTCACCTTTTACAGTAATCTGAAAATCTATTTTTGTTGATCTGTTATACCTTGCTGTCCATTTCCTTTAATTTTAGTTTGATTTTGCCGACAGACATTTTAACTATAATTTTCTTAGAGCTGAAGACAGTCATCACTCACAAAATTGGTTTTTCATGATCTGCCTGAAGGGCATTATATTCTTTGATAAAACCTCATTATTTGGTCATGTGTGACCTCTTTTATCAGTTTGTCCCCTTTCTCTCTTTCCCTTGTGAGGCTCTTACTGGGTAGCTATACAATCCTTCCTATGGGCATTTTGTTTTTTCTTTGTTCTGTCAGAACTCTTTGAACTATATATGATCAAACGGGGAGACTGTCTTTAAAAATCCAGCAGTGTCCTAGCTACTCTTGTCTGTTTGCTCTGATTTGGAGAGTAGACTTTATTGGGTGGTATCAGTTTGGCTATGCCAGGTATATAAGAGTTGAAGGGCCATTGCTGTCTTTTTCATCACAGTACTTTCCTGCTCCCTTCCCCACAGGGATCCATATGGTTTTGGAGATGGTCGGGATGCAAGACGGGATCGGTCCCCAGTTCGAGGCAGCCCAAGGAGAGAACCCAGGGATGGCAGGAATGGCCGAGATGCCCGAGACTCCAGAGACATACGGGACCCCAGGGATGCCAGAGACATGCGGGACCCCAGGGATTCTAGAGACATGTGGGACCCCAGGGGTTCTAGAGATATGCGGGACCCCAGAGACATGAGGGACCCAAGAGATCCCAGAGACATGCGGGATCCCAGGGATATGAGGGATCCCAGAGATGCCAGAGACATGCGGGATCCTCGGGATATAAGAGATCTCAGGGACCTTGGAGATCCTCGAGAGCTGAGAGATCCCAGGGATATGAGAGATCTTCGTAATATTCGGGATGCCCCACGAGACCCTATGTATGACAGATACCAAGATGTGAGGGATTCGCGAGATCCTGTCTATAATAGGTATGTGGCAATTTTGTATGATACTGGTAAGATCCATTCTCTATATAAATTGTAAGAAGGACAGTATATACATATATTTGCATTCTAGGAACCCAGGAATAAGATGAGGATAAAGAGGTTTGTTCTTATATAATGTGCTTGTTATAGCCACTGTAGAGGCAGGAACTGTCCCTTGTGGTGGTGGGCACTCAGTAAATACTTTCTTTTCTTAGTAAATTAATGTTTGTGGCTGAAATGAAGCATATTCATGTTTACATGTGGAAAAAACACAGATTTATATTGTAGAACATAGATAGTTTGGGGAAAATAACAGGAGTAACATCTGTATTGCTGCTTTTTATTGGAGAGGACTATAGCACAGATAATAATAGTGCTTTAAGGTTTGCCAGAAGCATTACAAATGCCTCATTTGATCCTCACAACAACCTGGGAGATAGATGATATCATTATCCCCATTTTACAGATGAGGAAACTGAGGCAGGCAGAGGTTAAGTGATTTGCCCAAGGTCACACAGCTAGTAAGTATCTGAGTCTAGATTTGAAGTCATGTCTTCCTGACTCCAGGTCCAGTGTTCTCTCCCTCGCGCCTTCTAGCTATCTCTCTTACTGGAGAGTCATACTTCCCTTCTTATGGGCATTCTGTTCTTTCTTTACTCTGTCAGAACTCTGACTTACATATGATCAAATAGGAATACTGTTTTTAGAAATCCAGCAGTGTCCCTGCTATTCTTGTTTGTTTGCTTAACTCTCAGTAAATATTTATTTACTTTGCAGGAGAGAAGAATCATATGACCGTTATCTGCGCATGGAAGAGTATTACAGAAGGAAGGATGACACTTATTTTGATCGTTACAGAGACCACTTTGATGGACGAGCTCTCCCAGGCCCAGAAAGTCAGTCCCGTGCTAAAGGTTGAGTGTCAGTTTTCTTTAATAAAAATCATTTCTGTCCCATTTTAGGTAGATGGAGGAGGATGAAATGGTGATAGCAATTCAGCAGCAGGACAAATTTAATAACTATTTACTGGGGATAGGAGGGAAAGGGGAAGGAATGTGTTTCTAGGTATTTGGTACAAATAGTACAAAGATGTCTGTGTCTGACCACAAGTAACTTAGAGTCTATTATAAGACCTTTGTGAAGTTGAGAGAAGTGGTAGAATGCTTTTTTAAAAATTTGAACATAATTGGCTCTTTAGTGGTCATTCTTCACCTTTTCTTTGACTCTGTCCTTACAGAGCGTCTGAAGCGTGAAGAGCGGCGTAGAGAAGAGCTGTATCGTCAGTATTTTGAGGAAATCCAAAGGCGATTTGATGCTGAAAGGCCTGTAGATTGCTCTGTGATCGTGGTCAACAAGCAGACAAAGTAAGAGGCCCTTTGGAGACTTCTCCTAAGTATGGACCAAGTACTTGAATGTTAGATTGCTATTTGTGCCATAAGGGACATGAGAGCTATATAGGTACTGGTGATGGTGTGCCAATCCTGAGCTCCCCAGCACATTCTGCCACATTGCTCAGGCAGTACATCCATCGCTCACTGAGCATCCATCACTGAGCTCAGCAGAGAACAAAGACTTCTTTGTAAAGGGCCATGACCTTGCAATGCTGCTAGTCTTTTAGTGTTACCAAAGCAAGAGAGTTCACTGCTGTGCTATGTTCACCTCTGTTTAACATTCTGCTCATCAAAAGGCTGAGTGTCTGCTATGGGGCTGAAAAGAAAGAGCTTGGTGGGATATAGATTTGGCCATTGCCATGTTATTTTTCATAAAGTACCTAGAGAATGGCTTCTTATGCCTTATAGTTTGAGATTAAAGAGCTTATTCCAAAACAGTTACAAAGAGAAGGAGGTATAGAGACACTGAGCAGCAGGCAGACTCCATGCTGCACTAGGAAAAGATGTTCACTTTTTAAAGTGTAGACAGCTTTCTTTGACCAAAGAAAACTACATGGCAAGTTATGGAAGACAGAGTAGGAGCTGAGAGACTTGAGTTTGAGTCTCTGTTCTCTCTAATTCATTTTGTGACAGTCTCTGTTTCCCTTTCTGTAAAGTAAGAAGGTTCAACTATATGAGCCTGTGAAGCCCCTGTCCACTCAAATAAAAAATCATATGGTTTGCATAGAGGGTAAAGTGGGAATTGAAGACAGTTCAAGAGCAAAGTCTTTATAGATTGGTAGGCCATGAGTGTATACTAACCAAGGCCATGGTTATTTCCAGAGACTATGCTGAGTCCGTGGGGAGGAAAGTTCGAGACCTAGGCATGGTGGTAGACCTAATTTTCCTCAACACAGAGATGTCACTGTCACAGGCCCTGGAGGATGTTGGCAGGGGGGGATCTCCTTTTGCCATTGTCATCACCCAGCAACACCAAGTTCATCGATCCTGTACAGTCAATATCATGTTTGGTACTCCACAAGGTATGGCTACTAGTTAGAAGTTATAGGTCAGTCACAGTCAGAATGACTTCTTTTATCCCTCTATTCGTTATCCTGCATTCCTCCATAGACTCTGGCAATCAGGATCAGAAGTAGAAGGGAAGACAACTTAGAGACAATGATAATTAATGGTTTCCAATTATGAAATATGACCAGCAAGGCCCTGGGTTTAGTGGTTTTCTAGGTAATTACATGATATATATGAGATGAGAGCAACCATAAATTCTCTCATCTTTCATTGGTTCTCAACCTTCCTAATGCCGCGACCTTTTAATACAGTTCCTCATGTTGTGGTGACCCCCAACCATAAAATTATTTTCATTGCTACTTCATAACTCTAATTTTGCTACTGTAATGAATCATTATATAAATATCTGATATGCAAGATGTATTTTCATTGTTACAAATTGGATATAACCTACAGGTTGAGAACCGCTGCTTTAGATGATACAGGTAAGGGAGAGAAAAGGATATAGCAAATAATACCACTCTCAGCCAGCTTGTTAAGCTGTGCCTTATTTCTACAGTGTAGACTTATTGTACCCAACCTCCATGGTAATTCAGAGAACCCACAGGAGGAGTCAGACGATCTGGGGCCCAGCTCTAGTTCCAGCTCTACCACTTGATTGTAACTCTGGAAAAAATCACATCTTTCTCTGGCCTACTTTTTTCCTGATCTGTAATTTGAGTTTCATTAAATTGTCCCATATAGCTTTGACATTTTATGTGTGCTGATGCTCTTTGTTTGAAACCTGACATTATATGGTGCACTAGTCTTAAAACTCTTCTCATTCCTTTCAGAATATCTTCTTCATTTATGCCAGTAATTCACAGGAATCTGTCCCCAGGAGGGAGCTGATTGGATGTTTTATACCTTGATTGAATAGTCCCCATAGGGACTATTAGTCCTAATAGTTCCCCCCTCTGCTCCCCAGGACTATATTTAAGAGACAGCATGGTGTAGTGGCCAGCTATGTGGTACAGTGGATAGACTACCAGGCCTGGAATCAGGAATTCTGAAGTTCAAATCTGGCCTCAGACACGTACTAGCTGTGTGACCCTGGGCAAGTCACTTTGCCTCCATTTCCTTATCTTTAAAATGAACTGGAGAAGGAAATGGCAAACCACTCCAGTATCTGCCAAGAAAACCCCAAATGGGGTCACAGAGTTGAACACTTGAAGCAATTGAACAACAACATGAAATAGTGAGAAGAGCACTGGATTTAAATCCCACCTCCAGCATTAGCTATGTGATTATTAGCCAAGACATTTAACTCTTTGGCCTCAGCCTTCCTTGATTCTCCCACTTGCTAATGGCCTTCCACCTCAGAACACACCTAGAATTTTGCTTTATAGCTCCATAATAATTGTATTATGTAATATTGTATACTATCTGTATTGCTCTCTTCTACCAAACTGTAAATTCCATGAGGGCACAGACCATGTAGACTCTACTCCCTTGCTCCCACCTCCACCCCAGCACGGTGCTTTGGTATTTAATATAGTTTCCTGTTTGGACAATAGACTTTATTGGAGTTCAGGAGGAAAAAAAGATGTTAATTGGAACAGCAGGAGAAGACTTAGTAGGAGCTAGAGCTGTATCTTAAAGAAAGATGGAATTTAGATAAATGGAAAGAAAGAAAAGGATATTTCAAGGAGAATGAGTGCAAGCATGATGGCAAAGGAGGCAGGATTTATGTCTTTCCCTTCGTGACATTGTCTGAACTTTTCCTTTGTCCTTATCTCATTCTACCTTGTATCATAGGTATTTTTGTATTTGTCCTCCAATAGATCAGAAGCCTCTTGAGAGCAGAATGTTTTTTTAGTCAGATTTTGTTAGATATATCCCCCAGTTATCAAGCACTATTTTCTCTCTCCCCCCTGAAAAAAATGTAAAGCAAAACAAACTCTTCTAACAAACATGCATAATCATGCAAAGCAAATTCCCCTATTTTATCATGTCCTTAGGAGGAGGGTCTTTGTTGCTTCTTTGTATCTTTAGTACTTAAGTACATGACCTCTCACTTAGAAGGTGCTTAATAAATATTTTTTGGCTATGAATCGCTACCCAGCCTTCCTTAGAGGCTAGAAGAAAACTCTTTGTAAACTGAAATGTTAAAGAAACATTAGTTATTTTTAATTTTGTTGTATTTGAATAATAGTCTTTCTCCCTACCTTCTAAGGAATAGTTTAGGTCCCACAAAGCCACATAAGAGGGAATGAGTGGGTTATGTTGACATTTTATTCTTAAGAGTGCAGTTAGTCCTAATGAAAGGAGTCAGACATTTGACTCAACTCATGGGCTAGTGGCAGGAGGGGGCTGACATCTGAGCAGGAAGGAAGAAAAGATATTTCAAAGAGTATGGGGACAAAACATTCTGCTTCTGTTCCCCTACAGATGCATTGGCCCCTGGAAAGGCCTTCTGCCTTCTTTCTACTTGTTTTCATTGATAGTGCAACTGTAAATCTATTTGAAATTAACGGGGTATAGAAAAGGAAGGGGTTTTTTTTGCTTTTTTTTTTTTGGAGGGGGAAGGTAGGGCAATTGGGGTTAAGTGACTTGCCCAAGGTCACACAGCTAGTTTTTGTGTGTGTGTGTGTGTTTGCAGTGTCTGAGACCATATTTGAACTCAGGTCCTCCTGATTCCAGGGCCAGTGCTCTATTCACTGCGCCACCTAGCCACCCCAAAAGGAAGTTATTGATGTAACTTTTATTTTTACCATTAACCCTGAGTCAAAAGATGTTGAAACCCAGTTCTTACAAAGTTACTTATTCTCAACCAGAGTTACCCATTCACCATTTCCTGGTGTCTCTTTGCTCCGTGTCTTTCCCATCACTATAATGATTTTCTTGTTGGTTTAGGGTCAGGAAAGACAAAGTGGATACCAGCCCTGAAACTACTCAGAACTGTCAGTAGGAGGAAATAGCTCAAGTGCGTGTGTCGTTCTTTCTCGCAGAGCATCGTAATATGCCCCAAGCAGATGCCATGGTGCTGGTAGCAAGGAACTATGAACGCTACAAGACTGAATCTCGGGAGAAGGAACGAGAGGAAATTGCCAGGCAGGCAGCCAAGATGGCAGATGAGGCCATTATGCAGGAGAGAGAGAGAGCAACAGCAACCCCCATGGAGGAAGGGGTACGAGGAGGCCACCCACCTGCCATCCAGAGCCTCCTCAATCTACTGGCTGATAACAGGTACCTCACTGCTGAAGAAACAGATAAGATCATTAACTATTTACGTGAGCGGAAGGAACGGCTTATAAGGAGCAGCACAGACCTTCTGCCAGGTGAGCTGTGCGGCAGGGCCAAGGTGACGTTCTGATTCTACATTGCTAATCTCCAGACTCAGATGGGAAGGGTGGTGCTGACCCATATTCTGGGGGGAATGGGTCATCCTGTATAGTTAAGCAAAACAAAACACATTAGCTATATCTGAAAATGTATGCCTCATTTCACACCTCTATCCACTGTCTTTGCCAAGAAGTGGAGACATGCTTCACCATTGTTTTTCTGATGTCATGATTGAACACTGCATTGATCAGAGTTCTAAAGTCTTTCAAGGTTGCTTTCCTTTATATTATTGTGGTCATAGTGTAAATGGTTTTCCAACCCTGCTCTCTTTACCCTCCTTACTTAACCTATGTATATTCCTGATGGAATAGAAAGATGGAAAAGAGAGGTTTGCTTTGGTATATAAACACCAATTCTGATCCTTCAGTTAATGTTTTGGAAGAGACAATGTGGTGTAGTGGAAAGAGTACTGGATTTGGAATCTTATTTCTATTATTTACTCCCTTTGTGACCCCATACAAGTCACTTAACTTCTCTGGACCTCAATTTTCTTCATCTGTAAAATGAGCAGGTTGAACTTAGATGATCTCTAAGATCCCTGCCAACTCTAAATCCTATGATCCTATGATAGAGGATGGGGCTGAGGCTATCAATTTCTTGGGCCCACTCCAGTAATTTTCTGTGGAAACTGGAGTGCTTTCTAAAAGCAACAAAATGGGCCAGTCTTTTGGGGAAGCTTAAGCCATAACCTTTATAGATGAATAATATAAATGTTAAGCATACTCCACACTTTCCCCTCCCTATGCCTCTTGATACCGCTGCCCTTGCCTGGGACTTGAGCTAGAGCCCTTTGTTTTCTGTCTTTTCAGCTACTATTTCCGGCCAACCCCTTGGGGCAACTTCGGGCACTTCACTGAAATCCCAGTCCAGCCTGCCTAGCCCCCAGCCTCTCCAGAGCAGTCAGGCACTCCCTCCGGCTACACCAGCTCCAGCATCAGCCCCCACCCCACAGCAAGAGCTTCAGGCCAAAATCCTCAGCCTCTTTAATAGTGGTGCCACCACTGCTGCAGCGGCCGTTGTGGCCAACAGCAGTCCTGGCTCTGCCACAGCTCCCCCAGCAGGCACACAGAACCAGAATTTTGCCACCATGGCTAACAACCAATCTCAGCAAAGATCACAGGCTTCAGGCAACCAGCCTCCAAGTATCTTGGGACAAGGAGGCTCTGCCTGCAACGTAGGGCCCAGGCCTGGGGCTCCATCTCAAGGGCTCTTCAGCCAGTCCTCCACTCGCTTGGCACCTGCAAGCAATGTTGCTGGCCAGAGGCCAGTGTCCTCCACATATATCAACTTTGATAATCCAAGTGTACAGAAAGCCCTGGACACCCTGATCCAGAGTGGCCCTGCCCTCTCTCACCTGGTGAGTCAAACCACAGCACAGGTGGGACGATCCCAAGCCCCTCTAGGGTCCTACCAGAGGCATTACTGATGCTAATCTATCAGTCCCACCCTCCCTTCATCCTCACTCCTCCCTCTTCCAACCATTTACCACATTTTCAGAGTCTTTCCAAGGGTGCTCCGTCCACCTAACCACATCCGTATTGAGTGTCATGAGCCTGTACCTTTCCTTCCCACACCCGGCTTTGTTGATCTCCTTCTGTGGGCAGAGTTTGATAGGCTTCAAAATTTGCGGAGCAGAAGCATAGGTGTCTGAGCTGAGTTGGCAATCAGGTGTTCCTTGGGCTTAGGGGTTGAAGAAACTGAGGCCTGGGTTTGGCTCTTCCTTAGGCCAGCAGAAATACATGTGTGCCCCACTTAGTTTTGAATGTCATTTGTTTATCATGGTCCAGAGCCAGTACCTCTGCTCATTCAGACAGCCACCACCCTCCTTAGGAGGAGGCAGCATTGAAAGGAAAGCTTGCCAATTTAACACAGCACAAAACTATATTCTACAAAACCTACTCAGGGGAGAATCAAGAAAACAGTTGGCAAACTGGGTTTGAGTTAGACACAGTGTCACTGAAGTTGCCTTCTTCCAAAAAAAGAGGCGAAAGCTAGGAGAGAGGCCTATTTGGGGTTTAATAAAATCTTCCCCCAGGGATTGGGGAAGGGATTGGCCCCAGTGTAGCCACGGCCATTTCAGCCTGTTCAGGGTTTTTGCATTTAACTTAGCCATCCCCACAGACCAAATAGTTGGCACTTACTAACAATTTAGCCTCGATTGTATGCCCATTCCCCAGGTCCCTGTCCTGTGACTGGCCTATTAGCTTTCTTACAGATGGTTATCAGGTGGAAGATGATAAGGAGCCTATAACATAAGCAAATGCAGTTCTAGAACCTGGCCCTAGAATTCCATTTTCTCAGAGATTTTTTGTTTTAGCAATTAACTTGGAGAAATAGACTGTTCATCTCAAACCACATGTTTGTTTGTTTGTTTTTTGAGGAGAGGAGTTGTGGAAGGGATAATTTGAGGGCAGATGTTCTAGCAGCTGCAGTATATCTTGGTATGGACACCCAATCTTCCATTCCCAAGTTTTAAGCCGGAATGAAATTGTTGGTAGGAGAGCATTTGGCTTCTGCTCTCTGTTGGCACCAAAGGAAGCTGCTCTTTCCTTGGGAAAATGCTCGTCCCACCCCTCTGAGCCAAAGCCTCTGGGGCTTGGGAGGAGCCAGGAGATTGGGCCTCTAGCTGTGCCAGGGCCTGCAGCTGTTTGAACATGGTTTTGAAAACTCAAGGTCCCTTAGGTGGCAGCTTTTTATGTTCCAACCTGTTTGTGTTATATAGTGTTTTTTTCTCTTTGAAACTCTTGTGTTGTTAATAAGATAAGAATATTACTTTTTAATTAAAGAAGAAAAATGTGGAAACTGTGTCTGTCCTATTGGGTGGTTTTCAGTCTGAATATCTGAAATGGACCTCTCTGGGACATCCCACCATGGAATCAAATAATGGTGTCACTCATTAAATGGCTTCAAAGTGTTGCATTTCCTAGTATCCCTACCCTAAATGCCACCTTTCAGCTGCCCAACCAACCAATCTACCCATCCATCCAGGGTCTGCTGCTCTCTTTGGCAGGGGAACACACCAGAAATTTTTTTTAACTTCTGGTGCAGCTCACCTAATGGTGAATTCTTAATAACTACCTATAGCAAGTGCTTGTTAGATAATTATATTTTATACTTAAAAACACTTGTTTCAAGTATAGTTTCTTCTACATGATTCCATACAGACTCTACTCTTGTCCTTTTGTGCTAGAAAAAGAATTTTGGACTTTGTGATTCCTTATTCTTTGTGATTGATTAAGGGAAGGAGTTTCCGGTGTCCAATTCCTCACCTGCCTGAACAACTTCACCATTTCATCCTGATCACTCAAAAAAGCATTTAATAGAATCTTAAGCTGAAATGTACTTTTAGAAATGATATTGTCTAGCCTCTTCATCAAGTTTGATGAAGAAGTAGGAAACTGAGGCTTAACTGGGGGAAAGGGACTTGACTTAGGTCTGCACAATTAGTTTAGAATGAAAATTCCAACCCAGATCTCCCAACTTCCAGTCAAGTGCTCTTTCCACTATATCACATTCATTTCTTTGCTACTTTTGTTCTTTGTCCAATGGGATCTCGACTGGCAAAACAGTAGAAAAGAAAGACAGCCTAACTCTGGGGGAGGGTATTGGGTCTGGGCTTTTCAGATCCTTTGAAGCCCATGTCATTATGAAAGTCTACACAGTTGAAGAAAACTGTTTCCCTGAATACCTGTGCCTTGTTCCCTTTTCTTTACAGTTGTCAACTTGAGACACCACAGGCCATGAAGGGTGTAATAAAATTCTTTTTATTGCATTTTGTGCAGACAAGAGTCTAAAAAATTAATACAGTAAAAGCTATAAAGCATTAAACAGGAGCATTCAACAATTGAAGAGAGAACCAACCCCTTCCTTTTAATATTGGCACAAAAAACACAAAGATAAATACTGAGAAGGAATGCTGAATACCCAAACACTTGCACAGAAAATTAAAGGCAAGCCCAAGAATAAGAATAATAAATACTCTGGTTTTGGTTTGCAACCTGTCCTATTTACAAGGTCTTTAAACTTCTTTGCATTGCCCTGCACAGAGATCTCTAAACACAAAAGCATACTAGTCACTACAAGGCTATTGAAATATTGCACTCAGAATAAAAGTCACTTGGATGGACATAAAACATCAAGCTACAGTGATTATAAAGGTAATTTAATGAATGACTTGTGGGAACATTCATAACAAATATATTGCACGTGGAGCACAGAAAAGGGAGGGGAATTTCGGGGGTCTGAATTTTTTGTCATCCACAGAAACTCAACCCATGGGGCTGCTGCTTACACTGGGATCTTAAGTCTTGCCAGCTGAGGAGTCTGGGACTAGACAATGCAGCTTAGTGTCCTGATTGATGTTGGTGCTGCCTTTTCTTCCATCCTTGGGCAAAGGTCAAACAGTTTCTAGGACTGGTCTATGCTAGGACTGCCTTTGGCCAGGGTGATAGGACTTGGTATTTTTCAAGCTGTATGGGGCGCCTACTTCCTGGTCATTTTGTGAAATCTGACCTGGGAACTCTAATCCATCTCCATTCTTGATCAAACCATCTCCCCACCCCTCCATACATTCCTCTTGGTGTCCCACTAAGCTCTGTTACCTCAGGCTGGCAAGGGGGGAAAGGAGGAGAGAGATCAAACAAGACAAAGGTAGTGTTCAGATGATCTTACTTGGTTCCAAGACCCTGCTGGCTCCCAAACAAGCAAAGGAAAAAAGTACTCTCACAAAGGGGGGGGGGGATTATTGAAGGGGAGGGTGCTCCTGCGATGGGGAGGCACTGCAGTCACAGAAGTCAACGTGCAGGAGCAGAACCAGACAAACATGCAGTGCCTTCTCTTTAAACGGGCCCTCTCTGGGGTGGAGGTATGAGGAAGGGTGGCTAGCAGGGTCAGGTCTCACAGAACCACAGCTCCATCTCTGTTAACAGGTGAGGATAGATAGAGCTGTGGAGGAGTGGTTAGGGCTGTGGATGAGGCACAAGGGCCAAGTATAGAACAATTTTGGGTGTCTGGGAAAGAAGTGAAATTCCAGAGCCAAGAGCATATTCAAGCCTCCTACCTTCTTCCTCCCTCTGAAAGCGGCAGTCATGCAGGAGGAGAAGCACTTTGCTCCGAGGTCCGCTGCCCAGACTACCTATAGCAGGGTTCGAACAGGTTCGTATTCCCCTTTCCCCCCCCCCCCCCACGAGAATTTGGTGAATGGAGGCAGGTACGAGGACCAAAATCTAGAAGCTAGAGAGAGGATGGCTGCACGGCCTTTCACTCCAGCGGGAATTTGATGTCCCTACCCCCTCAACTTCGCAGTCCTTCATCCCTGAATCTGTTTGGGGCAGGTCCGCTGGCATTTATTCTGAAAACCCGGCCGGAAAGGAATTGGAGGTCATGGGGAGGAGTAGCTGTGTCTGAGAAAGGTAGGAGGATTAGGAAGAGGAACGCTGAGGAGCGACTTGTAGGGGGCGGTGCTGGGCAGGCGCGGGCAAGTCTTTGGCGAGGAGCCCAGGAAGTGAAGGCTGGAGTTGAGGCAGGGGACAAGCAAGGAACCATCGGGACTGCCCGGGCTACTGCTCCCCAGGTGAAGGCACCGGGGCGGGAAAGGGGGAACTACAGCTCTTGCCCAAGTACATAGGGCCCTCCACTGGGAGGGAAGCATTCTAACCCCTAAGAGGCCCCAGTCCCAGGGCAAGAAGGAGAGGGAGGACAGTGAGCGCGCATCTCAGCAACTGCAGCCGTAAGTGGAAGCTCAAATCCGCAGTGAGATGAATCCAAAAAAGTTGGAGACTTCTCTTCCCTGATTACATTTTGAAAGCCGAGTGGCGCAGAGAAGTGAGAGGAAAGAGCTAAAGGGAAAGAAATTAAAGGGACGGGGTCGCCTGGGAGATCCACTAATACCTAATAGCTAAGAAATCGGAGCTACTTCCTCGACCGTTTGGGCTTAAGCACTTGGAGATCTATATAAACCCAACCTCCTGGTCCCAGATTACTTCCCGTCCTCTGCCTCCTCGCCTTGCCCCCGAGCTGGAGCGCAGCCTCTCCTGTAGGCAAATCCAGTGCTGGCGTGGAGGAGTTAAGTTCATTGCGCTTCTAGTCACATAAATATGGTCACGTTAAAAATACACGGACTGTCTCCTGTACACTATGTACAGGGGCCCGACTCGGCCCCAGCCCCGCTCCAGACCCACGGCACTGTCTGTCCTATGGGTTCTAGAGGCTTTCAAGAAGGCGGTGAGGGGATCGAAGAAGCCGCAGCTCTGGCTGGCCGTTGGGTTCGCTCCAGTGATTTCTCCGGGTGAAGGAGGGGTAAAGCTGAGACTCAGGGAGGGGGATTCCTGGCTCAGGGACTAGCTTGCGCCGTCGAGGGTGTGCCAAGACCTGCCCCGTGGCTCCCAGCTCCCTGTGCAGTCGCGCTAGGGAAGTAGTAGCCTCCACCCAGTCTAAGCAGCACAGTCGCTTTCTTCTTGTCCCCGAAGTTTCAGCGTCTCCTTAGTCTGGGCAGGGGCGGAGATATAAAAATGGGGAGAGGGGCCGGCTCAATCTGTCTCTCGGGGCCTAGCCCCAGATAAGGGGAAGCTGGAAGCAAGTCGAGTCCTCCTTCAGGGAGAGCCAAGGCTCCTGGGTTCAGAGTCCTGCGTCCTGGGGCTGGGCAGCAAGAGGGAGCTTGGGACGCAGGCAGGGTAAGGGAGTCTATGTAAACGGCGGTGGCGGCAGGGACGGCGCAGACGGAGATCCAGTGGTCCAGGGCAGCTGGGCCCAAGAGCCCGGGCGGGCGTTCCCGCTCTCAGGAGTAGATGGTGATAACCTCACGGCCACCACCGCGCACTAACATCACCCGGTCCAGGTGCTCTGTGAGGACCTCGAGGAACTCCATGTCTGTGTGCAGGTTCGTCAAGGAGAAAGGTCGACGGCGGTCACTGGGACAGCCAGGTTCCCCCTCCCCCTCCCACCTCAATCCCTGTGCTCTCCACCAGAGCCGTGGGGGCAGAAAAAGGATCGCCACTGCCCACCAGGGGTCGCCAAGGCTGCTGCGGAGCGCCTGTTTCTCTGTCCATGGTGCTGGACCCTAATACACTGGGCCGAAGGGAACTGCAATGAGCAGCCCTGGCACTAGACCCCAAGACTCAAATCCAATCCCTTGTCAATCCCCGAGTCCCTAGCCTAACCCCCAACCCAGGGCCCTGGCCCTGTTTGCCCACTAGGATACAGTTCTCGTCGCCCTTGCGGTTACGTGGTGGTCCGGGCATATTGAGAAGCACCAGCTTCGCGTCCTGCGACTTCTTAACGATGGCCTCATTCAGCCTCACGGCTGTGTGCATGCGTCTCACGTTGGACTGGTTCCTGAGGGTACCCAGGAAACGGTATGTGAGCACAAGAAAAAACAGGAAGGGTCTCCCCACCCAACCCCCAGTCACAGAGTAAGTGGGCCTAGTAACACATGTTGGGTACCCTAGGAAGAGGAGGCCCCCAAGAGAGGCAGAATTGGGCACTTTGGTTGTTAGAATGGTTAGGGGAGCAAGGACCCTGACCAACCCAAAAAAGAAAGAGAAAAGGGCTCTCAGAACTTACAAATTCTCCCACTCACTTCAGGCAGCACAAAAGAAACAACAAGAAGTAGGAAGAGGAAGAGGGAAAAAAGGAAAGGAGAGCTTGTCAGAGCAGGACCAGGGAGAGGACAAGGTGTTTATAAAGCCACCAGTCCCAGCCTTGAGAAGAATGTAGGTTTAAGCTTTCTCCATGAAAAAATGCACCCCTAACACTGGACTTCCGGTCTTCAACAACTCTTTGTCTTGACTGGCTCCTTAGTAACTCACATCTTTGCAGCACTTCAAATTTTACAAAACCTTTTCCTCACACACAATAACCCCTTTTTAAAAGTGAGGAAATTGAATTTCAGAAAGGTTATGACTTTCCCATGGTAACACAGCTAATAAGCCAGGCTTTGAACTCAGGTCTCCTGACTCCAAACCAGCTATCTTCCATAAGTACCTGAGCTTGAACCCTCCGAAGGGTGAGGCCACCCACCCTCCCCCCCAGTCCCTGAACCTTGCTCCCCCACCCAGATTCCCAGACTTGTCCATACGGCTTCATGCTGAAGAAATCCTTGATTCCCTCAGATGAGACTGGGCTGGGTCCTTTGTTTTTCTCAGCCACCACCTTGTCTTTAGTCCAAGTGAGATGCACCTTCTCAGGAGCAGCCTCTCCTCCTTCAGGCTCCTCTCCAGGGGATGGAGAGCTGCTAGGGAAGCTAGGTGCACTTTGGTCATGGATCAGCTGCACCTAGTTGGAGACAGGGGAATAGATGACTCCTGAGTTCTTTCTACCACACCTTAAAGGCCTGCCTCCTGCCACTTCTTCCCTCCTTACCTCCTCTTCTGGCTTCTCTTCACTGTCTCCTGCAGACTCCTCAGGGACATTGAGTCGAAGTCGAGTGTTAGCTGGGTTCTTCCTCCGAATTGAACCCCGAGACTCATCTGTGATGCTTTGGATCTGATGATTAACCAGAGATACGCTTATGGGCTAAGGGCCTAGGCCTCAAACTCCAAGGGTACCGAGTACTAATACCCTATCATTTCTCATTCAACCCATTATTCACATTCAATTAGATTACTCTAAATCCATACATACCCTTAGAGACAAATTATACAAAACTCATCACTGGCAGCCCACAGGGATCCAATGCCCATACATCAGTCACTCTAATAAAACCCAACACTCACACTCCAAAAGGATCCAGTTACCATATTAGAAGAAAACCAAACACCAATATCTCATAACACACTTTGGGAGAACCTGCTATCCAACATCCCATGTGCCAAGGCGACTTAGAATCCAAACCAGTCTTGGCCTTTTCTCTACCCTTTCAGTTGTCCAGGCCAACTTTGTGTGCTGTTGGTACATGCCTGTGCTGAAAGTATCATCTAAATGGTTAGGAATACTTGAGTGTGGGTAGTAGTAGGGAAATCTAGAGAAACTTGGAGTCTAGAGATTTGGAAAACCCATACAAAAGGTTGATGATACCCGACAGTGAGTAAAGGGACCATTAGAGGCCCAAGTGCCTCTCTGAGAATGGTTCTGACCATACTTATGGGCCATGCCCCACCTCCTCACCTCTCGTTCTCTCTCATTCTTGGTCAGATGCATTTGCTTGAGTATCTGTGATCGTTGTTCCATCACCAGTGTCTTCTCATAGGTGTAGGCAGAGATATCACTCTCATGCTGCCAGGCAATACAAAAGAAAGGACAAAGATGGAGATGAAAATGAGAGCATATGGGGGGCGGGGATTGGGTCCCTGCTTCTCCTCTACTCATAAAAAAATTTAACAGGTCAATGTGCCCCCACATACATACACTTATAGTGCACTAGAAGAATTTTTAATTTCTTTAGGTGAGAATGAGAGAGTCCTTGATGGAAGGGACTGTGTCTTTGCTACTCTTTTAGTAGAGCACCTGCTTCTGGGCAAAAAACCCAACACCTGTAGGACATCATTTCAGCGCACAAGGAAGCCCTTCTCCCACTTCACCCTAAAATATGTCTGCAACATATGACCAAAGTTATCCTATTCGAATTTCATTCCTTTGAATTCAGCATTTCCTTCCTTCCTGGGTTGCCCCCTTTCCTGGGTTAAGGATTACCCTCTTATGAATCATCAGTTACAGGTATCTATCGTGGAGGCTCCCAAGTAACAAGTAACCCTGTTAGTTCCATAAAAGGTCCTTTCAGTCGGATAAGGAATGAGTCTGTACTCGTATTCTGACTGATTTCATTAATGAACCTCAGCGCCAGGAACAATAGATCATTACTAGCGTTTGAGGAGAGGGGAAAAGCCCTAAAACTCCCCTGACTCGCCCCACCTCTCTACCCTCCCCCCCAGCACGTCTGCCACAGGCATGCGTGCTTCCCAACGCACAAAGACAGCTCCCACCGGGAACGCCTCTCCTGAGTTGTTGACTACATTAGGCACTCCCACCCTCTGTAGGACTTGCTACTACCCAGCTTCCCTCCATCTCCCATCCTCCATATCACCATCATGCATGATCCATTTTCTCTCAACTGCATCCCCTCAAAATCAGGCTTTCCTAGCCTTGCAAGGTAAAAATTCACTAATCTAATAAACTCATTGTACTAATATGCTAATGGAAAGGGCTATAGGAGCTCCCCAGGGCCCTCTCTCCAGTTCCTAAGCCACACAAAAGTCATTCTAAAGAGTTACCTTCTGGAGTCATTATTACTTAGTCTTTCTATCATACTATGTTAACTTGTATAAATTAAATAAAAATAAGAAAAAATGGATGAACAAACTACAAATTGGATTAGTGTAAGAATCTCTCTGGCACCAATATTATATATGCAATATGTATGTTGATTATTTATATAAGATAGCTTTATAGCTCTTATCACCTTTCACCTGGAATGTTGCAATAGCCTTTTAATTGGACTCATGCCTCTAATTGGACCTTACAACTGCCAAAGTAATTTTTACTAAAGCACAGATCTCACCATGTCATACACACACACCACTCAATAAACTCTGAAGGTTCATTGTTACCTCTTAAGATCAAATATAAACTCTTCTGTTTGACATTTAAAGCTTTTCATAACCTGCTTCTGTCCTATCTTTATAATATTTTAAAACATTGCTTCCCTCCATGCACTCTGTAATCCCATGTATCTGCCTACTAGTTCTTCACACTCAACTCTCCATCTCCTGTCTCTGGGTTTTTGTCCTAGCTGTCCTCAGTGCCTGGAATGACCTCCTTCCTCCCCTCAGACTTTTATAATACCTGGATTTTCTTAGGACTCAGCTCAAGGGCCATTTTCCAGGAATTCTACAGTTGCTAATACCTTCCTCTCTAAGTCTACTTTCCATCTATTCTGTATTTATCTTATATGTATTAACTTTTATATTTTCTCTCCCATTAGAATATAAGCTCTTTGATGGTAAGGAATATTTCTGCTTGTTCTTTATAATACCCAATACTTATCATAATGCCCATCACATAACAAACACTTGATAACTGTTTGTTGATTGATTATAAAGAATACATGTGTATATATATATATATATACCCCAAATTCTTCAAAAAGTTATATCATAAGAATATTATAAAAGTTATATTCTAAGGATATTATGAGAATGTTATAAAAATGTCTTCACTCCCTTAAAAAGTTGCTGATTCTTGCTCTAGACAAAATGCAAATCCCTGCCAATCCCTAAACCTGGAACAATGCTGGGTGCATAGTAGACACTTGTTGAATTAATGTAAGTAAACAAATGTGTGAATGAAGAAATGGCTATGAATGAAAAAATGAATGAATGAATAGACTATTGAATGAGTAGGTGGACAGAGGAGTGGATGAATGAATGGATTAATGAATGAATATGAGTAGGTAAATGAATGAACTGAAATGAATAAGTAGATGAATGAATGAACAGATCAAAGAATGAATGAAACAGGAAGGAATAAAGATGTAGGGACGTGGATTGGATGCTATATAGGGGAAAGGTCATAGAGTGATAGGCCAATGGAAGAAAGGACTGCCCATGGAGTCATCTGAGTGAGGGGGTCAAGCCTGGAGGACTCTCCCTCACCATCTCCACCACCTCCACCTCTGCTGTAATTCGAAGGTGGTAAAGAAAAGTTGTCAGGTCCTTCTTCATCTGGATACTGTTGTCATCCATCTGTGCCACAGTGAAGATGCGCATCTTGCACTTGCGCCAGACCTGAGGGTGGGGATGGAGAGTGAGGAGACATAATTCAGAGACAGTGAGATACCTTCTAGAGAGAGACATTGGAAGAGATGCCTAGGCTCCCACACCACTGGGCAGAAAAGGGAGTTATAGGTAAAATTCAATGGTAAAAGGAATCCCTGTCTTGATCCCATTCAACCACAAAGATCTCTCTGATCCTCCCTTATAGTTCCATCACTTTAAGCATTCTCTCCAGGATCTTTAGGAGAGGAGTAGAAAGAGCAAAGGACCAGAGGTTAAAAGACTTCTAATTCTGCCTCTGCCACACACTTTAATCAGACACACCCCTTTACAATTATCTTGATAATTGCTTTAATGTGAGCAAGTAAATTGCCATTACTGGGCCTCAACTTTCTTGTTAAAAGAGATATTTGGTCTAGACTAGAGGTTCCTTAAAGGTCCTTTCCAGCACTGACATTCTATTCAATGACCCTTTCTAGTTTGGGCATTTTATAATCTAAGATCCCTTCTAAATCCAAATTTCTATATCTATATATCAGCTACTTTCCTAAGAAGAGTCCTTAAGAGATCTCTGGGCACCTGGAAGAGTAAAGAGATACTAAAAAAGCAAAAAGTTGGTGTGGAAATGTGACTGAAAGAAGGAAATACATCTCAACTTCCACTCCCTTGAGATATTTTTTTTCCAGTTTCCAAATTCCCTGCTTCACTACCTAGTCCAGTTCCCAGCCCCCACACATCATCCCTTCTTCTGTACTCCAGCACCCCCCATCTCACCACCATAAATACAAACCTTGTGGTGCTTCAACAGGAAAGGCAGTAACATGAGCATGCCACCATCATGCACAATCCACCACACATCAATGCTGCCTTCAGAAAAGCGCTCAGGATTCCCAGGAAACATGGATACATTCTTGGTTACGAGTAATGCCAAGTGTCCAGCTGTGGTCTCCCGAACCAGCTCTGAGATGACAATATCAACGTGAGCCTCAGGCCTGGGACTCTGAAGGCTGAGCTCCCTCCTCTCTCTGAATCCCACGGAGGGCTAACTTCCCCTCCAAATATGATTATATTGATTGCTGTTCCCTTGGAGCCTGCTTCTAGCCTGCTCAACCTGAGCACTAAACCAGGGGTCAGATGCCTGGAGTTCTAGTTCCAAGTCATGAGTTATTTACTCTGAGGCCTTGAGCAGAACATTTAAACCCTCAGTTTCTCCTTATACAAAATGGGAATAACCATCCCTTCCTAAAGGCTTGTTGTGAGGCTAAAATGGGAGACATATGAAAGCTCTTTGCAAAGTATGATAAATAGGATTATTCGGCACCTGTGAACTATATTTGCTTCAGCCTAGTGTGTCCCACATCCACCGTGCCTTGTAAATCATGCCCTGAGGCTCAGAGACAAAGACAGAAAGGCAGGAAGAAGAAGAAGAAGAAGTGGCATTTATATTGCTCTTCAAGGCTTGAAAAGCATCCTTTATCCCGTTAGAACCTCACAATTGTCCTGTGAGAATGGCACTATGGGCATCATTATGCTCTTTTTACGTACAAAGAAACCAAAGCTTGCCTATGGTCACAAAGTCAATGTTAGTGGTAAGATCTGAACCCCGGTCTCCTAGACTTCAAATCCAGCACCTTATCTTCTATACCACACAGTCTCAAAGAGACATAGCAGTCGAAGCAGGGAAACTGAAGGAAGCAAATAGAGAAAAACAGAAGCAGAGACAGCATGGGGACAGAGGACAAACAAGAGTAGTCAGAGACAGGGTCAGAGTAAATTAGGGTAGAGACAGAAACAGATAGAAATGGGCAGAGAGAGGAGATTTCGATGGCAACCAAAGGACCAAGAGACAGTCTTAGAGAGAGAAACAGACGATGACAGAGAGAAATAGAGCTGGTCCCAAAAAAGAACAAGCTTTGTGCCCCTCCCTGGCATGGGGCCCACTCCAAGTGCCCCTTCCCAAAGACCGTCTTACCAATGAAGTTCCTCCAGGTCTGGTGGTCCTCCTTCTGGCGCCAGTTCCGGGGCCAACCGACTAACACAGTGTTATGCTGTAGGCCCCCAAGTCCTCCTGACTGGATGAGGTGTGATACCCCATCCCGAAGGTTGGAAGAGATCACCACCTGGCAGAAACCTTTCACCTTTTCAGCCTCCATCAGTCGGCGAATAGACTTGGGTAGATGAGAAGAGACACAATGGACAAAAAGTAGAGTCAGAAGCAGCTGAAGCCTTTAGCTCTAGCTTCTTCAGTCCCTCTGACAAATGAATGCCAAAAGCCCCATGGAGCAACACTCAAAGCTATCAGGCTGCATAAGGAGCCAGGAACCCTCTTGCACATGGCCTCCAAGCTTCCCTCTACAGTTTATCTTCACCACTCCTAACTTCATCCCTGAGAATGGTGAGATCTCCCAGCCCTAGTGGATTTCTAAACAGGTTAACACACTGGTACAATGGGAAAAGCCCCCGACTAGCTATCAGTAGCTATAAGTCCCATTTCTTCCTCTAATTCTGTGACCTTGAACAAATCAGGTGACCCTCTAGGTCTTAGTATCTTCACCTGCAAAAATGAAGAAGCTGGACAGTATTATCTCTAAGGTTCCTTCCAACTTTAACATCTCATGATACTATTCTGGGAAAAGTGGGTATGGAAGTGGAAGGAGGACTGGGTTTTTAGTCAGATTCAATTTCTGATTCTGTCATTAATGTGACATTTTGGGCTAGTCTCTTCTCTCAGTCTAGGCTTTGGTTTTCTCCTGTGCAAAATTAGGGGGATTAGATCATCTCTGATCTCCAAGGTTCCCTCCAGTTTTTACATTACAATAATCTCTAGGTGGGAGTAGTTCAAACTAATCTTTCAAGGCCTTCCAACTCTCAATCCTATGATACTTTGATACCTCTTCTGCCCGCTGGGCCTGGGGGTGGTTGTCTAAGAAGGTGCCCTCCAGTACAGAGCCCACAATAGTCAGACCCTTCCCAGCCTTGAGTTGAGAGGTCAATGAGAGTAGCTGTGGATGCACCACATTCTGATCCTGGTCCACTCGAACAAGCACAAGCAGCTGGGGCCTGGAATGAGAGGCAGGGTTGAGGGGAGAGAGAATGATATGATGAGAAACAGGTTTAAGGCCATCATGGAATAAATAGCAAGAGAGAACCTGCGGGATATCAGACATGAGACATAGATCGGGGTCTTGACCAAGGGGAGATGGATCTTAAAGAACCATGGACAAGGAGGGAGCTAAGAGAACTAGGCTATACTCCTTGTTCTCTTATTGACTTACTATATCGCCTTGGAGAAGTCATTTCCCATCCTCTTACACTTTAGTCTTCTCTTACTCTGTTCCACACAGAGCTACATCTCCTAACTCTGAGCATTCTGTCTATCTGGCTGTCTCTGGCTGTCTCCCCTGCCTGCAATGCTCTCTCACCTCATCTCCACCTTCTGTCATTCATGGCTTTCTTTAGGTCTCATCTAAAATCCCATCTTCTGCAAAAAAGCCTTTCCCAGCCCTTCTCAACTTTAGTACCTTCCGCCTGAAATTCCCAGTCTATCCTGCATATAGCTTGTTTGTACACAGTTGTTTGCATGTCTCCCCCATCAGACTGTGACTTCCTAGGGAGTAGAGACTGTTTTTTGCCTTTCTTTGTATCCTCAGCACTTCGTACTTTACCTGGCACATAGTAGGCCCTGATGCTACTTACTTCAGTGACCAACTTATCTCAGCTTCCTTTTCCTCATATGTAAAATGAAAGCACTGGAGACGGAGAGGTGATTTCTAAGGTCCCTCCCCAGTCTGGCATTCTACGTTCTAAGGTCCCTTGCATCGCTAACATTCATTGAGTCAATATCCAGTACAGGGTATCTGTTGGGGGTTTGGGGAGTGGGAAGAAGAGCTTGGGAACAGGTGAAAAAGTAGAAATCTATTCAGCTTTAGGGTAGAGTCAGTTCTCCAAGCATGGAAAATTCTTTGAAGAGGATTTATTGAATAGGAATGGAGTGGAATAGATGTCAGAATAAGCAGAGCAAGCTGAAGGGGTCAGGTTCAAGAAGCTCTCTCCCTCCTCCCACAGCCCTGCTACTCACCTCCAGTTTTTGGTGTGGGGAGGGCCTTCTTCCAATCGCAACAGGGCATATCGGGCAGCACTGAGGGATAGTCCTCTAATCCCATCCCCCCACTCCTTCTCTGCCCTAAGGTCAAAAGAGGTACAGAAAGGTAGGAATCAAGGGGACCTGGTAGACCTATAATTCTCTGAATACAGGGTTATAGGGGCTGAGATGCTTAACCTCAAATTCTCCTCAGGGAATTGAGGGAGGGAAAGAAATAATAAAAGAAGGAAGGAAGGAAGGGAGGGAGGAAGGAAGGAAAGAAGGAAGGGAGGAAGGGAAGGAGGGAGGGAGGGAGGAAGGGAGGGAGGAAGAGAGGGTGAGAAGGAGGAAGGGAGGGAGGGAGGGAAGGCTGTGAGGGAAGGAGTAAGGGATCATTTCATTTTTCCTTTACTTTTCCAGCCCAAACCTATCCATTTTCTCTACCATTTCTCTTACCCAATACCCTCTCTCCCCCAATACTCCTCATTTCCCATATCTCCAATTTCATTCAGTTTCTTCCTTTGCTCAATGCCATCCCAGTTCCCTCTATCACCCCCAACGTTTTCTAATTCCTTCTCCTTATCCCCTCACCCACCCTAAACTTCAGCTATTACTCACCCTCGGTATTCAATGTATTTGTAGATGAGACCAGCAATGAGCATGGCAACCAGGGCATAGTACCAGGAGCATATGAACATGAGAGCCAGGCAGAGGCTCATACCCAGGAAGGAGAGAGTCCTGAAAGAACATAGGACAGAGCCAGGAAGTAAGCACCAATTTTTCTCCTTCCAATCTACAGATTCCCTGAGCAGGGGCTATACCTAAGGGCTGTGAAGGGCCTGGAGTATCCCCAGAGGATATAATGATAGTCAAGGTTCCAAGGCCATTCCTGCAGATGCTATGGGGCAGGTAGGGAGAACTTAGGGATAGCTCTGGCACAAGAATCCTGAACCTTCTCTGGCAGGTAAGAGGGACCCTAGAGAAGTATCTCAAGACTTTTTCTTGGGGAAAATCCATATGTCCCTTCAGTATACACATATCTTGGTGAAATAATGTTATAGCAGCAACTCAGGTGATCTGATAGGATTTTGTGGAAGGGTAGAACTCGGCCCATCTACTTTACCACTTTAAGAGCTAGTTTCATTTTGGCATTTTCATCACTGGGAAAAGGAGGAGAGGAGCAGATTCTTCTCGTCCCACCTACTAACCTATTGCCTGGTTTCAGGGCTGGTGCTGGGATATCTTGTGCATCTTAGGAACAGTTTTACCCAGACGGCCCTCATCCTCAGCCTATGACTGGTTCATTCAAGTCATAGCAGAGGCAGGCTAAAAGTTGTTCTGCAAATGAAGAAGGGAACTAGGATGGAGGATGCACAAAGACAGGAGAAATTAAGGAAGGATTAAGGAATGGGGTCTCCCAGTCACTCCAAGTGTTAGGAAGCAGTGAGGCAGCTTCTTAAAAATTGACCAGAAGAATTTACAAGAAATCAGCCTATGAGAGAGTCAATAGGTAAAAATGAATGGAAAGATCCCCTTGCTTAGAGGATAGAGTCCTTCTCTAGAGTCTTTCTTTCCCTTGTTGGAGAGTTCTAGAGCTAGCAGACAAGGGTGGGGAGAGCTCTGCATGGGCAATGGGGATTTGAGGGTCCAGCCCCAGAGTGCACACCAGTGATAGTAGCGGAAACGGGGCCTCCAGTTGGGTGTCCTCAGTAGCGTCTGCACTGCACAGGCCAAGTTCACAAACATGTAGCACATCAGAAAGAACCTGGAGCAGAGAAAGAGCATGAAAGACACAAAGACAGAGACAGGCTTGTTCTCAGAGTACAGAACCAGCAGCAAGGGGAAAATTTCAGTCAGGCAGATTTCAGCTTGTTTAAGGAAAAGCCTCCTAACAATTACAGCCATCCTGTGGGGTGGGTCATCTTGAAAGGTGGTGGTTTCCCTCTCATTGATGAATTCTAGAAAAGACTGGATTTGTAGAATGGATTCCTGTTCAGGTTTGGAATGGCCTCTGATGTCCCTTCCAGCTCTTAATTTCTGTGATAGGGACAGAGACAGAAACAGGATCTGCACTATTGAGGCATTTTGATGCAAAGGAGCTAGTCCTGGCTGGAGAATCAAGAGACCTGCATTTTAGCCCCAGATATGTCACCAGCTCTCTATGTGATCTTGGACAAGTCATTTTCCTTCTCTCAGCCTCAGTTTCCTCCTTTGTAAAAGGAAGGGGGTTGGACTAGATGAGTTCTGAAATTCATCCTAGCTTTAACATTCTGTAATTCTATGGTGAAATGAACAAAGAGGACAAAAACACAAAAATGGGACAGAGACTTAGAGACTTGAGTGAGACATGGAAACTGGAAGTCAGAAAATGGCTATGAGTTGTCCAGGATGGGTGGGTGGTAACCATAGTCCAGAACCCAATAGGGGATTATGGACTTGAGTTCTGACTTCTTTTGAACAATGCAATAAAATTCCAGTAGAATGGAATAATATGGATGCCCTCTTAGAATTTTTTTGTGAAGGAGAATGACCTTTAGATATATTGAAAGGTCTATGAGGACATATTGACTGTTGCATCAGGATTCACAGAAGATGAAAGGAAGATTCCACATGAACAAAACAGAAAGAAGAAAGAATAACATGGAGGGGTGGCTAGGTGGCTCAGTGAATAGAGCACTGGCCCTGGAGTCAGGAGGACCTGAGTTCAAATACAGTCTCAGACACTTAACACTTACTAGCCATTTGAACTTGGGCAAGTCACTTAACCCCAACTGCCCTGCCTTCCCCCCTCCAAAAAGAAAAAAAAAAAGAATAACACGGAAATATGAGGGTAAGGGGAGCCCACATGGAAAATATGGAGGAAAGGAGAATGTCCTTTGCTTGATTGTATTTATTTGTTTACAAAGGAAGGCTCTATTTGGGAAAGGGGTAATTGAGAATGATACTGATATTGAAAATTATATTGAATGATATTAAAATTATATTAATAAAAGTGTCATCAAAATATTTAAGAAGGGAAAAAAGGATGAGAGAGAAAAGAGCCTTACATGAAAAAATGGAAGGAGAAGGGAACCCACTTCAACAGGAATTGGGGAAAGGGAGTTACATGGAGATAAATAAGAGAGTGGCAGGGCACCCAAACTAAAACAATGAGGGAGAAGAAGAAGAAGGGAGACTCACATGGAGAGAATTGGGGCAACCTCATCTAGGGAGGCAATGAGGATGCCAATCTCGCAGATGCAGGCAGTCAGGAGTAGGGCCCATGTTGGCTCCCCATTGGCTTTGCCATGGCCAAAGACCTGAGGGCAGAACAACAATCATGTTAAAACTGAGACAGAAAAAATAGGGTCTTTCTATTCCTCTCCCTTAACCCTAAGATCCAGGAAAGCAGAGACTCTGGAGGGGGAATGGGTTGGGGAGGCAAATTGGGTATTATCCCCATCCATCCCTTCCCTGATAGGCCCCTGGGCACCAAATCCTTTTCAGCTACAGGACCATCCCTAATGTGTGCATATTAGGCCTGGGTCATCTCTAGGAAGAATAATTGACCCAGTGCATACTGAAAGTGGTGTGGGATATGTGTGATTTGGGGTCTTTAGGGAGTATGAGGAGGTCTGAAGCTATCTCCAAGGAACATGAGATATCCAGGTTATGGGCAGGGGGAGACCTCCAAAGTTATTCCCAAGGAATAGGAAAGGACCTAGAGTATGGAATGCAGGGTAGCCCCTAGAAAGTGTGGGCCTTGGGGATTTTAAGGGAGTGTGGCCTAGGGCAGCCAGTAGAGGGGTGAACAACACTGTCACATCTAGGGACATAACAAGGTCTATCGAGACCTATAAAGACCAAGGTCTGTAGAGACAAGGTCTGTATGTGCATAAGCCTTAGGTCTTATGCACCAACATGAACTGAGGAGTTACCTCCTTTTCCCCCCAACCCCAGTCCCTGTTCAGTTGTCCAGTTGCACCCAGCAGATATGGGCAAACTTCAGAGCAGATAAGCTTCTAAAGCATGGAGCCCAGAATCACCTCAGTTTGCTCTAGAAATGACCTTGCTCCCCAAAAGATGATATTGCCCATGAGTTCTGGGTACCCCATGTGACACACCCCTCCTTTACTTCCTACACACACACACACACACACACACACACACACACACACACACACCCTATCTCCCCCCTAAATCACTTGCCACTGACCCTCAAGAAGGGCACAATGCCATCCCGGGAGATGGCCTGCAGGAGGCGAGGGGCTCCAGTGAGACTCTGTAGCCCAGCACCACAAGTAGAGAAGAAGGAGCCGATGACAATGACCCACGGGGAGGGCCAAGCCAGGGTGCCCACCACTAGGTTCCCGTTTACCGCTTCACCAAACCTAGGGAAAGGCACCTCTTGGGCAGGGGCTCCACTGAGATGAGTGGTACCCACTTAACCCTGCTCACACCCTCCATTCAACCCTCCCACAGACCAAGATAACAGGTACTTATCTTACAAGGATCTTTCAGGCCTCTTCTAGTTCTCAGTTCTATGATCCCACACACCTATGGGGACATCCTATATACCCAGCCCTAGACTCAATGCTATGGGGAATCACAGAAAATCCTAACACATGGTCCCTGTCCTTGGAGAGTTCATAGTCTATTTGTGGAACAAAGAGACACACCTGTGAAACAGCTGGAGACCTACATATGACATATATGAGTAAGAGCTGAATGATAGAGTGAATGTATGTTATAAGAGCTCAGAGGAGCAAGGTATCATTGGGAGCAGTCAAGGGAAGCTTCTTTGGGAGGAGAGAACTTCACTGTAGGTAAAGTCTGGATAATTGAGGAGGAGGTACTGGCAGAGAAACAAAGCTATGGGTGGCAATGTCTAAGGCAGGAAGTTGTGAGGAGGTGAGCCTGGTTGGAACAGAAGACTTATGCTGAAGAGGTATCAGAGAGGAGTTTGGAGCAGATTGTGAAAGGGCTTAGAATACCAGGTTAAGAGCTTGGATTTTGTCCTAAAGACAATAGTCATTGTAGGTCCCTGATCAGCAAAGTGATATTTTCATCTGGTGGTATTTTAGTCTTGGTCTGGTGGCAGGTGCACATATAGCAACTTCATCCTCTCTCTTCAGTCCCTCCTTCCCCATCCTTTCTGAGTGTTTGGCTTCCCTGAAATACCCATCATCCTGCTTACTTGTCTCTCAGGACGACTCCCTCAATACAGGCTCCAAACAAGACTACAGAGCTGATGTCTTTGGATTGCAGAGTGAAGGAGAATGGATCCAAGATGACAAAAAGATACCATCCTGTCCATAGCAATGGGAGCCCCTGCCTCTGACCTGGACCACACACACACACACACACACACACACACACACACACACACACACACACACACACACACATCCTCTACTCAACCACTTCATCTACCTCGGCTTGGGACTTCAGGATGCTCAACAAACCAGGGCTGCCCCTAAACAGGCCAGGGCTGGTAGTCAAGAAACAGATTTTAGTCCTGAAACTACCACTAATTTGTGTGATGCTAAACAACTCACTTTCTTTTATGGGTCTCATCTTCTTCCTATGTAAAATGAAAAGTTTGGACTACTAGGTGGTCTCTAAGATCTTGATCTAGCATGCTATGGTGTAAAGTCTCTTTCAGTTCTGAGGTTTTATGAGTCTAAGGATACAGACAGCAGAAGTGGTAGCGATAGCCAAGATGGTACCAGTAGGGATGGACTTCTGGGCATCACGAAGGTCCCCTGAGCGATTAGAACCAGCCATTATCCCTGTGGACAGAGCAATATAGCTGGAGCCAGGGCCAGGACCAGGAGAGTAAGGGACAATCCACAGAGTAGGACATGTACACAAGCATATCACCTCCCTCATCCCGAGTTTCTGCCTTTCCCCCCTCCCCTTCACCTGTGACTGAGGGGAAATAGATGCCGACCAGGAGAGTGAAATAGGAGGTCATGTCACTGAAGACATAGGGCTGATCCAGGTTGAGAGGAGTTGTCTCAGGCAGAGGTATGGAAGGCGTCCCCTGCCTCTCTACAATCACACCTTTGGTCAAGTAAGTGCTCCAAAGGTTTTCTGTGGAGAGAAAAATATTCTGATGGGGACTAGGGTCAGGACACTCAGGATAAAAGATTAACAGTGACAGTCTCTTTGTGGAGGAGGAGGAGCTCCATAGTTTCGTAGTCTAGAATCTTTTCCTTCAAGAAATCCATTCTTAGTTTAAATCCAGACTGAAGTAAACTACCTGCTCTCTTTCTTTTTCATGTTTAGTTTTGTTTCCTCTTTCCCATTGTTCATTCCATCAGTTACAACTCTTCTTTACAAACAGACTAATGTCTAATGTGAAAGCATTTGCAGATCCTATACTTGCTTGCATGCCACCAAGGGGGGAGGGAGGGAAGGGAGAGGAGAAAATTTGAAACTCAAGGGATTGTGGAACTGAATCTTGTAAACTAAAAGTAAACAAACAAATCAATAAAAAAAAAAATTTTTTTAAAGAAATCCATTCTTATGGGTTCAACTCAACAAAGAGTTTCTTGATTGCAACCCTATCAAGGAGAAGCAATCAATCACTTTATTCTTGTATTACATGCTTACTTATATTCTAATTCAGATTGTAGTTATCTGTATATAATAAGCTTTGTCCTTTCTACTGCATTATAAATTCTTTTTTCTTTTTTCTTTTTGCTTTTTGGAGGGGGGAAGGCAGGGCAATTGGGGTTAAGTGACTTGCCCAAGGTCACACAGCTAGTTGTTAAGTGTCTGAGGTCAAATTTGAACTCAGGTCCTCTTGATTTCAGGGTCAGTGCTCTATTCACTACGCCACCTAGCCGCCCCTTACATGATAAATTCTTTGAGATCAGTGACCATGTCTTATTTATTTTTACATCTTTCTCAACAAGGAACATAGCATTTTGCATGCAGTAGATACTTATTTAATAAATGCTTGATGATTGAATGGGGGGAAACAACCATTATATGGCACCTACTATGTGTTAGGCACCATGCTAAACGCTTTATAATTATCTCATTTGATCTTTACAGAAACCTTTGGAAGTAGGTGCTATTATTATCCCCATTTTACAGATGAGGAAATTGAGGCTGACAGGGGTTCAGTGACTTGCCCAGGGTCACACAACTAATACATATCAGGCCAGATTTTAATTCAGGTCCCCCTGACTCTAGGCCCAGCACTCTGTCCACTGTGCCATCTCTCAATTGATCCCCTTTGTCTCCAGAGTGCTTCTCCTAAGGTTTCAGAGCTTTACAAGGATGAAACATGAGCTGAACCCCGATTCTATAATAATATACTCATAATAACACCTCATTTCTTAAGCACTAATAGGTTCATAAAACTCTTAACAGTCTTGTGAGACAGGTGGATATTATCCTTATTTTATGGCTAAGGAAACAGGATGAGTGTCTTTCATTTTATAAATGAGGAAACTGAGTCTCAGAGAGGGGATAGGAGCTGCCCCAGATTTTAGAACTGGTGTCACATTAGAACCCAGATCTGTTGTGCCCTGAGTCCACTGTGCTTTCCACCGTACCTGGATGTTTTTAGACATTAGTATAAGCATTGTTGTGACCCTTTTACAGGTGAGAAAGTGAAGCTTGGATGACTTGCCTTCTCTTCTGCCCCCTTCCCTGCTTGATAACACCCAAGAGACTAAACAAGGTAGCCAGGAGTGAATTCAGGCAGAAAGCCTCCAGGGTTTTTTTCTCTGTACCACAGCTGTCTTAAAATCTCCTGCCTCCACACTTCCCCCTCTCTGGTCCACCATCCCATGGGAAAACTTGCTCCAGCTCTTCAATTTCCCCTCTGATTCTGACCCCCTTAGTTCCCATACCTTTGATCAGGCCACTGGCCGCTCCAGGGATGCCTTGGATCTCGGTGACATTGTTAAGGGTAAAGTATTCATCACAGGTGGCATTGAGGAATCGGGAGGAGCAAAACAGTCCCCACAGCCTGGTGGTCACCGTTTCGTTACCCTCCCAGGCCAACTTGGCACAGATGTCAAAGCCGTGTCGTGAGAGGGTGCGGTTCCCCAGAAGGCAGATTCTAATAAGAAGGGGTAGAGACTTAATAGGGCAGGGCCAGTGAAACAATAAGCTGGAAACTGGGAAGAAAGGATCCTTCCCTATGGGCCCTCTTACAGCTAAGGCCTGAGTCCCCTATACTCTGCCTAACAAGCAGTCTTCCCAGGATGAAAATAATAAATCACATTTCTTAATAGAATCTGCTCCCAAATATAGACCATATCCATACAAGACTATCTCTTTGAAAGCAAAAAATTTAGATTTATACTGAAAATAATACTGGTAATAGCACATAGAGTAGTCATATTTGGGAGAAAAGTGCAGCCTATAAAATTTATATCAATACAATATACAACACATTATCATAACGTATTTTATGTAGCTATCACATCTGATTCCTCACAACACCCTCATTAGGCAAGTAGTATATATATATATATATTATTATCCCCATTTTATAGATAAGAAAACTGTGACTCAAGTAGAGAAAAGGACTTGTCTACAATCACACAACTGGTAAATCACAGAGCCAGGATAAGTCTTCTGTCTCCCAGACACCCACACTGCCTCTTGGGTGGTTCTCCTCCTAAAGGAGGTTAATTAACTCATCCTGCACCAACACCACGGAAGGGCCACAACAGAGGAGACATAGGAGATGGGGAACAATGGCCAGGGGATACAGCCCAGAAAGGGTTGGTATCCTAGTGTCTAGAGCTTAGAAATCAAAGATTAGGGTTGGAGAGCTGGCAGGGCTCCTAGCTGAGGCCCCAAAAGCCTGAATGACTCATCCCAGATGACTCAATGAGAAGTGACCACACTGGGACTAGTACACTGGCTTCCCAACACCCGATCTTTGGCCTTTATTTGCAACCCATAGGCCGTGCTGAAACAACTCACGGGAAGTTGGGTGGGTCAAAGGCAGACTTGATGACCCCCGCATAGATGGCAAGGATTGAGAGGATGACACAGCCCAGGAAGACGAGGGCAAACTTGTTGACGTATTTGACACCGACAAAGACGACTGTGGCCATGCATGTGAGCACACAGGTGCCATACACACGCATGTTGTTCAGCAGAGCAGCCGCCTCTCCGCTTGCATCCTCAGCCTTGAAAATGGCCATGGCTGGGAATATGTATGCCTGGAGGGACAGGTAGAGAAGTAAAAGAGGTCCCCTTCCTTCCTTGGCCTCTACTTCTCATAGGATCTTAAACCCTCAAACCCTCCCATAACCCCCTTCTGTTTCCAATTACCACCTCAGCTGCCCTTATCCTTGGGCACCTCCTTCAGCCTCCGTCTTGTTTAGTCGTGACTGGACTACTTCCAGAAGGCCATGAAGCCACTATCCAGTGACCTGAAACATGCTTCATGCTTTTCTGAGCCCTAGTGGTTTTGCCTATAAAGGACTGATCCTGCCTATCTAGCCTGTCTCCTCTTTGTGTTTGTTACCTTCTCAGTCATCCAAGTCTTTAACTGAGTTCCTTTTGGAAAATCCCTTACCTTCCTTCTTCCCAAATTCAGTCACCAAGTCTAACGCCTTGGTTCATTTCTCACAGGAACCATCCTAACAGCCTCCTAACTTCTCTCTCAGCCTTCAGTTTCTCTCAGTCCCAATCTGTACTTCGCACAATGCCCAGAATAAATTTTTTTCTAATTCACAAATCTGACCATCTCCTTCTCCAGCTCAAAAAACCTTCAACTGCTCACCAGGACCTATAGCATAAAATCCAAGTTCCTTAGCTTGGCATTTAAGACCTTCCACAATCTTGCACCAAGATGCCTTTGTAGGCTAACCTCCTACTATTTTTCCATCTGAATTCTTTGCTCCCTCTGGAGTGGCCCTCAATTTCCCTGGAAAACTTGGTCTATACTTTTCTTCCTCTTGGAATATTCTTTCCAGTTCCTCTATACCTGATCTTACCTGGCCTTCAAGGCCCATTCTAAATCATACCTTCTCAATTAACCCTTCCCTTGCCCCCTGTATGGGAGTGTTCTTTCCCTCTCCTGACTACTTTCAGCACTGATTATCATCTTCTCCTACAATCGTTTATATTTTCATGTCTTGTCTCCTTAACCCAACTGGGAGTTCTTTGAGGGCCGGCAGGGACCTTGCTTCCATCTTTATAGCCTTCTCACTGCCTAATAATAATAACTCACACTTATATAGTACTTTACTCCTGGCAACAAGATTTCCTCAGAGCCTATGAAGTTGGTAGTACAATTATTAATTCCACTTGATGATTGAAAAAACTGAGGGTCAAGGAGATAAAGAAATTTGCCCAAAGCCAAGGTAAAGGAATTTACCTAAGTGGCAGGGCTGGGATACAAACCCAGAATCCCAGAGTTGGACAGGACCTGAAATTAACTAGTCCAAGCCCTATCTGAAAAAGAATTCTCTTGACCTCTCTGACAAGTGACCACCCAGAATTTGCTTGAAAACTTTTAAGTGTAAGGGGTGCTCATTCTGCTTTGGGGCAGCTCTAAATGGGAGAGAATTTTATACTTATAACAAATCCTAAAATCTACTTCTCTACAGTTTCCTTCCATTGCTTCACCCAGTCTTCTATATGGGCAATCTTTCAAATAGAAGTATTATAATAGCCCCATCTTAGCCTTCTCTTCTGTACCCTAAACATCCTCAGTTCCTCATATGACTTGGTTTTCTGTGCTCTATCAATACTGGTTACCTCCCAGGTCTTCCGACTTTTACTTCTCTTCCCACTATACCTCAATGTCTCCCCTTTATATGCTCTCAAAAAGGGTTTATTGATTGACTGATAGCAGCCCTCCAGAATTCTAACCCTCCTCTCACCAGCAGGATCTCGATGGTGCCCAGAATGTACATGGCTCCTGCAAAGGTGGTGCCAAGGTAGAAGCAAAGACCTACAGCTCCCCCGAACTCAGGGCCCAGTGACCGGGAGATCATATAGTAGGAACCACCAGCTGTGGGAACAGAAGGCCATCATGTGATAGAAGAAGGCTGAATGGGGAGAGACTGGACTAGGGGCAACATGCAGGGGTGATCATTCGGAGGGATTATGTCTACATTCCCTGTAGATCCCTAGGAGAAAGACCCTAAGCTATCTTAAGGAATGACTCTGTGCCTAGATTAACAGTATTAATCAGCAGATTTCTAATTACCCCAAAAATAAGGTCAGGGCTCAGAAGACAGGAATGAGAAAGGAAGATTCCTGACTGAGTCATGGCTCATTCATCATCAACTATACCAACCAATACAGATTAACTTCTACTCTTCCCAAGGGCATTGTGACTGCCCCCATCTACCCCAAAGGCACCTGCGTTTCAGATTCCCCAGGGTACCCATTATTTCACCACCCAGAAAGAACCAAAAGTAACCAAGGAACTCCCTCTCCATTTATCACCCACCAAAAAAACCCCCTACACACACATAAGAGGTCCCCATTCCCACACCTGGCACAACACCATTGGTAGCAATGGCACTCATGGAGATGGCAGTCAGCATGGTCTGTGAGGACACAAAAAACATCAGAATTTGGAGAAATATTGTAAGGCTCAGGAAGGTGGAAAGAGAAAGAAAAGGAGCAGTTCATATTGCCATCATCAGCTCTCACTGATTTCTGCCCTAATAGCTCTTGCTTCTAACTCTTCCTTGGTCCTCTTCTCATTGCCCCCTGCTGCCCTGCCCCCCCACTATATCTCTTCTACCCAGAAAGCCCCTTTGACCAGCTAATAAGCCCCATTCCTCAACAGATAATCATGATAATAATATTAATAATGTAACACTTCAGTGTATAAAAGCATCTTGCATACATTATGAATTTCATAACAAACCTGTAATGGAAATAATGCCAGTATTGTTACCTCCACTTCACTGACAAGAAAATAGAATGTAGAAAGCAGAAGTGACTTGGCCAAGGTAACACAGTTAATTATCAGCAGGCCTGGGGGTCGCACTCTGGTCTTGGGAGGTGGAATACAGAGATCTTTCACCAAATGCCAGCTGCCTCAGAACCCCACAGATACCCTCACAATGCTCATCTCTTGGTGGGAAGAGGGTATAGCCTAGGAGCAGCTGACATCATGTTCTACCAAAATTCCCTCTCAACCCCACTTATATATCCCAATGCAAACAGATTAAGTGAACATTCAGGCAGCCTTGAATAGGGAGAAGTTCCAGCAGGGCAGCCTAAGTAAGGGGACAGGGAAGGGGGCGGGATTGGGGAGGGGCAAACCCACTCGTTTTGCCTTGGTAACTATGGGGGAGTTCACAAGCTGATGGCATATATATGAGACTCAGATATTTTTTAGTACCAGCTGGGAAAGGGCTTCCTTCTCCCCCACCTAATACCTCCCAGCATCAGTCATTACAGGAGCAGGTGGCAATTTGTAGGGCTCCGGTTCCAGCCCTGAATTCCTTCTTTGGGTCCCCTCCTCAGTTCCCTTTGTCCCTGCACTGACTTCTATCCAAGTGAGAACTGGGGGTCAGGGAGGTGGAGGGGGGTTGAAAGGGGGTACTTACACAGGAGCAGCAGATAAAAACCATGCAGAAAGATTCCATGATGCCTGCAATGCCCACTACCCAAGTAAGCCTCAGAAAAAGAATGACACCAAAGATATTTTGCAGGCAGGGCAGGTACACACCCATGAAGGTGCCCATCCGAGGGGCCTGCAGAGAGATATTGGTCACCTTGACTTCTTCCCGTCTCTTTCCAGCACACCCAGCTTTAACCTCTGGTTTCCCTAGCCAGCCCTTTTTTCTAAGCCATCTTTCAGCACTCCATTACAGACACCACCACCCCCATTATATACCATTGTAATTCCTCCTCCCTCCAAATCAGACCCAAATTGAATTTGAGCTTCCCTCCCATCTCCCATCTGTCAGCCCTCCTCCCATCTCCCATCCTTTCATCCATTTTCAATCCTTTCCCTCTCCTAGCCTGACCTGAGTCCACTACACATGCTCCCACCTGCACAGGTTTCTTTTTGCCACCTTCATTGTTCTCAGCCTCCTCGTGTTCCCGGCTGCCTTGTGGCAAGTTGGTATAGTTGGCCAGACCACTAAGCAGGGATGACACCATGGGACTGGTGTCCATCTCCTCCTGTGGGAGAAATGAGGGTTATAGAGGGAATGGATTTCAGAGAGGTACAGAGGGTAAGGGAAAATGAAACCTGTGAAATGAACCATGGAAAGGGTACGAGACAGGGATGGGATGGGAGGAAGATATCAGAGAAGGAAATCTGGGAGAGGGCAGCAGAGAGAGGATGAATCTGGGAGATGGGGATAGAATGGGAAAGAATGGAGAAGATGGACCAAAAAGGGGAATAGAATATGGAGAAGAGACCACTTGGGGGTAAGAATCAAAGAAATCATAGAGATAAAGGTGACAAGGGACAAAGAACATGTTATGAGGGGAGGTGGCCATAAATGGACAAAGAAAACAAAGACAAAGACAGAGATAGAAGGACAGCCCTCCATGGAAAGGTGGAAGGTGGGTGAACAATGAAATGGCAGCTTTTCCTTAGCCAGTGCCAATGCCAGGCAATCCTGCCTATTCCAGGACCTTCCCGAGATGCCCCCCTTACTCTAGTTGTTCTCTGCCTACCTCAAACAAAGCCATGTTCTTGCCGTCGTATTCTTTGCCCTTTTCAGAGTCAGTGCTGTTGATGAAGGGACTGCTTTCCTTGGGGTTGCCATCACCTGAGGTAAGGACATAGAGGAGTCATAGCCCGGACATGGCACAGTATTCACACCTCTACTAACTGCTATTCCTGGCCCATCTGGACCACTCCGGAGCTCCCCTGAACTTGGTCCTAGAGCAGGAGTTCTTAACCTGTTTTCCATGAACTTTTAAAAAATGTATTATGATAACTACATTTGAACATAATTGGTTTCATTTGTAATTCTGTGTATTTTATGCCCTTAAAACCATTATTCTAAGGAGTCAATACCATTTACTAGACTGCCAAAGTGGTTCGTGATACAGAAAAGGTTAAGAACGCCTGTCATAAGGATCAAAGTAGCAAAGGATCCTATTCCCCTGTGCTTCCTATTAGTCACAACACATTTACATCTCTTTAATTTTACAATGAATTTTCCTCATAAAAATAGTCCTTGAAGTGCAAAGATTACTGGATTATCACACCTACTTTGCAAGTGAGGAAACTGAGTGAGGAAGGAATTTTCCCCAGGTCACAGGGGAGAACTTTTATTCATTGGTCCATAGTGTATAATGGTAAGGAGGGCAGAGCAATTCGAGGAAACCAGCAGATATAACAACAACAACTAATGTTTTATAATTCTTTGAGGTTTATAACATGTGATCTCACTTGATGCTCACAACTCTGTGAGGTATGTGTTATTCCCATTTTTCAGATGAGAGAACTGAGGTTAAGTGCTTCATCCAAGGTCACACAGCTAAGGTAGATCTCAAACAGAGACTCTTCTGACTCTAAGTCCAGTGTTCTAGCTTCTATGCCACTTAACTGTGGCTAATTCCACCTGGAGATCCCCTCCTTTTATTTTGTGCTTCCACTTTCTCCAGCTTTCCTGGCCAGCACACAAACCTGGTGGAATGCTACCCCTTCTATGTCTTTCTCCCATTGCTGCCAGATTGTGCCTGGCTCCCCCCTTCATAGAATCTTGGACTCCCCAAGCCTCAAATCTAAAAGAGACCTCCAAGATTATCTGGGAGTCCAACATGAATCTTAGCAAATGGTCGTTAAGCTTCAGCTTGAATATTTATTTTGTTACTAGATAGTGACTAGCTTGGGACCCTGGACAAATCATTTGACTTCTGTGTGTCTGGGTTTCCTCATCTACAAAATGAGCATAGTGATAGCACTTACCTCCCAGGGTGGTTGTTGTATGGATAAAAGGAGATAATATTTGTAAGGTGCTTTGCAAATTTTAAAGAGTTATATAAATGTTAACTATTATTGTTATTACTACTACTAATTATTGTTATGATTTCCCCCCAGTTCACCGCAGAAGTGGAAGAGAGCCATGAGGGCTGAGGGCTATTGGTATTTTTCGTTGTTTCATGGATTACCATAGCCAAGTAACTCATCACAGTTGGCCAGCTGACTAGCAATGAGCCTCTCTGTACTTAGTCCTCAGAAAGCAGGATAGTCTGCTGCTGGGATCAAACTCTTTCCAGTGGTAGAACTTGCTAGGTCTTATGCTCTACTGGCAAGAACCCAGGGTCACCTCCACATCATGATGAGGCATCACAGTAGGATTATGGGATCAAAGAACTAGAGCTGGGAGGGACCTTAAATATCATCAAATCTAATACCTTCATTTTGCAGATGAGGTTACTGAGGTCCAGAGATGTTAAGTGTCTTGCTAGAGTCACACAGATAGCAAGTATCTGAGGTGGAACTTGGACTCAATTCTTCCTCGTAAGGGCAGCCAGGAGATTTAGTGGATAAAGCACTGAGTCTGAAGTCAGGAAGACCTGAGTTCAAATTCAGCCTCAGATACCTGCTAACTGTGTGACCCTGGACAAGTCATTTAAACCCTGTTTGTCTCAGTTTCCTTATCTGTAAAATGAGCTGGAGAAGACAATGGCAAACCACTTCAGTATCTTGTCAATAAAATGACCCTCAGATGGCATCATGAAGAGTTGAGCACAAATGAAAGGACTTAACAACTCCCTAGCTCCAAAGCGCAGCCAGCACTGTATCCACTATCAATCACTTCTTAAACGGTGGGTTGAGACCCCATATGGGTCCATAGTTTAAGAAGTGCTGAAGGGGTCATAATCGGGAAAAGTTTAAGAAGCCCTGCTCTAGGACTTTGTAGAAGTATCAAGAAACAGAGAAAGAAAAACTCCAGGTGATGTTGGTTCTGACTGGTCTCCTCCCTGCCTGGAAGTTCCAATGACCCATAAATATGGATTAGGGAGGGGCATATATATTCTTCTAAGCTAGAGAGAGTAAGGAAGCAGTCATGACCTGGACATTCTGCTCTATTACTTGGACTCTTAGAGACTTAGTTTATTTTGGTAGGTTATCCTATCTTGTCCCCTCCTACTCCAGGTAAACACTTTAGTACAAATCAGTCTGAAGTCTGACACTCCCCTCTGTAAGAGGGAGCTGCTCCCTAAAAAAAAACAACAACAACAACAAACCAACTTTGGCTGCCTTCCATTTCTCCATTTCTTTTTGGTTTTTAGTTTGGGATTTAAGGACTCAGGGTCTCTGGGGCTGAATCTCAGTCCCATTTTTAAAAGATCTTCTCTGTTAATCTGGCCAGTGTTGAAAGTCAACAAAACCTTTTTTTCCCCTCTTAACTCTAGCATATATTCCAAGAGCCTTCTTTGTGGGGAGAGGTCATAGAATATGAAATGTTAGAGCCAGAAGGAACTCTTTAACATATGTTAGAGCCTGAAAGGGCTTGAGAAGTTAGAAAACAGGCTCTTTGAGCTAGAATGAGAAATCATCTAATCCAATCCCCTTCATTTTACAAGTGGGAAAACTGAAACCCTCAGAGGGGAAGTGACTTACCCAGTGTCAAATAGCTAATTAATTGCAGAACCACGACTAAAACACAGGTCTTCTGGCTCCTAAAATTAAATGCTCTTTGAACCTTAGCTAATATGCAAATCCTGCACCACAGGAAAGTGAGGTAATGAGAGGGTCCGTTGCTGCGGGTGTGAGGTTGAAGCAAGATTTTTTTCCCCCTTTTCCCTCCCCCATGGAGTTTGGAATGAATGGAGGCTTAGAGATCATTCATTCATCCCTTAAGGTCTTGATGTGTGGTGTGATTTACCTACATGTACAACTAGTTAGTGGCAGAACCGCTGGACTAGAACCGGGATGACCAGACTCTGAATCAGAGAGATGCTCTTTCCATTTTGCAAAACCCCCTAATATCTCCCACTGAAGGAATCCGACGTTAAGAGAAAACAGAGAATGTCAGAGAAAGCAACTTCCGGCAGTCTTAATATGTCTTCAAATCCCCATACACTTCGCCAACCCTCATCCTAGCCCAAACGCAACTTCCTCCTTACACTTCCCAGGGTTCCCAAATTCTGGGCCCTTACAGCCTTATCCTTCATAAGTCCACCCCTGAAGAGGGTCTGGAGCACTCACTCCCATGTGGTCTCCCTTTCCTCCAGTGACTAATCATTGACTCAGGCAGAAGAGAAGGGCAGGTACTCTGAACCCTCAAGGAAGGCAGTAGTGTGTGGAACAGAGCCTACATTTTTTTACTCCTTCTTATCTTTTCCCCCTCTCAAACCAAGAGCGGTAGAAAGAGCGAGAGGTGTGTCTCTTTCAACAGCCCCTCTCTTCTAAGGACAGGACAAGTGGCCCAATTTTTATTTCAGGAGCGGGGTGAAGTGTCTCATTTTCTCATACTTCCTTAGGAGCTGGCCAGTGGAATGTGGGGAAATGCAGCCTCGCTCCCTCAAGTCTTCCTTTCCCCTCAGGACAGGGCCAAGTGACGTATGGGGTAGGGTCTTTCTGCTTCAAGGCCTCTAAGGATGGGACCAGTGGGCCAAAAGGAGGTAGGAAGTGGCTCACTCCCTTACACCTCCTCCTTTCCTTAGGACAGGGCCAGTGGCGCATGGGGGTGGGTGAATGAGTGACGCAGTCCGAGCTCCCCGCCCAGCCCCCGCTATGGGGGTCTCAGCCGCAGAGACCTCCGAGCTGTGTCTCCATGGCAACCGCGCGGGGCTGAAGCGCAGGGGCCGCGCGCCCGCAGTCGCTTATGTAACGCGGCACGCGGCGCGGAGAAAGGTGGGAGGGGTGGAAGAGAGGGGAAAAAGAGGGAGAAAAAGAAAGAAGAGGAACAGGAATGGGCACCTGTATTCCCTCCTCCGCACCCTCCCTCAAGTTGACCTCATAGCCCCCACCCTCCCTCTAGATGGGAGTCAATACCCCGTCCACATAAGTCGAACCCGAGAACTCCTGGGTCTGAGGGAGAGAGGGAAAATCTGTCACTGGGGACCCCAGAAGGCCTGGGCAACATTGGGGTTCTAAAGCCCCGCCCACCTTCTAGTCTGGGCGCCCAGAGGGAGGGGGAGGCTAGGAAGAGACGTGTTAAATGGAGCACAGGAGGTTGGAGGGGGGAAAAAGAGGGAAGACGAGAAGGGGCGTGACCGAAGTGGGGGCGGGGCAGAGGAGGGACCGAGATCGGAACCCTCCTCCCCTCCCCCTCCGCCTCTCTGGGGCCCCAGGGAGCACTCAGCTCGAATCGGCTTTCAATTAGCTGCAGCGGCCAGAGCTCCCGGGGCGAAAACAACATCTCAGCACGGACAGTGGATCCTCCCCCCGGGGCCTGGGGACTGGAATCCCCGTTCGAGGCTTGTCGGTGTTCCCCTATTCTCCAAGGCCTGGGGGGGCAAAGGCCCAGATAAAGCCCCCTCATCATTTCTCAGCCTAGAGCGGGAATGGTAGAGATGGAAGCAGTCTTAAAGAGTATATAGTTCAGCCCCCATACTTTACAAATGGGGAAACTAAGCCCCAAAGAAGGGAAGGAATTTGTCCAAGGTCACAAAACGAGTCAGAGGCAGGACCAGAACCCAATCTTTTGACTCCAGCTCAGTATTCTTTCCGCTACAAGCTGCTCTCTCGATCTCAGATGTCCATAAATCTCTCTGGACCCTATGCTGACTGGCTCTTTCCCAGTTTTCACCCCTCAATCTCAACAGATTCTGTTTCGGACTCCCTTGGCCTAGTCTGGTCTCCCTGCCGAGGTTCTGGCCTCTCCTTTTCTTGGAGGTGGGGAGAGAGGGAGAGGGAAAGGAAGAGGGAGAAGGAGAGGGAGAGAGGGACTGGAGAGAGAGGGAGAGACAGAAACAGACAGACAGAGACAAAGAGAGAGAGAAAATCCTGTAAACTGGGAACCAAACTCCAGGAGTTCAAGGCTTTGGGGGAAAGGTTGGACTTCTAATCCTCCCTTTTCAGAAGTCCTTCCCAAGCCTGGGGGGTGTCCCCCAGTAAATCTCTAATACACCAGAGAGTATTGGAGCAAATTGGAGGAAACAATGGTGTTGGGTCAAAAAGCTCCCTCCAGGGACTTCTAGTCAGAACCGAACGAGGTTCTTTCTTGATTTAGGCTACCCCTCGAGCAAACTGGAAGGTAGGGAAAGAATACCCTATAGCAAAGGTTCAAGTCCACCTACTCTTCACACCTTCTCTTCCTACACTCCTCCTTTCCCCCCACCCCCAATGGGGACGCCCTGGGCGTTGCAGCAAGCGAGACTCTGCCAGGCTTCCAAAGCACGTCCCCCTTCTCCCCCTCCCCACCCACCCCCCACCGGAGCCCGAGGCCGGTGTAGGAGTGGAGGGAGGGAGGGAGGAGAACTGAGAACCAGGCGACTCCAGGGTCATGGGAGGGGGTGGGGGGAGGGGGAGAGAGAGCTTCTGATGAAGTCTCTTAGCTCTAGCCCTTGAGGGGTCGTCCCTTACACTCCTGAGGTTAGGGACTGAGAGGGCTTGGAGAATTGGACAGTGGAAATGGCCATACACAGGCTCACCTTCTGCCTTCTCATCTTCATGTCCGAGAGAGAGAGAAAGAGAGAGAGAGAGAGAGAGAGAGAGAGAGAGAGAGAGAGAGAGAGAGAGAGAGCTAACTCTTCATTTGGCCTCAATTTCCTAGGATTTCCAGAGGCAAATAGTGAAGAGAAGAAAAGCCTCCTCTAGGTTAAAACGTCCCGGAGTCTTTCACAGTCTCTGCAGCCCCTTCTCCCCAGCTATCCCAGCTCCACAATCTCAGATTCAGCTTCTCTGGCCATCTCATAGAGGTGGCTGCCAGTAGCTTGGGCCCTGTCCATCAACCAGGCCCAGGGGAACGTTTACAGCCGCTGAGCTCAGACAGCCCGACTGGGAGCCGAGTCAGTGCGCAGGGGGCGCTGTGTCGGGGAGGGTGGGGGACGGCAAAAGGGAGGGGGGCTTGACAGGATTGATGAACTGACTGACTGACTAGGGGTGACCGGGAGCCGAAGGGGGAGGCTCTTAGGGAGGGCTAAGGTAGGGGTACAGAGAACGGGTGTCAACAGATAGAGGACTAAGCCTGAACGTCGAGCCATTGGCAAGGCTTCTCAACCGCCGCAGAGCGGTCCGCAGTGCAATGATCACTGCCGCGAGGACCCCAGTGATCAGGTCCACAGGAGCCCCGCAATTGGAGAACTGCGGAGCCCAAAGAACTGGAAGGTTCCCCACCAACCGCAGAGTAAAAGAAGATACTATGCTCCCGAGGGATGGGGGAGATGACCTGGCTGCGTCTCTGAACACAGCCAAGTAGCCGGGGAGGGGGGGAAGGGTGGGGGAATCGTACCCTATTTAGGAGAAAATACCAAAGGGAGGGATAAATCTGATGTTTAACCTAATCACGTCCCCAGGGTGGCCTAGGGTAAAAGGGCTCCGATCATACAAACCCTGTCCTTGCCCCCTCCCCACTTTTCCCTACCGCCCAATGTCAGCACCGACAGGACTCTGCAGCCCCGGCCAGGAGGTCGTCACATGACTCCCACCCCCTATTCCCCCACTCTCCATTCCCACCTCCAGTATTCCCTCTCCTCTGATGAGCTCCGTGCGGTGGAGTGGGGGGAGGAACTGCAGTGGCTTTTGCCCGGAGTGTAGCCAGGCAGTAACACACTCTGCGCTAGGAAAGGGGCACCGACTCCACGATCCCTTCTCTGAGAGCAAAGAAACCCAGATCTGACCCTAGAACCCCAACCCTGAAACCACTTCTCCAATACACTAGTTCTGACCAGCCCTTTGGGCTATTCAGACCATTGCAGGAACTGTACCTCTTAGCCCCTAGCGCCCCAAAGCCACTGCCCCAAGCAACCCCCAGGCGCTGCGTCGGGTGCATTCCAGAACCTCGGACAGCGCAGAGCGCATTCCAACAGAGCAGCGCCCACGCCTCCAAGCAACAGCAGCTGCCCCAGGGGGCAACTCGGAGCCTTCCTCTAGTCCCCCAGGGTTGTCTATTTCTCCTGAGGACAGCCTCATCAGCGCCTCCTCCCTTCTCTGCAACACTTGGCCACCCCCGAGCCTATAACCCCGGCCCCCAAAGGTGGCAGCCCCCATCTCGATCCTCCTGCCTCCCCAACCCCGTAGGCCCCCGGCTTACCCGGGTTGGCTCCCCCGTCGCCATCCTCGCAGTCCGTCAGGTTGTTGAGCATGGTGGCCGCCGCGCTGCGCCCCGGGGGCTGGAGCTTGCAGCTGCGAGGCGTCTGCCCGGCCCGGGCTGGAGAGCTTCCTTCCCACTCTCCTCCCTACTACCGTGGAGCACTCTCTTAGCTCTCCCTTTCGTCCAGATCTCCCCTCGGCGCAGGGGGAGGCTGCAGTGCAGAGCCGCCGGGCTCCCACACACACTCCCTCTCCCGCGCACACACCCGGACACAGACCCAGACACACACACATACACACACGCTCTCACACCCGCGCGCGCCCCCTCGCAGCGGCCAAGCTGCTCAGCTCATCTCGTATGCAGGAGGCGTGAGCCGCTGGCGGGGTTTTAGGGAGGGGGGAGGAGGAAAGCTAGGGAATAGAGGGCGCAGGGTGGGGGGAGATCGAAGCGAGCGGGGACCCGCGGCTTGCGTGTCTCGGGGCCGGGAGGACGGTGAAGGGGGCGGGGGGTGCAGCTCCCCTGAGCAGACGCAGCGCGCCCCTCTCTCTGTGCGGGCGGGGCTGTGGCACGTGGACAGGTGCCATCCAGCGCCCTAAAAATAACACGGGGAACTGGGTCGTGGCCGTCGGGAGCCGGCCCCGCAGCGTCTGCTTTGGCCCAGACTGGTGTGAGGGTGTCGGGGGGCGGTGAGATAGTCCGGTAGAAACTCCAAGCCAATGCCAGCCTCTCTGCCAGTGAAAGACTCCCCCTTCTCTCCACCGCCCCTCCCCCCAAATCCTAGTGTAGAAGAGAAGGGGGAGGGAGGCCCCAGTTGAGTGACAGAGCAGATACCCCCCAGGAGCTCAGTTCTTCTGGGGAGGAGACATGGTGAGTTTTTTCATCCCCTCAAGTACAAAACCACCTAAATCCAGGCCTCAGAGACCAGCCCCCTAGAAAGAGGACCTTTAGATGCCAGCATAATCTTCCTCCCTGGGAAGCCTTAGGGGTTTGGGACAAGAAGAGAACACTACAGTTTCTCTGCTAGCTCCTGTCTCCTCCGACCTGGGTATCTGAGATTGTGGAAAACTGAGGCTTGGGCCTGGACAGAAATGTGAGAGGTAAGGCCATGGTAGTGGGGGGGGGGAGGAGGGAGGAGGGGGGACTCGGGGGAAGGTGGCCACCTGCTGGTTAGGGACAGGCTTTCCTGCCTTAGTATCCTAGTCCTCCAGTCACTAATCCATTAATCCGAGGATTTTGATTAGGAGCTGCCAGTACCAACATTCTCTCTACATTCCTCTCTCCCTCTTTTTCTCCTTTCTTTTCCACCATTTTGCCACCCAGAGCTCCTCTCTGCCTCTGACATCTAGCCTTGGGCCAACAGTCACAAGCAGGAAGGTGTAGGCAGGGTGGGTGGGGGATGGGGGTGAGGTCCTAGGCAGCAACTTGTGATAGGAAGGAAAAAAGGAAAAGAAAGAAAGGGAAGCCATGAAAGGGGAAGGAAACATGTGAGGCTCTAGAAAGGCCTAATATGGAAAGAAGGAAGGTGCTGCAGGAAGAAATCACATTCAAAACGGCCCTAGTCACAGAGACATGAACCTCAGTCATTCTTTCTGGCTCCAAGCATATGTCTTCCTCACACCCCCTCCAGCCCTTCCTAAATCACTAAGATTTAACAGGGAATTGAAATCTAGCTCATATACTCAGCTCTTTTCCTCCCTCTTCTCCACTCTCATTAAAGAGAATGTCCTCACCTTCTCTTAGAGTAGTTATCAATGTCTACATGATACAACCACCACTCGGTTCCTGGTCTACAAATTACACTCATGGGCTCTGGAGTGGTAACTCCAAATTTCCAGAATCCTTTTCTCGAATGGCTATGGAAGACCTCTGAGGGATAAGAGAGCTAAATGGACAAAGCCCAGTTTCAGGACTTGGTGTTATTGTGCTGGGCAGGGAACGAAGAGACCTAGCTAAAAATCTCATTTCTGACATTTATTGGCTTTAAGACCATATGCAAATCACTTAGCTTCTCCGAACCTCAGTTTACTCATCTTAAAAATGTGGAGATTGCACTGGTTGATCTCTAATGTTTCTTCCAGCTTTAAATCCTATTATCCTTCCTCCATCCCTAACTACTCTAGGGAGGACAGAGAAACAGAGTAGAACTCTGTACATTTTAATGTGCTTTAGAAATGTGAGCTAATATCACTACTAAACTGTGAGTTTCATGAGGACAAGAGCTGTGTCTTATCTAAATTTTTTCATCTTCTCTCAATTCTATACACATGATATGAGCTTAATAAATGATCATTGGATTAATCAGTAAATAGCCACTGTTATGGGCCACTGACTTCTTCAGTACCATGGACAAGGGCCAAATGTCCAGATTGTTTTTCTTGGACCTGTCATAGACCCCACACTTGGTCAAGCATGTGGCATCCCTAAGCAGCTGGCCTATCATGTATGGATTGGTCATGAGAGAAAGATACTGCTGACCACAGTGGCCAACTGACTTAGGTTTTCAGGGGACCCTTCAGAGATTGGAACTGATCCTTGAGGATGAGGATGGAGATGAGAACAAGGGTTTTTCAGTCTCCAAACTAGATCCCCAGAAAGGGTATGAGAAGAGTGATCAATCATAACTACAGAGGACTGACAGCGAATCATGCCTCTCACCTTTCAGCACAGAGTTAGTGAACTATAGATGTAGGGAAAGGCAAACATTTTCAGACATGGCTAATGTTCTATTTGTTTTGTTGGACTTTAATTATTTGTCATGAGGGAGGGTTCCATGGGGGTGGAGGGAAGCAGGAAGTTCTATTGGTAAGTGACAGTGATGTAAAAAATAACATCAATAAAATGTTTTAAAGAAAAAATAAGTTACTGCAAATATGAACATGCCTATGGACTAGATCCCCAGGTTTATTTGATGCCTGAGTCTGCAGAGGTAGTTGATAAATTGACTGTGGAAGATTTTCATTACTAGCATAAGAATTCCTAGTTATCTCCTACCACATAGGGACTCCCTGGCCTCAGTTGCATCCATCTCTGCCCTGAAAGGTAGGGTATGGATAACAAGTGGACACTCACTGCCTTTCCCTATGATCCATGAAGAACAAGATGGAGGTGTTTGAGCAGAGACTGTATGACCACTTGTTGGGAATAATGTAGATAGAATTCCTGCTTCAGGTAGAGGTTGGGCCAGATAACTCCAGAGGTCCTTTCCATCTCTGATACTCTTGATTCTGAGCTCTCCTAATTCTGAGGACAATGTCCTACCTTGGTCCAACCAAAAGTTGTATCTTGGAAGCAGAAGGGAGTCTCAGGCTAAGAACCTGGGATGGGCACTAGAAAGTCACTAAAGGGAACATTCAGGAAGAACTGTAGGAGTGGCCATGATTCTGTACACACAGCCACCTCCAGAGCACCATCTTCTGGCCAGAAGAGCCACCTTTCCCTCCAGACAGAGAACCTAGCTCTATACTGCTTAGAACCCCTGTCTGTCGCAACATAAAGGTAGCCTAATTATGAGAACCTAGCCTCATGATAAACACTCCTCACCTCTCAAGAAG
>CM053581.1:231771690-231808211 GCA_028627135.1 Pseudochirops cupreus
AGATCTGGGAGACTTTAGCTTGAGGATGAGGGCGGGGGGGGGGGGGGGGGGACTTCTGTCCCAAGAGACCCAAAGACTTCTGATTTGTCTGCACACACCTATTCCCACTTGAGTCCAATACTTGGATACCTAGGAAGGTTTATCTACCTTGGATATCAAATTCCCATCTCCTGAGAGTTACCCATGAACTAGAGGTTTGGGCAGGGACAGATTTCTAGACTGTGGAACTTCTCAGTAAACACATATTCACCCTTTGTCCCACCCCCCTATCAGATTCCCCTGTTTAATTCACAGAATGTTAAAGATTGAAGGAAATTTAGAACAAAACACACACACACACACACACACACACACACACACACACACACACAGAATGTCAGAGTTGGAAGACCTTAGAATATAGAATATCAGATTTTGATGGGACTTTAGCAATAACCTGGTCCAACTTCATTACTTTGCAAGTGAAAAAAACCTGTACTCCTACCTTAAAGTTATTGAAGAAATGTTTATCTCAAAACAAGTTAATGCCATCTCTGCTTTCAAGAAGGCAGAGCCTACTGGTTGCTAGTACATCCCAGGTTGAAATGGTCGAAGAACCTTCCAGGTACCTTCCCCCCCAAGAAGGGACAATATTCTCCTCACTTTGGATCTTACTTTACCTCTCAACCTTCATACCCTGCCACCCTTACTCCCACCCCAATCTCCACAACAAAGATGCCTTTAGGCCCCACTGATACCCTCCTCCAACATCTTCCCCCTAAGCCCTAGGTTGTAAATGATGAGTCCAGCAGACTCCCCCACCCCCTCACTGCAGAGCAAGTCAACCACCACCACTATCTCCGTGGCAACCAGTAGCTAATTAACAGGCTGCAGCTCCATCTCCATGACAACAGGACCCCAAAAGCCACAGAGTCCCTAAGATTTTATCTTGTCCCCTCTCCTACACTGAGGCCCAGGTCTGAGGTTTGAGAGACATGAGCATCCACCCTCAACCTCAGACTCCTGACTCAGATCTCTCTGGTTCATTGAGGGGGGGGGGGGGGAGGAAGCCTGTTGCCATGGTAACAGCAGCCTTCTTCATAACCAGTTTGTTGCCATAGAGATTTCCAGGCAGCTCACCTTGTATGTGAGGTGTAACTGAATGGCCTGACCATTCTTGGATCCTATGCACTGGGATGGGAGTTAGATGTATATAGAGTGGAGTTGTAAGGATAGGCCATCTGCTCAGGGGTGTTCCTACCTTCTGGATTGGTAACATTCTCCTCATGGCACAGATAGGGAAACTGAGGTGGGGGTAATTCATTAGTTCCCTTTTTGCCACATTAGTGTCATTCTCTCCATGAAGAAACAGAAGCAGAGTAGGTAGACAAGAAGAGAATTTGCTCCTTCATTGCCTATCCCCATCATTCTTGCCCTGGTACAGTTGGAGAAGAGAGGTAGCATGGTTTAGTAATAACCTTCCTTGGAATTAAGAAGACCTGTTTTCAACTTCCTTTGACACATACTGACTGTGTGACCCTGGGCAAGTCATTCAATCTTTCAATGTCCATTGCAAAGCAAGTATATATTTCCATTGGTAGACACTGGGAGTTCCTTACACTGATAGAGCATAAGTCCAGTACAAAATAAAATACACAAGGAAAACAAGTCATAAAGAACTTCATTGGTTCAAAGGAAATTGTTAATAATAGAATTGAGGATTGGGGTACAGGCTAAGGCTCATATACCACTCCCCACCAAATGCTCCTGTGGACAGTACAGATTTTCCCTTAGAATCCAAGTTATGTTTAGGGCAGAAGTCTGCAGTCTGCAAAACTAACCCTTATCCCAGCTTGAAAGTCAATGCTAAGGTTGACCATGAAATCCTCCCATTTCCTCTTCCTTCCATGCATACTTTAATTTCACTCCCCCAAGGGACCCACTCCTGTTCCCCAGTGGAGAAGAATAAAGAGAGCTTCCTTCCACTTGAAGTAGGAATGGAACAGAAACAGCTGAAGCAAAGAATCAGATGTTACATCCCTTTAGCAGTCACCTCCAAACTTCCCATGTAAGTAGCCTATGGGAAGTTGGATGGTTGGACCTACTTCCAGTTTTTTTTTTGGGGGGGGGGATTAAATGGTTGTCTGATTCACCATATAGAGTTGATCTTTAGATATGAGACATGGCCACAGGCAGATACAATAGCTACACAGAAAAACATAAATATATACACACAAGTATTGTCTCGACATCCCTTGGAGCTAGGGCTTCCTTACTCAATCAGATTTCATTTGCCCTCTTAGGGCCCACAGTCAGGGAATGGGCTCAGAGAAAGGGGTCTGCATGTAGTGGTAGTGGGGGGGAGGTGATGTTCTAAGACTTAATGGGGCATCAGAAATACTCGTTTCATCCCTAAGTGTGGAGTGAAAATACTACTCCACCCTCCTAACACACATAAACCTGCAGGCATGGACATTCATACCATATCATCCCCACCTCCAGGAATTTACCATCATTAGATACACAGACTGTACAAAAACACAAAGAGAGATAAATTTGTACACATAGGCCACACAAGCTATTCCACATATAAAAGGATAGGATAGCCACATCTGCTACATGTACAAGGATGTGCTTGGGGCAACCAACCTTCCCAAACACACTATTCAATACACAATTTACATAGTTCCAGGGCACAAACATCTGTATTCTTATACCTCTCTCCCCTTCAAATATACACAGGCCACAAACACATCTACAAATGGACCATCCCTTGAGCAGGAACAGTCAGAATAGATCTGAGATGAATATATTCCTATACACCTGCACTCCTATCCCTGCCTCCCATATACACACACAAAAGCATACATGAACAACAAGCTTACACACCACTCCACATAGACACTGTGGTTTATACAGACATTTGCATAATACTCAAAGAGTGAGTCAAATTTCCAGACGGAAGGGGGACTAGGACAAGAAAGAGTAGGGAATGCTTGATTGTAATATTGCTACAGCACATAAAGACTGGGCTTAGCCTCAGGTATATAAGACCAGCAATTCAGTCCAGTGAGGAGGAAGGAGAAAGAGTAAATGAAGATGAGAAGCAAGATGTAATAGGTGAGGAAAACTAGCACAAAACCAGAGGATGAAAAGGGAACTTACCCACCCCAGAGGACAGGTGGACAGAGATATGCTGAGTAGACAGGTGAGGTGTTGGGAGGGCATGGTAGAATAATGCCTTTTTGGACTCCCAGTTAGAGTGACAAAAGAAGGATGTGTCTCTCAGTCTTCCTGAAGATCACATCCAGGAATAGGTGGCCCTAACACTTCAGCAGCGGCCCCAAATGGCCAGGGGAAGATGCCTTCTCTAGAGAGTGTACTGGGCAGTAATCAGTCTAGGGTCCAATTACCCTATCCCAGCCTGTCACAATCTCAGAGAGGGTCAGAACTGGAAGGGACCTTACAGCACTATTGCATTCACACACCTTCTGTTTTTCAGGTGGGTGAACTGAGGCCCAGAGAAGAAAAAGGATTTGTCCCCAGTCATACCCAAGTCAGTTAATCAGACAGAAGTGGGAGGCAGGAAAGGGGAGAGGAATATGGTAGATAAGGAATATCGTGCAAAAAGAGGAACTGATTAGGGAAAGCAGTTCTAACAAAGAACATACTCATATCTGCCCAGTTCCCCTGGAGCTTCTGAGGACTGTGAAAACATTTCCCTTCCCTTTCAGTTCCTCTAATTTCCCGTCCTGTCCTACAGGATGAGCCTTACAGTTCCGAATTTAGAGATCCCAAGCCCTAGGGACATTCCTCCTCTCCCATAGGGACTGAGGCACAGGATGATTTGCAGAACAAAGATCAGGAGAGAAAACAGGAATCTCGAGGCCCAATCCAGTGCCAGATTCCTTCTGGCTCTCGAGGACAATTGATTGGCGGGAGAGGAGGGCAGGGGTTCCACCTGGGTCTCTCAACTGCTTTCTTGGGATCAGGTTTCTCTGTGGCTCCAAAAACCAGGAGTCCTTCCTCTAGCCTGGAATACTAATTTTCTTCCTAGAGGCCCCAACCCATCCTAGGCCCAGACTCTCGTCCCATCCTAAACCCCAGCTAATTCACGCCTGTCCCCTACTCAAATCCTCTCCTTTTAGATTCCACCTCCTCTCGGCCAAATCCACCCCATATATCCCCTCTTGGCCACTTCTAGGTACCAATCTCCCAGAGGACCCCGCCCTTTCCAAAGGCCCTACCCACCTCAGTTTAGCCCCGCCCCTTCTTCACAAGGCCATTCATCAGGTTAGTCCCCACCCCTTGGCTCTGGCCCCTCCCTTTCTCCCGGGGCCAACTCAACCCCGCCTCCTTTCCTTTAGGTCCTTGGCAGCTACCTTCCGAGCCTCGGCTACCTTTGGCGTCTTCTCCCCGGCAACCATGAGGGTCGGTGTCCAAGTGGGAACCCGGGCTGGAGGGCCCCTGGTGTCCCACAGGGGACAGAGAGGTGACTGTGAACCTCCGGCTCATGGTGCGTGCGGGGTGGGAGTTCGGGAGTGGGGTGGGGTCCAGGTACTGGGTGCTCAGGTCTGAGCCGAGATCTCTTAAGTAGCTGCAGCCGGGTCTCCTAGAGGGAGACTGAACTGTTCTCCCCTCTCCTCCCCCCCCCGCCCGGCTACCGCTACTCGCCTCGCAGGGTCCTAGCGCCCTCTACGCCCTTGCTTGGCCTCTCCGTGAGGACAGCCCCCAGAAGAGGAAGAGGTGTGGGTGTATTTGGCTGTGGGTGAGGGGGTATAGGTGGGGTTGAGTCTTTAACCCAGCCTGGTATTCGCTCCCCTTTCTGGTCAGGTTCCTTTTCCCAGTCAAAAGGAGTCTCCTCGTTGTCCCGTTAAGTCTTAAAACACCTCCCCCATCACTACTACACACAGACCCCTCCCCCTCAGCCCTCTTCTGATCTTGGGCCCCAAGGGGACAAATGAAATCCGATTGAGCAAGGCTTCGAAAATCCGAGTTTATTAGAAACATTCCCTCCTGGAAGAAGGAACCGGCACTGCCTTGTCCTGCCTCCCGCTACGGGCCAGCCCGCACCTTCCGCTCCTTTCAGATCTAACCCCATTTGCACAGCAAAATTTCGTCCTCTCCTTCCTTAGCACCCATGCCCATGGCTCTGGCAGCGCCCAGGGGAGCTGAGAGGTTAGTCTTCTGGGCAGTGCAGGAGGTCGTAGGTCACGTAGCCAACCTGGTCTACCTTGTTCACCTGGTCATGAAGGTTCACTCGCCAGAAGAAGTGGTTCTGGCAGAAGTACGCCTTTCCTAGGGGGTGGAAATGGGGAGGAGTCGTGAAGATAGTATCTCAAATCTGGAAAAAGATCTCGGAAGTCACCCACTCTAATCTCCCCCCCCGGGTGTGGGAATATACTCGACAATCTAAACTTCCACCCATTGGGACGAATTCCCTCACATGAAGTCTTGATAAGGGTCATATAACCTCTATTTGAATATTTCCAGTGGTGAGTAGCTCACTACTTAAAAAAAAACAAAGGCAGCGGAAAATTTTGGAAGTGCTTCCTTTTTTTTTAATTGAGCTGAAATTTGCCTTCCTGTAAATTCCCCTTCCTTGCCTAAGTCTAAAACTTTTCTTATAACTCTTATTTTATGATTGCTCTTCAGATATTCAACAGCCATCATTTCCAGAAATCTCTTCTCTAAGATAAACATCCCCCAGTTTCTTTAACCAATCCTTCTATGACATGAGTTCCCATCCTGTCACTCTCCTTGGAAAAGGCTACAACTTCTCAATGTTCTTCTTAAAATGAGGTTCCCAAAATTCCTGATGACATTTGACCAGGTCAGGGAACAACAGGACAGTCAACTCTTTCATTCTGAACATTAGACTTTGAATCATGGAGACTGAGATCTGGCTAACCACCACATGACAAAAATGACTCATATGGAGCTTGTGGCCAACAAAACCCCGCCTTTATCATTGACTGTTGACTGGCCACATTCCCCTCCAATATAGTTGTACTGATGATTTTTAGAATCTAAGTGCAGAACTTTATAGTTATCCTCATTAAAGTTAATTTTATTAGATTAAGCCCAATAATCCTAGTCTGTAAACTTTTTCTGGTATTGTTATTCTGCTATCCAATACGTTAATTTTTCTTTCCAGTTTTTGTATCATCTCCAAATTTGATAAGCATTCCCTTGATCAATGGGTCAAAAAAGGAAATTAGGTTAGTCTAATAGAGTTTGTTCTTAGTGAACCTTGATTGGCTCCTATTGATCACTGCTTCTCTTCCTCTAAATTGCTTACAAGCTATCTCTTATGCCTTCTAGAAAAGGAGTTCTTCACCTTCTTTATGTCATGGCCCCCTTTGCCAGTCTGGTGAAGTCTATGGGCCACTTCTCAAAATTGTGGTTTCAAGTTAATAAAATGAAATACATAGGATTAGAAAGGAAGCTAATTCTATTGGAATAAAGGTGTATTTTTCCCATGCCTCCCCCAATTCTATCTACAGACCACTTGGAGTTTGTTGGACCCAAGGTTAAAAACCCCTGTTCTAGAAGGTTTTCAATATTTACAAACTGATTGATCTGTACTTTATTTCTCTCCTTTTCTGGCTGACAGATCCTGTTTGACCTCATAAGGGTCCTGGGGAAAGGGGACAGGGAATATAGAGATAGACACAGAGTAACAGGTCATAAAAGAGGGATGACCTCAGATCTACATTCCTTACCTTGATATAGGAAAACATCGTGAGTGTCCTCTGGTACTCCAGGGAACATGCCCTCCACAGGGTAAGGTTCACTTCGGTCTACCTTTTGCTTCTTCACATCCAACCTTGAAAGAAAGTGTTGGATTTCTGCCCCATCCTACTCTAAGCATCCTTCCCACCTTGCAATCACCTTCCTCTGCTCAGGCCCTCTCTCACCTCCAAAATTGATTCTGGCTGAACAACAGCACCTTGCCCCCATTATGTTGAATGGCACCTGTTATGCTGTGCACTTTTCGATCCAGACCCAGTTTCTCCAGTCGACGGGGGCCCAGAACTGACTGGCCTGTGTATACCCACACCTGTTGGCCTGCAGAAAGTAAGAGAGAGACTAGGGACCCATATCCAAGAGAAACTTGGAAGAGTAGGATGATATAATGTAAAGAGTATTGGATTTGGAATCAAGAGACCTGGATTTGAATCTCTGCTCTGGCATTTATTTAGCTGTGTGATCACTAGAAAGTCATATAACCTCTCTGAGATTCAGCTTCCTTATCTGTAGAATGAAGGTTGGGGGGGGGGGAGGAGGAGAAGGAGAGTCACACTTTGCCTACTTCACAGGACTATAATGAAGAAAACACTTTATAACCATTAAAGTGCTATAGAAATGTGAACTACTTATTATTGATGGATGTAAAAGAAATTCTGTTCCAAAAGTACTCTGTACCTTTGCACTCTTCACTTACAGGGAAAAGGAGAGGCAGTGAGGTATAGTGGAAGCACTGAATTAGGATTCAATTCTCACTCTAACTCTACTATTGGCTATTCAAGTATTTGAATACTTGGTATATACAAGGTATTTGAATACCTTGGGGAAAATCACATAATTTGTAAAATGAGAGGCTTAAACTAGATGGTCTCTGGAGTCCTTCCCATCTCCGTAGGTTATGAACCTCTGTTTTATCTGGGTTACAGAACCATTATCCTGATCCATTCTCTAGATAGCATTCTATAAATCATACAGGCACTCATCTCTCTTAAGGACCTATCTGATGGGGAGAGCTCCGGAAGGATTGTTGGAAGAGGGGCTCCCTACATCTTTACCTGAGAAGAAGAAGAGTTTCTTAGTCAGTGGATCTTCGAAAGCAGTGTCCAGTTTCCGAGGCAATGCAGACCAAGTGTTGGCGATGAAGAAGGGGCCTTGAGCCCGCCCTTTGGATCCCTGCTGAACTCGCCAGTATCGCCTGAAGGAGAAAGGAGGACAGCAGGGGGCGCTCAGCCACAGCTCAGGCCATCCCCTCCCAGAACTGTATCCAAGTCCCTCTCAGTGGTCTAGAGCCCAGTGCTCACCCGTCTTTAAAGAAGTGAAGCTGGCCCTGGATCTCAGCGATGGCATCAAATATCTGTACTCTACAAACGTCATCATCCGGGTCCAAGGGCCCAGTGGGGAGCACAGAGGGGTTGGCTGTGGGAGGACCAGTGGGGCCAGCAGTGGGGGGTACTGAGGGGCCAGCAGTAGGAGGACCAGTGGGTCTGGCAGTGGGGGGCAGAGTGGGGCAGGCATCGGACTTGGTGGTGGAATCTGGTTCTAACGGAGCGGAGGTCGGAGGTTTGGGGTCGGGCTCAGTCCTAGAACCTAAAGGTGGGGGAACACAAGAACAGAATGAGACTTTCTTCTCTTTATCCCTCTCTCAATCCCCATTACTCAACTCCACAGGTAAGCTGGTGCTTCTATCACCTCTCAATATATAGATGTTTGAATCAGGATGCTCTCTTACCATTTGGATGTTGGTTTCCTACCCCCTCTCACCGCATAATCAGATAGTGTACCACCATCCTCACCATACAGATATTGGATTCCCTTCACGTCATCCGGATGCAACGGAGGTCCCTCGGTAAAACTGTACATTGGGAACATCAATGCTTCCCGCACGGATGAGTGATCCAAGCCCAGTGCGTGTCCAAACTCATGTGCGGCCACAAGGAATAAGCTGTACCCTGAACGAGGAACGGGGAATGAAAGAGGGGTCCAGATTCTCACTCCCGGTTCCCTCTTCCTCCTATCCTCACTGCATCCCTTCCCAGACTTTGGCATCTGTCCCCCATCCGTGCTTCGTGCTATGCTGTATCAGCTCGAGTTCTTCCCGTAAGAAGCTTATGCCACTCATCTTACCTCGATCCTGACAGAACCCCCACTTGCGGTCACGATCGAAGTTATCGGTGGTCGCACACCAAAGGTGACCATCAGTACGGCCTTCACTGGTGCAAGCCGAGTATTCTCGATTCAGGAAAGTGAAGGGAAAGACGCAGGGTTCCCCTTGGGAGTTGCCTCCAGTGACCGCCGTATCTGTAGAAGAAGTAGAGTCCGGCGGTGACGGGGAAAAGGATGGGTAGGATGGCATTCTGCTCCAGGAAGACAAGGTGGGGAGAGGTGCACTGGAAAGCAGAATCAATCAGTACCTCGGTTGGGGCAGAAGCCATAAAGCTTGTCCTTATCGTAGTCGGCTGTGGTGGCGCACCAGCGATAGCCGTCAGAGCGTCCGTCAGTGGTGCAGGCTGTGTAGGAACGACCCTCGAAGGTGAAGGGGAACTCGCAGGGATCTCCATTGGCGTTACCATCCAGGGTGTAGAGCACTAGAGGCAAGAGGCGGTGCTGAGTTTAGGTTCACTCTCCCTTTCGTTCACTAGCTAGAATTCTGTCTCTGAGACCTGAGGAGGTGAAGTCCTGAAGGGACCGCTGCCCCGCCCCCCTTTTCACTCGTCCCTTGCGTTCTTTCCACCCCCACCCCCAATGCATCTGGGCCCGCAGCTCACGTTCGCTGGGGCAGAAACCGTAGCGTTGATCGGTGTCGTAGTTAGCTGTAGTGCTGCACCAGGGCAGTCCATCAGAGCGGCCGTCGGCGGTGCAGGAAGAGTAGGAGCGACCCTCGAAGATAAAGGGAAAGTGGCAGGGGGCCCCCTTTGCATTCCCGAACCGTGTTTGGACCACTGTGGAAGGAGAGCGGGAGGAGAGAGTTAGGTCGGACTGTGCCTCCCCAGGGGGACAGCCTTGCTTGGGAGAGGAAAACATGCAAAATTCAGTGGAGATGGATTGGAGAGGGGAAGGGATGGTGACACTAAGTCTCACCGGCGCCTTTGCCCAGGGTCCAGAACTCATCGTCGTCAAAATGGGCGTCTCCCTGGATTCCTGGGCCGGGGGGGAAAGCGTGAGCCAAGAGCCCATCTTTCCCGTCGAAAGGGTATCCATCACCATGTTCTGGCAAAGGAAAAGAGAAGAGGAAAGGGTCAATCTGAGGCTGCAAGAAGAGAGCTACTGGGACCTTCTCCTCGCGCACAGCACTCCCAAGCCGCTCGCTTTGCTGTCTCCTCACCTTTGGTCCCAAACTGGATTAGGATGTCTGCATCCCCACTGCTGAGACGGGTGAAGGTAAGTGGGGTCACGCTACTCCACAGAGCGAAGGCTCGGTCGAAAGCGTCATCCGTCACCTCAGGAGGCAGGTCTGGGGAGTAATTCTGGACCCTGCAGAGACATGAGAGAATCAGAGCGCATATACACACACCTGAAAGAAATCTTAGAGATCATCTCGTCCGCTACGACTCCTATTTTCCTATTTTAAAATGAGGAAACTGAAGCCAAAAGAGGGGACTGTCTAAGGTCATATAAAGAGTTAGTGCTAGAGCTCGGACTGGAACCCAGCTGGGTCTCCTAGTTTCCCGGTCTTGTGCTCTTTCCACCACACCAGATTGCCTCTCTAGTCCCAGCAGTTCCTACAATAGGAATGCTTCTTCACTCTCCCCTCCCCCTCCCCCGATTCCTCTTCCTGCTAACCGATAAGTGATGTTCTGGTGTTTCCACTTGAGCTCGCCCTCGAAGGTTTGAAATCGGCCCACGTCGGGGACTCCGCAGCGCGGGGTGCGCATTGCTGCTATGGTGGCGCTATCCAGCTCTCCCGTCACTGGCAGGGCCAGCTGACGCTGAAGTTTCCTTAGCGCATGCTTCAAAGAAGAGCCGTCTCGGTGCAGCAACCCTGCCGGGATGTAGCCATAACGATTCAGGTATTCCTGGTGGGAAGTGATTGATAGTTGAGCACTCTAGTCCTCTCCCATCTTCACTGGTCCCTTTAGCCAGACAGTCTGACCCAACTCCTGCCCTTTCTAGCCCCAGTGCCCAACCCTAGGCACATCCTCCCGAATGCCAGTTGCCCCTCATACATCCCAACATCTATCTTCTGGCGCACACCATACTCCCTGTTTAGGCCATAGTTCACTCCCTTATATCCTGGGCACACCCCTAAACTATCTCCTGCCCATTCTCTTCATCCCCTTTTCTCCTCTCCTATCTTTCAAGCCCCTTAGAAGGGCCAGTTACCTACCTCAGCGAATTGCTGGTTAGTAAGATTGTTCATTTTCTCACCGGGGAATTGGATCAGTACAGGCCCGGCAGAGGGGCGCCTTCGGGGAGCAGCTGAGCAGCAGCCCAGCACTAAGAGCATCAGCTCAAGTAAAGGCCAAAGCAGTGACATGATGAGCTCTGTGACAGACTGAGGCCCAAAGACTAAAGGCCCAAAGGCAGAAGGGGCTTTATAGAACAGTGGATGAGTCAGGGGGCAGGCAGAAAGGAAGGAGGGGCAGGAACCCCGCCCCCCTTACCCTCCTCTTCAGGTCTGTCAATAGTGACTCAGGAGATTCAGAAGTCTGTATCTGTATGAGGGGCTTCTCCTCTATTGAGGCTCACATCCCCCCTCTTTGCCTGGTTCCAGCCCCCATAACCTTACCCCTCCTCACCATCCTCTTTTAACAACTGAGCTTGATTTGTCGAGTCAGGACCCCAGATACAGGAAACCACAGCCAAGCGGAGGGGGTTCAGGCACAGCAGGATAAGTTGAGGTTTCCAAGTTGCAGCATCTGTGGGAACAGGATAAAGAGGATGAAACCAGTGGGTCAGTTTAAGGGAGCTCAGCATCCCTTACGGTCTCCAGGGGGTGTCCTCTATTTGAGAGAGGCAGATTGGTAAGAGTGGAAAATATCCTGTATTTAGAGTTAGAATCCTCCTCTGCTACATACTACCTGAGTGAAATGAACCAGTTAATTCCCCTGATTAGGCTTCAGTTCCCTGCTTGCTAAACCTACCTCACTAAGTTCTTGTGCTTCACCAAGTGAGGTAAGAGATGTATAGCTACCCTGACAATGTTATGCTCATTGGAGATTGTAAGCTCCATGAGGACAGGGACTGTCTTCTGCTTCTTTTTGTATCCCCAGCACTTAGTGCAGTGAGGGGCATATAGTAGGTGCTTAATATTTATTAAATTGAGTTTAATTGACACTCTCTCCTTTATCTTCCTCTCACATGTATAACATATGCCTCCTCCTTTTGAAGGAGCAATGGGGTACAATGAAAAGGGCCTTAGGCTGAGATTAAGAAAAAAAAAAAGGATCAAGACATGGCTGCTATGACACAAATTTGCTGGTTCACCTTGGGTAAGTCATCTCTGGGCCTCAACTTCCCCTATCAGTAAAATGAGAATCCCTCCCAGCCCCAAGCAGGAGTGATTATCCGCTAACTACTTTTACCTTCCTACAGACGGGGAACTTCTACCCTGGTTAGTAGGGTCAATTAGGGGTTAGGTGAGGCCTGAGAAGGGAGGAGGTTGTGAAGGGTTCACTACACCAAATGTTCTGGTTCCAGGAAAATGCTTTAGGAGATAACATGAATGTGAGATACCACCAATAATAAACCTGCCTGGTAGGCAATGCCAGGATTATTCCCATTTTACAGATTTGCAACTTCCTGCAAGAAAGAACATTTATTATTGTTACCATTGATAGAGGAGAAAATGGAGGTTCAAAGGACAGCAACTTCTTTGAGGTCATCCAGGTAATAAATGATAGAGTTGGGCCTCAATTCTAGGTCTTTTGACTCAAAGTCCTATGCTGTTTCTATTCTGCCAAGCTTTTTCTCTGAGCTTTAGTGTTCTCACGTGTAAAACAAGGATAATAGTCCTTGTACTATCTACCTGACAGGTGTGAGATCATGGACATGAAGGGGCTTTATAAACTCCCAAGTTCCTTATAAGTGTAAGATGTTATTAAGAATGTAATTGTTCACATTATGATATGTGTTCGGACGGGTAGTACATACAGCTGGTCCATCAGTATATTTATCCTGGACAGAGACTGAGGATGGATAGTGACCTAGAACCAGACTGGGATAAATTCATGTTCAACCTCCCCAGCATACACACACACACACACACACACACACCACCGCTGACTTATATTTCTCCTAGTGCCCATCCTCTATTGCATACCCATGTGGAGATCAAGCTAGATTGCTTTTGGGGACATTCTGAAGTACTTTTAATGATTCCAAGCTTCTCCCTGAATCAGTCTCATGTTTTAAGATCCATATTCTCTATATACTTCATGACTACAAAGCATGGAATATGACAGTCTCCAAAGGATAAACGTTGTAGGTCACCCAAAAGGCAATGAAGAGATAAATGGTGGGGGTGAGCAGACTGCAGCATATTACTAACAAAGAAATAAAATGGAGAAGTGGTGGGAAAATTATGATTAGAGAAATGGATGACTGGACAAGGAGATGGGCCTGTCACAGAGTGATAATACACAGATATCTTTCATGCTCCACCGATAGCCACTGTCAAGGTCCCTCGCATGTTGGGCGGACCCCAATAGTAAGGGAGAATGTGGACAAAACACACAGGAGATGAGAAGGCATGAATTAGTTATCCACATGGAATTATCGAAGTTTTCATCCTGCTCCTTCTTTCAATCCATCTTCTCAGGAATGAAATACATAACTATAAGACCACTTCCTGGTTCCCCAGGCCTGTATTCCAGGCTGGGGTGAGGGAAGTGAGGCAGAATCTAAAAGAACCTGGGGAGAGTTCTGCTTTCAACACAGAGAGGAAGTGGTTCTAGTTACCACATCCCACCTCCCCTCTCGACTTCCTCCCACCCTGCTTCCCTTACCCAAACCCACACCAAAGAGTCTATCTGATATCTTGGGTCAAGGCAAACAGGAAACAGGATTTACCCATTAGTCCCACACTCCCCCTCTCTCAACCCAGGGTTAAAGTCTTGGTTTGAGGCCCCAGCTGAGGCCAGGTCATCAAGCAGGCACCCTGGGGGCCTGGGACTGCATCAAAGAGGGTAGGGGAATGCTATGAATCCTTTGGCTTGGGGCTTCCTGGATCTGAACTGATTGGAGCCCTGGGATTCTGAGTCAGCATCCTCACCCGAGAGGTGGGATGACACAGCCTGACAGGGTGTTATTAATAACTTTAACACCCTCTCCCTACTCCCACAAACACCCAATGCCCCTGTCACTAGGACAAGATCGGCCTCACGAGGTGGCTTCCACATGGGGATCTCTTCCCCCTAGGGCATAGTGATGAGCCCTATGTCTCCTTCATTAACTCTGGCTTCAGGCTCTGGGGAGGGGCAAGGCAGCTGCTTCTTTGATGCCCTGGGGCTTGGACCAGGAAGTGGAGGAGACGCCTATGTCTGGGGAGAATGTTAATAACAACTCCCATTTCTGTAACTCTTTAAGATTTATAAAACTCTTCTCTGGGTAACAATCCTGTCAGGTATTACTATCCCCATTTCACAGAAGAGGAAACAAAGAGAGGGGAAATAACCTGGCCAAGGTCACAGGACCAGTAAACATCAGAGTGAGAACACAGATCCAGGTTCTTCTGACCCCAGAGCAAAGACTTCTTTGGAAATGACATTACAAATCTCCCTGGGGGTTGCTGGTCAGAGCCCTTGGAAAGGACTGGCATTGACAGGGCTGCCAGTCTATTCCAAAAAGGATCCCTCTGGTTTTTGTATCATTTGAACATCCTTGGCATCATGTACATTTAACATCAGCCCGCGCCGAATCCCTTTATTCTCCATCATCCTTAAGCACCTAGTCAGTCAGAACTCCCCAGAGAGCCAACTGGAGCACAAGGCAAAGGCTGTGGGTTTCCACCGAGTCCAACCTAAGAGCTAAAGAACACTTTCTATATTTGGAAGGGAGAGAAGTATCTTGAGTTCCTGGAAATTCTGGAACCAGGGGAATTTGTCTATCCTTACTGTGGCATAACAGAAAGAGTGTCGGACCTTGAGTCAGGAGAGGCCTGGGTTTGAATCCCAGGCCTGATGCTGGCTGTGTGAGTATGAGCAAGTCATTTCACTTCTTTGAGCTTGAATTTTCTTACATGTAAATTAAGATAATACCTATGGTATCTACCTCACAGAATTGTTATGAGGATCAAAGTATAATGTTTGCAAAATACTTTGCAAATCTTAAAACCATATATATATATTCATATATATGAGCTATATACATACATCACAATACATACATATGTGTATAGATGCATAAAATGTGAGTATCAGTATGCATGTCTATGTATATACATACACGCACATATGTATACTGTCGACCTGTTTCAAAGGTTTGGTTAAAGGAGACAAACAGTGATATACAATGACAGCATTTATTCCCCAAAGCTAACAGATACTTTTACAAGGAGTACAGGACTAGAGTCCTGACTGACGAACAAAAGGATGAGAGAGCTTAAGTACATTTTAGGACCATCTCAATTCAGGGTGGCTGAGTCACACAAATTTATGATTCCCATAAATGTTTAATCATTGTAAGAGAAAGGAATTTTCTTAATTGAATAAATGGTAAATACAACAAAACAAGAGTTGACAGTGTCAATTCAAATTATGATTCAGAATATCTGTGTTTTCTTTACCATTAACATTCCATAACATGGTATATGTTCAGAAAATATTAAGATAAGAAAAAGTCCCATTATTCAGATTAATGCCTCAAGTTGAGAGTCTCGTCCTTAAAGGCCATAAAGCAGGCTTTGTTAACATAAGGAGGGGTGTTCTATGAGAGCAAGACAAAGCTGGGTCTGTTTGGAATTTATGATCTCAGGGTGCTTGTTTTAAATCCTACTCTCAGCCTTATCTGGTCTCTGGAATGGCTAACACAGAAAAAAAGAGCCTTTTTAAAATAAGGCAAGGTAGTCTGTTTGATTAATTCAGACTTTGGCCAAAATATTTAATGATTATCAATACCTACATACATATATGTATATTTATATGTATATGTATATGTGTGTGTATATATATATGAACCACACAGCCTAGGAAGGAAAGAAACAGTTGGTTCTACCCTGTTCATTCCTTCCCTCCCTCCCCCTTCAATGCCTCCCCCCCAAACACACACATTCATGCTTTTAAATATTTGTTTTACACCTAATCGAAATCTGGCTCTGGGTTATATGGAGTAACACAAAAGAAGGTCAGATTACTTAGTATCTTACTTAGTATTACTTAGTCAAAGTTTAGAATCTGACAAATAGGGGGGGAGACATTTTATCCAATCTCTTCACTTTTCAGACAGGGAAACTGAGGCTCAGAGAACATAAAGTCACATAGCTAGGTCTATTTTACCTGTAACATTCTAAGAATCTATGAATCTCAATTCAACATTTGTTAAACACCTACCATGTATAAGGCATTATGCTCAGTACTGGGGGAGATAAAAAGTTTAGATAAGATTTGGCCCCTGCTTTCATGAAGCTTTCAGTCTACTAAGGAAATAGACACAGAAAGCCATAATGTACAGTAAGAATACATGGTAAGCATGCAAAAGAAGTTTGAAGAAAGTGCTTTGTAAGGTCAGGAGGGGAAGAAGTAGGCAGTGGTGTGCAAGTAAATACTTAACAACCAGCTTCCTAGCAAAAAAAAAAAGTTCACACTCTTAAGTGTAATCTATCTTATTAACATTTCCTCCGTCACTTTCTGAAGTCTGGATAGTCAACAAAGCAATAAATCAAGCCCTGATATGTGGTATTTGCCAGCTTCTCTCTGTGTGTGTATATAGTTTTTGTACATATGAACTACACAGCCTAGGGGGGAAAGAAATAGTTGGGTTTATGTAAATGCTCACACTAAGTGTAATTGCTCACACCAAGAATTTAACAATCACCTCTCCTGGACTGGTTAGCATTAGCTCCTCCACAGCCCTGGAGGTAGGGAAAGCTGGTCATTACTGACTGGGAAGTGAGATATCATAAAAGATGTCCTGGAAGAAGTGGCATATGACTTGGGATTTAAAGGATTATATTCACCTTCATACAATCTACTTTCCAGCTGAGCTGGTCTTTGTGCTGCTTCTTACACATGACATTCCATATCTGGCTATCACCTTGCTTTTGCACAGGCTGACCCTGATCCCTGGAATACACTACCCCTCACCTCCACCTTTTAGAATTCTGATCTTCCTCAAAACTTCACTCAGACATTGCCTCCCACCTGAGAACTTTCTTGATTCTCCCAGCTACTGGTACTCCCTCATACTGCCATGTGTCTGTCTACTTTAGACTTATGTTGTATATATTTTGTATACAATTATATAAGCACATTAGATAGAATGTTTATCTCCTTGGGTCAGTGATGGTTTCATTTTTGTCTTTACATCCCAAGTGCCTTGCACATTTTTATACATTCTTGTTGATTCATTTCAACAGGTAGAGGGAGAATATTTTAAGGAGGAATGGTGTAAACAAAGGCACAGAGATGGGGAAGTCCATGGTCTTTGTGGGGTCCAGAAAGGAAATACTTACCCATTATCTATCTGGGGCTGTTCTAAGTGATATGAGGGAACATGAAAAAAGCTTCCTCTAGTTGCAATATTCCAAGAATCTATGAGTTTTTATCAGAAAGATAGATTACTATAGTTATGAAATAATAGTTGTGAAAGGAAAGGTCCTGAACTTAGACAGAGAAGATACACATTTAAGTCCTGGCTCCAGAACTGAGAAGTCATATCACAGGGATGTACTGCCAAGTGTTTAACAACCAGCTCTTCAAATGGGAAAATGCACACAGGCACTTTTAAGTTTAAGCTGCTTTCTTAACATTTTTCCTCCATTTTCCTAAGCCTAGGAAATCAATACAACCATGAATCAAGTCCTAATTTGCAGCATTTGCAAATTTCTCTGCTGTAAATGCTCACACTGAAAATTTAACAATGAGCTCTTAGTAGTTGAGATGGGCAGGCACACCCTGGTTTCCTATATGACCTTGTAGAGGGAATCGTGGGAATTAAGTGAACCACACTGACTCTATCTTATGATTCTATTCAGGATCTCTCTCAGTTCCCTTTCTATTCAATTATGGAACTAATCTAATTTCTGTCTTGTAAGAAAACTTTATTCAATTATGGGAATTGTGAGAAAACTCGATTGCATTGTTAGAATGCAATCATGACTGGGAAACTTGACCACCTCACCTGCTGCTTAGAGACTCTTAGCTCAGGACCTAGGTTATGCTGACCAGAAACTCAGTCACATGTCAAGATTGATGCAAGGAGTTTTCTCACAATTATACTTCTCAAACAACCCATATATCTTATCTGAAAACTGGCCCCATGCTAATCAATCAGTTATTGTCTCCATGTTCCTTTGATTGAGTAGACACTTGGGGGGAAGGTGAGAAACCTCCTTTTCTGATTTCAGGGAAGTGTTCCTGTTCACTCTTTACCTCTCAACTCAGAAAGCCCTAATCTTTCCTCCAATTAGAAATCAGATTACCTAATTTTGTATCCTGGTTAATTGTTTTTGTTTAATTAATTGGTCTTATTTGATTAATTGTTTTTAATGCATAAAAATTTGTCTCTCCTTGTATTCAGGGTCTAGTGCCAAGCTGAGGAGGCTTGGTCCTGATTTATTATGCAATTGGCATGCATTACTTAATAAATCAATATGCTCAAAACCTGGAATTTTTGTTTCCTCAGTCATTTCATCTCTCACCTGCCACATTGTACAAACTTCTCACAGGATTTCAGGGACAGAAGAAATCATAAAGACCATCAGTCTAAACCATAACTGATTGAATGTGCTCTCTACAATATTCCCAAGTTTCCTTCCAGTCTTCACCCCAATCCCAGTTGTTGATAGCTCAGATTGTTAGGAAGTTTTCCCTCACATGGAAATGAAATCTGCCCATAAATCTCTCCCCTGCCCTGCCCCCATGTCAAGCAGAAGTTAATCTTCCATATTAAAGTCCTTCAAGTGTTTGAATACAGTGATCAAGTAATCCCCAGGGTCAACATCCCTAGTTCTTTCAACTAACCCTCATATATCATGATCATAAGACCTTTTCCCATTCATGTCACCTTCTTCCGGTGGAAATGGCAAGTAGACCAGTCTGGTTATATCATAGAGGCTGTGAATGAGAGTAACTTACATCTTGAAAAGTAGACTGAAGGCAGATCCTTAAAGAGCCTCAAATGCCAAATGGAAAAATTTGTCATTTTATCCTTGAGGCAAAAGAAAGTCACTACAATGTCTTGAGTAAGGGAGTAACATAGTTGAAAACCTGGCTACTGGAAGGATAATGATGTCCTCCATAAAAATAGGGAAGTTAGGAAGAGGAGTGGATTTTGGGGAGAAAGATATTCCTCTTAATGTGTTGTTGCCTGTTTTGGCTGCCCAGCTGCTCTGAAAATTTGAGTAAATGGAATAACTGCCAGACACTATGTAAAATTCTGGGGGATACAAACATAAACAAGGAAGACAGTCCCTGCCCTCAAGGAGCTTATAACCTAATGGAGGAATATAACAAATAAAGGGAAGCTAGAAGGAGTGGGTTTATACCCATGGAGCCTGGTTTGGAAATAGCTGGGAAGTCTCATCATGGCTTCTTTCTGGACAAGATAAGGGGGAAGTTCACCTATGAGAGCCTAGGAACCCAGGGATAGAGCTAGCATACCTGTGTGAGGGGGAGAGGGAGTAGACCAAAGTGTAGACAGGCTTAAAAATCCCTTATATGGAACTCACAGTGCCCAGAAACCCCCAGGTTGTTTTTTACATACATTGCTGTCTAGTCACATGTCATTTATCTTGTATTTTTGTGGTTTATTTTCTGAAGACAAGTGTAGAATCATACATTTGCCCTTTTAAAATTTAATCTTATTCACTTTGGCCTAATGTTCTCTGGGGACATCTTTTTGGATCCTGATTCTGCTGTCCAGAATATTCACTATCGCATTCAGCTTTGAGTAAACTGCAGGTTTGATAAACTGCCATGTAAGCCTTCATTCATGTCATTGATCAAAATCTTGAAGGGCACAAGTTCATGGACAGGTAGATTCTAGAAGCACTTTACCTCTTGGAGACTCTTTTTGTTTGTTTGTTTTGCTTTGTTTTTTGGAGGACAATTGGGGTTAAGTGACTTGCCCAAAGTCACACAGCTAGTAAGTGTGTCAAGCGTTTGAGGCCAAATTTGAACTCAGGTCCTCCTGACTCCAGGGCTGGTGTTCTATTCACTATGCCATCTAGCTGCCCCTATGAGACTCATTTTTTTATATCTGTAAAAAAAGGACAATAATCCTACCTGCCTCCTGGGGTTATTTTGGGAAAAGTTTCTCGTAAACCTTAAAGTACCATTGAAATATGAGCCGCTATTTTGGTTAAAATATTGGTATTAATAGAAGATATTGCCCTGAAAGAACAAAAGCCAAACCCAAGAGATAAATTATCTGTAGTACCACCTACAGATGAATTTCAGGGCTATCCATGAATAAAGTTAAATGACAGCTGTTATTTAATGAATATCCAACAAACATTTATTAAGTGGATATTCTTTGCAATGCATGATTGTTGTTTGTCCTTTGTTTCTGGAAGAAGATCGATGACCTAATGGAGTGATGTCTTGACTCATGAGTGGACTGGATTTAAGTGAAGCAGTGTTACACAAAATCATCAGCCAGATCCATTGAAATCTACTGGTAAGACAAAAGTCAAAACCACTAGCCTTGGCCTGGGAAGAAGTAGATGACCTTGCTGTCTTCAATGACTGACCAAATGTCTGCACAGTGCCTCCTTTAGCCACCTTCATGGCCATTGGATCAAAGTGTTCTCATCAGCCCGTTCTGCCAGGGGAAGTATTCAGATGTTTGGGGTAGACATATCCCTCACCAATGGGTTTGAGGCCTGTCAATTACCTTCAACCTGATTTAGCCTGTCTGCCAAGATGGTTTACCAGGGTATGACCATTGCACATGTTTCTTAGAACCACAGATGAGAGTTGAATGCCAGGTAGACAACAGAGGTAGATGAGCAGCCCTGAAAAGGGTTGGTTTAGTCTCAACCAGGTTTAACCCATCTGGCACTGATGGGACAGCTGAATTTTAGAAAAGACATGGCTCTGTCCTTAAGCTTATGGTCCAGTAGAGGGTACCCAGATAAATATAGCACACATCTAAATATGAAACATATGTGCATACGAGGAATTCAAAGTACTATGAGATCAGATGAGGAAGGCACCATCCTCAATTGAGGAATCAGGGAAAGCTTCATTTGACTCCCTGTGTCTTGAATGAACCCTCTCTCCACCTCACAATAACACCTGTCAAAAATCTTCCCCATCCTTTAAGATACAGCTTCACTGTCACCTCCTTCTTTAATACCTCCCAGTCAGATTCCATCTCTCCAGAGTCCTCTAAAGCCCCCAAAAGGACATTACATCTCTCAAAAGGTCTTCATCAAATTCTGCCCTCTGATATATTTCCTGTTTTATCCCCTTTACTAGATTATGAGCTCTTGAAGGAATGGTCTTTGTCTCACTGAACTATGTATCTTCTTTAATCTCCATCACAGACCCTATGCCCTATAAGCATTTGCTGAATGAATTCATGAATGAATGAGTACAAAGAAGTATATCAGATCCTTTCTTGAGAGCAGAGTTTGATAGGGGTAATGAGAAAGAGCATGAAGAATACAGAATTCTATCAGTTGGGGGAAAGAGTTTCCAAAAGGCTTAGGCAGTACAATGGATAGAATGCCAGGCCTTGAGTCAAGAAGACCAGAGTTCAAAGCTGACCTCAGACACTTAATTGTGTGACCTTGGGCAAGTCATTGAACATCTTTTTGCCTCAGTTTCCTCATCTGTAAAATGGAGGTGATAATAATAGATCTACCTCTCAGAGCTGTTGTGAGGGTCAAATGAGATAGTGAATATAAAACACTTAGCCCAGTGCCTGGAATATAGTAGATGCTATATAAATGTTAGCTATAATTATTATTATTAAGCAGAGGCTTGGACAATAAAGGAGAAGATAGAGAAAGGTAGACCAGATGATAATACAATTAGATGGTTTCAGAACTGGTCATGCAGTAGAACTCATAGTAGTTGTTAATGGTCAATGTCAAGTGTCCAGTGGAGAATCCCAGGGATCTGAGCTTGATACTGTGCAGCCTTTTGGTTTTGGTTTTGGTTTTTTAATCAATGACTGGGATGAAGGCATAGATGGTAGGTTCATAAATATTTGTAGATGGCACGAAATCCGGAGGGTTAGTTAACACTTTAGATGACAGGTTCAGGATCCAAAAAGATCTAAACCACCTAGAGTACTGGACTGAATCTATAAGACAAAATCGAACATGGAAAATTTTGCCTATAAGCACAAAGAATCAGCCTCACAGGTACAAGATGGTGGAGGTGTGGTTAGATAGCATCTGTTCTGAAAAAGATCTCAGGGATTTAGTGGACTGCAAACTCTATAGGAGTCACATGAGGGTGATGCATCGACCAAAAAAGCCACCAAGACCTTGGACTACATTAAGAATCCTAGTTTCCAGGCATCAGGAAGATGATAGCTCATTTGTACCCTGTCCTCATCAGGCCTCATCTGAAATAGTTTGTTCAGTTCTAGGAACCACAGTTTAAGAAAGATATTAATAATCTAGAGAGTGTCCAAAGGAGAGCAGTCAGGATGGTGAACGGCCCTGATTCCAGAGCATAGGAGGATCTGTTAAAGGAAATAGAGACATTTTGTTTGGAGAAGAGAAGATTCAGAGGGAACCGGATAGCCGTCTTCCAGGTTTGGAGGGTTTGTCCCATGGCAGAGGGATTGTATTAGGCTTGTTCTGTTTGACCCAGAGAGTAGAACCAGGAACACGTAAAGTGGAAGTTGCAAAGAAGCACATTTAGGCTTGATGTCAGAGGAAAAAAAAACAAAAACAAAAACTTCCTTAACAATTGCAGCTGCTCAGAAGTGGAATGGACTGCTTGGAGGGGTGGTAGGCTTCCTTCTCTTGGAGTTCTTTAAGCAGAGGCTGGATGATCCCTCATCAGGTATCCTGTAGTGGGGATTCCTTTCCTGAAAAGGTTTAACTAGAAGGCTTGTGACCTCCCTTGCATCTAAATATTTGTGATTCTGTGAATGACAAAGGTTGCCTTGTCATACTTTTGCTGAGGTTCACCCCTGCAAAGTATCCATCTTCAGGATAGAGAAAAGACTTTGAGGGTCCAAGATTGCCTCACTGTCCTCTCATGGCCAAAGATAGATTCCACCTCAAGTAAAGATCCCACTAAAGTGGGTTAAGGGACCAAGCACGGCATCAACATCTGTGTAATATGGCTATGATCTTCATAATCCAAATCTACAAATGCTATTTCATCTGTTCAGCCTTATACAGAGTGAGACAAGAGCCCTGACCCAAGAGAAATAGATTCTGGGCCCAGGTCTGCCCCTACACACTATATAAACCTTGGGCAATACAATCTTTATATATATATATATATACACACATACATATATATATATATATATAATTTATATAGAAAATATAATAATCTTTATAATATAATATTTGTCCTTTAATACAGTAAAATAATATGATATATTACTGTAGCATTCATAATATATTACTACAATATAACAATATAATCTTTATACTATATTAATACAATGTAGTCTTTCTCTTCTATGAGCTTCATTTTCCTGCCCTATGACAGGAGGTACTTGGAGTAAAGGATCTCTGAGGTCTCTTTCAACTCCAATAATCTGTGGTTAATATCTCATCCAGCTCCAACACTTTATGTGCTATATTCTGGCATTTTAGTTTTAAGGCTATTCTAGTTCTAAAGTTCCTCCCAGCTCCCCACAGTCTAAGTTCTGAGCTCTCTCTTATATCTAATATTCTACATCTTATGTCCTCGAGTCCCTTTGAGTGCTGACACTTCCTGGTTTAAGTACCCACAAAATTGAGATGCTGGTGGCTACCCCTAGGCCCCCACCCAAATACCCCCCTCCCTTCCTGCAGTTCTCTGTGGACAGTCTCAGAAAATAAGAGATACCAGAAAGGAAAATGAAAATGTCCTCCCCCGGGGGCAGCACTGACTTTTCAGAATCAACAAGCAACAAGACTTGTAGCGGGACCTGGGCCCAGTCTGCTCTTATTTCTTTTTTCTTCCAATGAATCCTGGGACACTGTTATTTGGGTGTAATCTGCATAAATTAGCATAATGAATTCCAAAGGTCCCCAACTCCCAGAGTGTTAGGTAAAACAAAACTAGTGTATTCACACAGCCTACCGTGATGTGTTCAAACCTATTACTGTTTTGGAGGTTTGATGCCCCTGAATAATAGCAGACTTTCTGACTCCGCGGGGTGGCAGAGAGAGAGAATGAGCAGACACAATAGCAGAGAGTCTGGGGTGGGAGTAGGGGACGGTGAGAGGAGAGCAAGCAGCCATTCACCTGAACCTAGTCCTCCAAGGAAAGTCTCTAATCTTTGCTAATCCAACCCCTTAACTTTATTGTAGATGATGATACTGAGGTCCATGGAAGAAGAGGGGTGGGCCCATGGGCACACAGTGAGCCGGTGGTAGAGTGGCAGAGCCAGGTCCTGGACAAGCCATATCTTGACTTCAAGTCCCCTAATCTACCACGTTGCAAAGAAGCGAAGAAACAAAAGCAATAACTCACACTCTTATGGCTCCTTAGGTGGCACAGTGGATGGAGTGCCCACCCTAGAAACAGGAAGACTTGAGTTCAAATCTTATCTCAGACACTTCCTAGTTGTGTGTCCCTGGGCAAGTCACTTAACCCTGTTTGCCTCAGTTTCCTCATCTGTAAAATGAGCTGGAGAAGGAAATGGCAAACTGCTCCAGTATCCTTGCCAAGAAAATCCCAAAAAGGGTCACAAAGAGTTGGACATGACTGAAAATTACTAAACAAAGACAAGGTTTATAAAATATTTTGCTAACAAGATCATTATGACATGGGCAGTACAAATATTAGCCCCATTTTACAGATAAAGAAAGTGAGGTTCAGAAAAAGGAAGTGGATTGCCCATGGTCACACAATTAATAACAATAGATCCATGTCTTTTGATTACCTTTTATACATTTCATATTTACTTATCTGGAGTCATGTTGCTTCTCCCCAGCAGAATACAACGTCTTTCCCTTAGGGTGGACACATTCGTTTTTGTCTTTGTATCTCTGAAGCTTAGCATAATGCCTGATGTGTTGTAGGTACTTAATAGCTTATTAAATTAATTATTGTTGAAAAGAAGGGGGGAAACTCCCCTTCTGTCATTTCTCTCACCCCACCCACCCCACTCAAGCTGAGGGCTTATATCTGTGCCATGCTAGATATCTTCCCATAAGGAAAATGCTGTCCCATAGGAGAGAAAACCTTGGGAAGAAAAAATAGCATAAAGAGGAAAGAGAGGGACCCTGGCTTAATACATTCCAGCCTATTCAATGGTCTGACCACCAAAGACCCAGTGCAGTTGGGGCTCTAAAGTATAATCACAAATTATCAAATTGTCCTTCTCTTTACATTTCAGTTCCCCAAAATCTTAAGTCCTCCTTTACATCTGGATCTCACAGATGTTAACAACAATGATTGCCATGAATACATCACTAGATATACATTTACTGTATATTTCACATCTATTCTTGATACAGTGGAAAGAGCGCTGTATTTGTAATCAGAGGATCTGGGTTCAAATTTTAGCCTTGCTACTTACTATCCTTAAAATCAAATTGATCAATCTCTCTGGATCTCAGTTTCCTTATCTGTCAAATGAGGAGGTTAGATGGATGACCTCAAATGTTGTAAACCTATGGTTCCATGATTATATCATCCTCACACTAACACCTGGAAGGTTGGCAAGACTGGAATCATTCCTCTCCCCCCTTTACATATAAAAAACTGAGACCTAAATTGAAATTCACTTCTCACACTTCCTCAAGTTAATAAGTGTTGGAGCTAAGGATTAATTCCCTGATCTTCCAACTTCAAGCCCCTTTCTACTATATTATACAGTTAACAAATGGAAGTGTTAACTGGATTGTGATCTTGGCATGTAAGGCAAGGTTTGCGAAACAATATGACTTGCATTATCCAAACAGTATTTCATTTATTGATAGTTACTTTCTGGTCTACACACAAAATGCCACCTGTTAGCTCTACACAGTCTGCTGAAGTGTTGATGGAGGAAGATTCACAAATTCTCTCCTGTTCCAGACTCTAGACGACTAGAATGTTAGCCTGGGAAAACCCTGGTCGACTACAACTTGACTCATTTATAGGATGAGCAGTCCTGCCATTAAGGGACCCATCTTGATTTGCCTTCCCCTCCCCTTTAGGATCCTGAGGCAATGTCTCCAGAACAACCACTTCCTGCCAGAAATTTGCCCAATGTCCTCAGGAAGGAAGAAACTGACACACCCTCTAGGCAGGTGTGGGTTTTATGTCAGCCCCACTCACCACTGGGCCTTAAGGGTGGGGGGAGAAGAATTCTGAGGCCTAACCCTCCTGGCGTATTTCTGTTTTCAGCAGCATTGATTGATTAGATCTGAAAGTCCTGAGAACACAAGACATAGAATTCCCCATCTGGGAGGGAATCAAAAACATAGAATGTTGGAATTGGCAGGGACTTTAAGGATTATTTAGATTAGGGGTTCTTAACCTTTTCTGTGTCACGGACTCTTTTGGAGAGCTGATGAAGCCCAAGACCACTATCCCCAATATATATAAATGAAAGAAATGCTAAATTTCAACTTTTTTAATAAAAATAAAAGTTTTTTTTTCCTCATCCAAGTTCCTGGATTCCCTGAAATTGATCCATGGTGTCCAGGTTAAGGTACCCCATCATTTAAAGCAGTGTTCACTGGAGAAAGTGATCTGTTCAATGTCACGTCAAGAGTTAGAAGCAGAATCCAGGTCTGCCCATCCAGAGCTATTTCTACAATACTGTAAGCATGGGGCAGTATTACAAAGTGAAAAGAGTGTTGGTTTTAGAATTGGAAGATGGAGCTTCAAACCTCTGCCCAGTACTACCCCTGTGACCCTACCAAAGCCATTAACCCCTCCAAGCCTCAGGGTCTTTAACTGTAAAAAAGATAATTGGACTATACGACCTTTTAGGGTCCCTTTCCTCTTTGTATCTATGATTGTATGACCCTGAGGCCCCTTGAAAGCAACATTGCCCCTTACCTCATCCTCTAATGAAGCTTATCCTTCACACTGCATCATGGAACGGAAAGAGAAATGAACTGAGAGTCAGCGTTTGGGTTCTAGTGTGACTAGTTATATTTGTTAGCTCTGTGACCTTGGGTAAACCATTTCCACTTTCTTCTCCCCCCAGCCTTAGGCCCCAGTGGTGAGTGGGGCTGGCATAAAACCCAAAGAATTCATCCTCCTATAAACTGAGGGTACAAATAATGCTTGATCACACTATTCTCCTTATAAAGCTGTTGCAAGGCAAATGTTTCATAGAAAGCCAAAACCCTGCATATAAGGCATCTTTATTGTAATCCAGTAATGCCTTGTTCTGATACCTTGTCATACGGGAGGAGACTCTGAGCTCCCAAAGGATGTGCCTTCAGGAGCACAAGCTGGAAAGGCTTTGAGTATGACCCAGTAGCTGATTGTATGGCTCTGGAATACAAAATGGCGAAGTTCATAGAAGCTGATGACCACAAGCTTGGCCACTAGGCAACGATGTTCCCTTTCCCCCCATGGTAACTCATCTAGGGTATCAACCTGCATTAGTGGAGGGAACAAGAGCTAGGTGGCACTGTGGATAGAGCACTAGACACCGAGTCAGGAAGACTTAGCTTCAAATCCAGTCTCACACTCCCATTAGCTGTTTGCTTGTCTCAACTGCATCTGTAAAATGGGGATAATAATAGGACCAACTTCCCAGGGTTGTTGTGAGGTAATGAGATAAATCATTAAATTTTTAAACACAATATTAGCAAATAGGCTACCATAAAATATTTAAACGTTTATACATTATGGTCAAATTAAAGTTACACAGAAATTCAGGATTGATTCAAAATAAGAAAGACTATAAGCATATCAAACAATGTACATAAATATGAAAAACAATAAGATTTTATCAATAAATGCTAAAGGGGGGGGGCTTTTGACAAAATTCAACATCAATTTTTGCTGAAGACAAAAAAGCATTAGAAAGCTTTGAAATAAATGGACCCATTCTTAATAAGTACATGCTAGCTATCCAACACCAAGAACAAACATATGTAATAGAGAAAACTTGAGTCCTCTTCAATGAGATCAGAGATAAAGCAAGGATGCCCATTATTAACACTGCTATATAGCACAATGCTAGAAATATTAACTATAGCACTAAACTAAGAAAGAAAAATCAAGGGAATAAGCATAGACAAAGAGGAAATAAAGTTATCTCTTTTTGCATATAATATAATAACTCAGAAAACCTTAAAGAGTTTATTAAATATTAATTGAATTAATAATCTCAGCAAAGTAGCAGATTATAAACATATTCTACATAAATTATTAGCACTCCTATATATTACCAACAAAACCTAGCAGGAAGAGATAGGTTCCACTCAGAATGACTACAAAATGTGTAAAATATTTGGGAATCTACTTACCAAGACATACCCAGAAACTATATGAATACAACTACAAAACATTCTTTCCATAAAGAAAGACAGGACTAAATAATTGGAGAAATATGGTAGGTGAAGCCAACATAATAAAAATGACAATACAACCTAAATTGAGTAATTTGGTACACTGCAATTAAATTGTCAAAAGACTGTTTTATTGAGCTAGAAAAAATAACAAAATTCATATAGAGGAACAAAAGGTTAAGAATCTCAAGGAAAGGCTTTTGGCTTTTCTCCCAAGCTCAGTGCCAGGTTCTGCTGCTTCAGTCACATCCCTGAAACAAGATGGTGAAGGTTGGAGTCAATGGATTTGGCCGTATTGGGCGCCTGGTGACCAGAGCTGCATTCACCTCAAGTAGAGTAGACATTGTGGCCATCAATGACCCCTTCATTGACCTCAACTAGATAGTTTATATGTTTCAATATGATTCCACTCATGGCAAATTCAAGGGCACTGTCAAGGCCGAGAATAGAAAGCTGGTGATCAATGGAAAAGCCATTACCATCTTCCAGGAACAGGATCCCACCATTATTAAATGGGGAGATGCTGGAACTGAGTATGTTGTAGAGTCCACTGGAGTCTTTACCACCATGGAAAAGGCTGGGGTTCACTTGAAGGGTGGAGCCAAGAGGGTCATCATCTCTGCCCCTTCTGCTGATGCCCCAATGTTTGTGATGGCAGTGAACCATGACAAATATGATAATTCACTTGAGAATGTCAGTAATGCTTCCTGCACTATCAACTGCTTGGCCCCCTTGGCCAAGGTCATCCATGACAACTTTGGCATTGTAGAAGGATTCATGACTACAATTCTGGCATTACTGCTACTCAGAAGACAGTAGAGGGACCCTCTGGTAAGCTGGTGAGTGATGGGCATGGTACTGCCCAAAACATCATCCCTGCTTCCACTGGTGCCGCTAAGGCTATAGGCAAGGTCATACCTGAGTTGAATGGGAAGCTTACAGGCATGGCCTTCCGTGTTCCTACTCCCAATGTATCTATTGTGGATCTGACCTGACGCCTGGAGAAACCTGCCAAATATGATGATATCAAGAAAGTGGTGAAGCAAGCATCAGAGGGACCCTTAAAGGGCATCTTGGGCTACACAGAAGACCAGGTTGTATCCTGTGACTTCAACAGCAACACCCCCTCTTCAACCTTTGATGCTGGCACTGGTATTGCCCTCCATGACCATTTTATCAAGCTCATTTCCTGGTATGACAATGACTATGTGTAGTGTAGTAGACCTCATGGTCTACATGGCTCCAAGGAGTAAAGTGGAAAGCCATGGATCTTCATCCCCAGCCAAAAAGAGGAGTTCCACCACTGGGGAGCCCACATTCCTAACCTATGTTCCTATACTAGGGATCCCATATCCCATTCACATCCTTGTTCCAAAGCACTCCTGTAGTAGGGGGAGAAGCCTAGAGTCCTGTATTGTGTACCATCAATAAAGTCAGCATATTCAGTGCAAAAAAAAAAAAAGAATCTCAAGGAAAGAATGAAAAAAATGAGAAAGAGGAAGCCTAACAGTACCATCTTCCAAATTATTAGCAAAACAATTTGGTACTCGTTAAAAAGCAGAGAGGCTAATCAAATTATACAACATACTGAAGCAAATAAACATAGCATAGTATTCATTAAACCCCAAAACCCCAGTTATTGGCATAATCTGACAGAAACTGCCATGAAACTAGAAGCTATCTGACCGAAATTAGGCGTAGTTCAACATCTCATGCCATATACCCAGATAAAATCCAAATATATACATGAAAGACATAAAAGGTGCTATCATGATCAAATTAGAATATCAAGGAAGAACTACCTTTCAGGTACCATGGATAGAAGAGTTTGTGACCAAAAAACTCACATCAGGGTATATATAGCCTTCCCCTGGATCACAGAATGTCACAGCCCTCTTGACCCACTGCCCAATCACAAAGTAATAAGACCTGGGCATTCCTGAAGAACAAGCCTCCCACCACAGGTTCCATGTGACCACATTCAGCCTATTAGGGGGCAGAGTATACTTTCAAATCAGGGAAGGTTCTCAGAGCCACTCTAAATCATCAAAGCCCAGACAATGACTTTGGGCTTGGGTTGGGATTTATTGGCCCATCAATGAGAGCCAGGATGATTTGAGTTTAAGGCATGGTCCTTAGGAAAGAAATCTAGTCCTTAAACCCTCTTTTTGTGACTTGAAGGAAGCCAGAGAAGTTTGGAGTCAAAGTGGAGGAGAGAGAACATTCCAGGCATAAGGGACAGCCAGAGAGAATGCCCAGAGCTGAGAGATGGGAGTGTCTTCTTTGAGGAATAGCAAAGAGGCCAGTGTCACTGGATAGAAGAGTACAGCAGCAAGAAGATTGGAAAGCTAGGAGGTGGGTAGGTTATGAAGGGTTTTGAATGCTAAACAGAGCATTTTGTATTTGTTCTTGGAGGCAATAAGAATCCCTGGAGCTTACTGAGTAGAGGGGTGACATGATCAGACTTGTTAGTGGCTGAATGGAGAATAGATTAGATTAGGGAGAGACTTGAGGCAGGCAGATCCACCAGCAGGCTATTGCAATAATCAAGGGGTGAAGTGATAAGAGCCTGCACTAGAGTGGTGACAGTGTCAGAAGACAGGAGATGTCAGGCCCTAGAGAACCCCTTGGAAAATTCTGGGAACCCTACCTGTTTTGACTAGTAATTTCTGATCATCCCCTATCCCCAAGGTTAGCTGGGAATCTCTGTTGTGGCCAGCAGTTTCTAACTGCACCTGTTCCCCAACAGAAATAGTTTCAAGGACACCCCCATTTCCTGCCATTTTGCTATTCTGTTGACCCTACAGGTGACCCTATCTTGTGATCCAGTCAGCAGCCTGCCTCTCTGTTGGCTAGAAGTAGCCTAGAACTGATCCTCTGGTTTTTCTAGGAACATGCTATCACCCTGCAATAAATAAGTTGTGAACACCCCTGCTATTGCATAGCTACCTACCTGGCCCTCTGAGTATAAATAACTTCTGTTTGTAACTCCCCTTGATGTGGTTAGGGTTAGGGGTGCTCGAGACCCCAAAATACCAACATGCCGGGTTCTGCCAAATGAATTTGACTCAAGTCTTCTCTCAGCCAAAGAAAAGCAAAGTTTATTAAAAGTTTGCCATATTGGGTAGATTCTCAAGGAGCCTAGGCATCTGTGACGTTTGCATTGAGCAAGCAGGACAGAATTAAGTCTGTCACAGAGTAAGTCTGTGCCAGGTCATTCTATGGTGCTCTCACATACAGGAGGGCAAGAAAGGATCTTATATACAGGAAGGTTGTGGGAGCAATCTAGGGGTGGTCTGGAGGAGGAGTTTGGGGAGGGTCTTCAGGAGGAATTAATGAGGTCAATGAGTGATTAAGGGTGGGAAGTTGTTGGAGGCTACCTGGAGCCAACAGACAATGGTGGGCTAGGTCAGTTCAAGGGTGGATTGATATTTTGATAGGCTCAAGGGTGGGAAGTAGATGGACAAGGGAGGGTTAGGCTAGTAACAGAGGTCTGGGCAGAGCCACTATGAAAAGTTTATGGCCTCTGCAAATGCTTCATCAAGTGGGAAGATTCAGTCAGAATTCAAGGGAGCTCCCAGAGCCATTGCCTCAAAGATTCAAGGAGAGCTCAAGGGGGTTCCCAGAGCCTGCTCCTCATCACTCTCATTTCCATGTCTGAGGAAGACAGTGAGTTGTTACAAATTACAATTCTTTAACCCTGAATAAATATCTTGCTTCATTTATTGATTACCTTCTTGACCTAGTTTTTATACAAGTCTGACAAGGATATATTTAGTTGCAGTTCTTACTTTGCTTCTTATGCTTATTCTTACTCATGGTTGGTCAGTCTGTGGTTTTTTTTTTAAATCTCTGTGGGGCTCTGCTTCCAGAAGGGAAAGCTCTGTCCCAAATCGCTGGGGTCCTCCCGGCTGCCGTAGCCCTCAGAAAGGTGCTGGGACCCTTCCTACTTACTTCCGGCTCACTGGATAGTGAAGACTCCAAGAGCAAGACCCAAGATGGCGATCTGGATCCAGGCTGCTCAACGTGAGAGCACTGGCCTCAGAACAATTGCTTAGTCCCCCTGCTATCTGCAGGCCGTGGGCGGGAAGCTGCAATGTGGAGGCGGGTGCAAGACCTCTGCCTTTAGCTTTTCTGCTCTGGAGGCCTTTCGGCCGAACTGCTTTTCTCTCCTGATTTCACAATTCCCACTGACCTAGTTCTCAACACTGCTCGCAGCTGCCGCTCCTCTCTGCCTGCCTTCAGGCCAGGCTGGTTTCAGTTCACAGTGCTGATATGGTTCCTCGTAGCCGAGCTGACTTTAGTGGGAAGTATCTTTGTGTGCGTTTTGGAGTTCTAGGATTGGTTTAGAGTTCTATTTTATGGGTATTTTGGGGTGGCTATGTGAGAGCTGCGATATGTTGCTGCTGCTACGCCGCCATCTTGGCTCCGCCAATCAACAAGGATATATTTAGAAGATAATAAGGGGTGGCTAGATGGCACAGTGAATAGAGCACCGACCCTGGAGTCAGGAGGACCTGAGTTCAAATTCGGCCTCAGACACTTAACACTTACTAGCCATGTGACCGTGGGCAAGTCACTTAACGCCAATTGCCCAGCCTTCCCCCCTCCAAAAAAAAAAAAGATGATAAAAAGGTGACACTGACAGGTCTTGGCAACAGTTTGAATATGGGTAGTGAGAGACAGTGAGGAATCCAGGATGGGTCCTAGGTTGGGAGCCTGAGGCACTGGGATGACAGTGTTGCCCTCTACAGTAATAGGGAAGGTAGGAGTAGGGGAAAGATGTAAGGGGAAACATAAGAAGTTCTGTTTTGGATATATTGACTTTAAGATGTCTACTAGATATTCAGTTCAAGACATAGATAGTTGGCGACGCAGAAGTGGAGGTCAGCAGAGAGGAAGCAGTTGGAGATTGAAGATAGGAGGTCAGCAGAGAGATTGAGACAGAAGAGGTAGATCTGAGTCATCAACATAAAGATAATAATTAAATCTATGGGAACTGATGAGATCACCAAATGAAGTAGTACTGAAAGAAGAAAAGAGAACCCAAGATAGAATCCTGAGGGATACTTATAGTTAGAGGGTGTGATCTGGAGGAGGATCTAGCAAAGGAAAGAGAAAGAATGTTCAAATAGGCAGGAGGAAAACCAGAAGAGTGTGACATCCAGAAAACCTAGATAGAAGAGAGTATTGAGGGGAGGGAGTTATTAGCACTGTCAAAGGCTGCAGAGAGGTCTAGGAGAATGAGGACTGAGAAGGTCATTGGATTTATCAATTAAAAGATCAGTAGTAACTTTGGAGAGTTTTTTTGGTGGAATGATAAGGTCAGAAGTCAGACTGTAAGGGCCTAAGAAGAGAAGTGAGAGGAGAGAAAGTAGAGGCACCTATTGCATACAGCCTTTTTGAGGAGCTTAGCTAAAAAAGGCCAACGAGGAATAAGATGATAGTTAGCAGGGATTTGTTCCTGTTTTTCAGTTGTATTTGACTCTTCATGACCCCATTTGAAGTTTTCTTGGCAAAGACCCTGGACTGATTTACCATTTCCTTCTCCAGCTCATTTTACAGATGAGGAAACTGAGGCAAACAGAGTTAAGTGACTTGCCCAGGGTCACAAGGCTATTAAGTGTCTGAGGCTAAATTTGAATTCTGAAAGATGTGTCTTCCTGACCCCAGGCCCAGAGTTCTATCCATTTTGTCACCTAGCTGCCCCAGTTAGCAGGTATAGAAGGATCAAATGAGGGTTTATTCAAGATCAAGGAGACATGGGCATGTTTTTAGGCAGTAAGAAATAAGCCAGTAGAGAGGAAGAGATTGAAAGTAAGTGAAAGAGTGTGGGTAAAAGAAGTGGCAATCTGCTGAAGGAAATCAGATGAAATAGAATCACTTGAACAGGTGGAGATGTTAACTTTACTATGGAGTAAGGCCATGGCAAGATGTGAAACGGGTGAAAGAGAAGATAGTAGCAGAAGGCACCTGAGTGATGGGAAATGAGGAAGAGGGGAGAAGATGAAGTTCACAGCAAATGGCCTCAATCTTTTCTGTAAAATATGAGGCAAGGCTTTCAGTTAAGAGAGTGAGAAGAGGGACAGTCATGGAATGTTTGAGGAGAGATGAAAAACTTTCAAAGAGCCACTATGGAGAGTGGAATAGTTGGTTGATAAGGGAGGTATAAAAGGATTACCTAGAAACAGATTACCTAGAGTCCAGTTGAGGCTGTATAATATAAATCTGTAGTAGATCCATGCAGAACCCTTGCATGATTTTCTCCATGGATAAGGAGTTTTCATTATATAAAATTAAAAAGGCTTTTGCAAAACGAAACTTATACAATTAAAATCAGAAGTAAAGCAAATAACAGGGAAAATCTTTGCATCAAACTTCTCTGATAAAAGTCTCATAACCAATTCCATAAAGAACTGGTTCGGGGCGGCTAGGTGGCACAGTGAATAGAGCACTGGCCCTGGAGTCAGGAGGACCTGAGTTCAAATCCTGCCTCAGACACTAGACACATTTACTAACCATGTGACTTTGGGCAAGTCACTTAACCCCAACTGCCCTGGGGGGGCGGGGGGAAAGAACTGGTTCAACCCAAAACCTATATGAATACAACTACAAAACACTTCACACAAATAAACTCAGATCTAACTAACCGGAAAAACATCAATTGCTCATGGCTGGGTTGAGCTAATATAATAAAAATGACAATTTTACTTAAATTAAATTACATATTTAGTGCCATACCAATCAATCTACCAAAAAATTACTTTATAGAGCTAGAAAAAATAGTAACAAAATTCATTTGGAAGAACAAAAGGTCCAGAATATCCAGGCGATTAATGAAAAGAAATGCTAGGGAAGGTGGCCCAGCCATATCAGATTTTAATATGTATTATAAAGCAGTAGTCATCAAAACTATTTGGTACTGGCTGAGGAATAGAGTAGCGGATCAATGGAATAGATTGGGTACAAAAGACTCAGTAGTCAACACCTATAGTAATATACTGTTTGAAAAACCCAAAGACCCCAGTTTTGGGGATAAGAACTCACTATTTGACAAAAATTGCTGGGAAACTGGAATATAGTATGGCAGAAACCCAGCACAGACCATTACCTAACGCTGTATACCAAAATCAAGTCTAAATAGGTGCACAATCTAGATATAAAGGCTGATACTGTAAGCAATTTGGAGAAGCAAGGAATAGTTTACCAGTCAGATTTATGGAGTAAGGAAGACTTTATGACCAAACAAGAGTTAGAGAGCATTATAAAACACAAAATGGATAATCTTGATTACATTACATTGAAAAGTTTCTGTACAAACAAAGCCAATGTAACCAAGATTAAGAGGGAAGTAGGAAATTGGGAAATAATTTTTACAACCAGTGTCTCTGATAAAGGCCTCATTTCTAAAATATATAGGGAATTGAGTCACATCTATAAGAATACAAGTCATCCCCCAATTGATAAATGGGCAAAGGATATAAACAGGCAATTTTCAGAGGTAGAAATTAAAGATATCTATAAGCATATCAAAAAATGCTCTAAATCACTATTGATTCGAGAAATGCAAATCAAAACAACTTTGAGGTACCACATCTCACCATATATAATATGCTAATATTATTGGTTAAGATTGGTTAAGATGACAAAACAGGAAAATGACAAATGCTAGAGAGAATGTGGAAAAATTGGAACACTAATGCATTGTTGGTGGAGCTGTAAACTGATACAACCATTCTGGAGAGCAATCTGGAACCATGCCCAAAGGGATACAAATAATTGCATACCTTTTGACCAATTAATATCACTTCTGGAGTTGTATCCCAAAGAGATCATAGAAGTGGGAGGAAAACCCATATGTACAAAAATATTTATTGCAGCTCTCTTTGTGGTGGCAAAAAACTGGAAATTAAGGGGATGCCCATCAATTGGGGAATGGCTAAACAAGTTGTGGTATATGAGTGTAATGGAATACTATTGTGCTATAAGAAATGGGGAGGAGATGGTCTTCATATTCACCTAGAGAGGCTTATACAAACTGATG
>CM053581.1:231808711-231896226 GCA_028627135.1 Pseudochirops cupreus
GCTGTGCCTTTGGCTTCTTTCCCAGGGCTCTGCCCAGCTGTGCTGTGCCCAGTGGGCAGGAAGCAGGGGGCCCCCCAGGACCCTTTGCACAGCACCCCAAGAGACACCCCTGGTGAAGCCGCCTCTCCCAAGGCTCCGGTGGCAGTGACTAGACAAGCCAGGGCCATCGATGGAGGAGAATGAGGTGGAAAGCAGCAGCGACGCAGCCCCGCGGCCCGCCCAGGAGGAGCCCTCAGAGAGTGGCCTGGACGTGGGCACCTCCGAGGCTGTATCAGCCGACAGCAGTGATGCCACTGCGGCTGCCCCAGGGCCTGGCCTCATGTCAGAGGCAGATGATTCTGTCGTGGGACAGAGCTCAGACCACGGCACCCGTTCCTTGGTACCAGGATGGGGCTTGGGAGGGGGCTGTAAGGACTGGGAAGGGGCAGTGCCCAGCTGGAGAGCAGAAACTACACCAGAGCTCAGTAGGCTGTATGTGGCCCATCTGGGCTGTCCCCCAACAGGACCCTTCTGGGATTAAGAATATGGCCATAGTTCCCAGGTAGAAGGCTGAAGGGAGCACTTGCTCTGCTGTCCTCTGTTTCTAAGTAATGCCTACTTCTGATATCCACTCTTCTTCAGTTCATTTATTTTATTCCTTCTTCCTTTTTTCTCATTAAATACTTAATATAAATAAAATATCTGAAGGGAATGAATGAAGAAGGGGAGAAAGAATTACCATCTTATTGTGGTGGGCTTGGGATTTAGACACATGATTACCTCTTCCTCCCACCCTGAAGAAAATTATATAATAGTTATGGATCTGATCTAAGAGATAATCTCTTGCTATTCCATTCACCATTTCAGTAAATTTAATAAGTCATTAAGTACAAGACACTGCTAGGCACTGGGGAAACTTAGATAAGGTAAAATCCTTTTACAGTCTAAGATAAAAAACATAAAACACCTTATGCCAAATATGTCAAATTACAATTAAGTGCATTGAAGAAGCTGAGAAAAAAAAACAGTGCTGTGTAAAATCTCAGGGTAAAAGTCATTGGGGATCAAGAAAGGCTTCCTGGAAGAGGTGGCATTTGAATTGAATTTTAAAGGATGGATAGGAATGCAGTAGGTAAAGAAAGGGAAAGAGGCAATATGGAATAGTATATTTTTTCAAACTATGCTGTAAGGAATTCTTGAAACACCCCAAGTTGGTTCTTTGTCTTTTTATGATGAGCCTTACATTGCTAATAGTCATTAAAAATAATTTTAGGGTTCTACCAAAGTTTTGTTTAAGATGAAGAGTTTTATTCACTGGAAAAAGTTGAGAAACCGCTGATACGGTGGATAGAGATCCAGCCTTAAAGTCAGGAAGACCTGGCTTTAAATCTTGCCTTTGACACATAGTGGTTATATGAGCAAGCCATTCAAACTCTCTCTGCTATCACCCTATCCCTGACAACTCTCTACAATTATAAATTGCAGATAAGTTCCATATCTGCAGTGGTGAAGGGAGTTTCCTCACTGAGATTTGCCTATGCCCATGAAAGCACAAATCTGTCCTAATACAAAGAGAAGGTTCCAGCACATTAGAGTGGCCATCCTTGTTTATTCACCCTGCTTTGTTCAGCAAGTGGGACATTTCTGGGTGTAGGAAACGGGGAACAGAGGCACACAAATAGGAAAGTTCAAGGCTTTTAGGGGATCTAGTGTGCCCATAGACTTCCTTCTTAATTATCCTAACTGGGAACCCAGTGTGTGGTAACCCTGGGTAAGAGAGAGCATAGCCCAGGGCTGGCCATCCCCCATCGTTGGAGACAATTCAAAGTGCCCTTGATATATCACCAGCAGATTCTGGGGTTGAGGGTATCAGAGAGACTGTGGATGATCTTCTCTCTAACTTGACCTGCAGGAGGAAGTGTCTGAAAGCAGCTCCAGCCGGGATGGCACCCCTCAGGGCTATCTGCCAGACTCATCCTCCATTGGCCCATCAGCATTAGTGTCAAGTGGATCAGCTGGAGCCCCAGTGCTGGTGCACTCCAGTGTCCTGGCCGATGCTGCCATGCTGGTCTCTGACTCCACTGCCTCCTCCTCTGACTTGGGCTCTGCTATTGACAAGATCATTGAGTCGACTATTGGACCAGACCTTATTCAGAGTAAGCTTGGGAGGCTAATTGTGTGGGGACTGGGATTAGTTCATTTCTCTTTTTTCTTCAACTTGTTTGACATGCCCAGCAGGCCTCCTGGTTCCCAGTGTTTGGTTATCGTGTACCTGCTGGAGGCAGTGGAACATGGTAGAAACAGTTCTTGCGTAGTACTCAGAAGACCTAGGTCTCAGTCCAGCCTCATTAACTTGCTGTGTGACTTTGGACAAGTCTCTTTCCCGCTTTGGTCTTTCGTTTTCTCATCTGCAAAATGAGGGAGTTAGACTAAATGATTTCCAAAATCTTCTAGTTCTGCTTGAACCTGGTGGACCTGAGATGGGCTCCATGTCCCTGAGAACACAGTGATGGGGTCCTGAGTTTGGGTTCTATTCCAGGCTGCATCGCAGTGACAAGTGCAGAAGATGATGGTGCTGAAACTACCCAGTACTTGATTCTTCAGGGCCCAGATGATGGTGAGCCTAGATTGGCAGCTCGTCATTGGGATTAAGGGGAGGACTGGAAGGAAGGAGTAGGGGGAAGTGTAGAGGGAAGAGAACAATGGACCTAGAATCAAGAATTCCAGTCCTGGCTCATCCACTAACATTGATGTTGCAAATGTTATGCTCCTTCTATGGATATCATTTGCCCCATCTTTACAATGAAGGGGCTTGTACTCAACAATCTCTTCCACCGTGACATCTTCTGATTCTTTGAAAGAAGGGAGGGAAGTCAGGGCTTCAGTTGAGAACAGTGGGGCAGTCCTCACCCTCTCACTTCCACAGGTGCCCCCATGGTGTCCCCGATGTCTAGCTCTGCTCTGGCCCACAGCTTGGCAGCTATTGAGGCTCTGTCTGATGGCCCCACATCTACCTCTACTTGCTTGGAACCAGCTGAGGCTCAGGAGTGCTCCCCACCTGCCGAGCCCCCTCCAGGCCCCTCAGAGGAGCCAGACCTGCAGAGCCTAGAGGCCATGATGGAGGTGGTGGTTGTGCAGCAATTCAAGTGCAAAATGTGCCAATACCGAAGCAGCTCTAAAGGCACCCTTCTCAGACACATGCGGGAGAGGCACTTCCGCCCCGGTTCGTGGGAGATGGTGAATTTGGGGGAGAGGGGATGACCAGAAGCCAGCTGTAGCAGCGGGAATCTGGCTTAGAGTCTCAGCTCTGCCATAGTTTTCAGGTTGTAATCTTTAGTAAAAAGCACCTACCACCTACCCCAAGTGTGCTTCCCTTTAAAATGAGAGTTGAACCAGATGTTTCCAAGATACCTTGCAATAAGGCCACTTCCTGCTCCATCATGCTGCTTATCCTCTGAGGTCCTCTCTAGCTGAAGTGCTATGCTCTAAGTTACTGGTTGGGGGAGCTTGGGTCCCCACAAGTAGGATGGGGAAGGGGACACAGAGGCTCTTAGTAACTAAGCCTGGGGCAAGGTGGCATGGCTTCCTGCCTCACTTTCCCATAGCCTCTACAACAACAGCATTGAAAAAGGGGCGTTCCAGGAAGTGGGGAGCTTCAGCTAAACCCCAGGAGGAGGAAGGGCCAGAGGAGGAAGAAGACGATGACATTGTCGATGCTGGAGCCATTGATGACCTGGAAGGTGAGCACTGGGAGATTCAGGGGAGGGGAAGAGTGAGAGAAGGTGAGGGCTAGAACTGCTGGGGGGAGGAGTGGACTTAGCATAACATCCTTTCTTCTTCCTTTGCCAGAGGACAGTGATTACAACCCTGCAGAAGATGAACCCAGATCTCGGCAGCCACGCCCCCAGCGTCCCATACCCACGTCTAGTGCTGAACGACCCAGAAGGAGGCCTGGGAGACCTCGAAAGCTGCCCCGTCTAGATCTCCCCACCCCTCCAGAGGGTGAGACTGGAGAAAGGGGATGGGGTCTGGGATGGTTGGGGGCAGAGGGGAAGGGAGTAGATAGCAAACTGTGGCATATTGAATCCAGACAGCATAATATAGTAGAAGTAATTCTAGACTTGGAAGCTGCCTTTGATTCTCAGTTCTGAAATCTGTGACTATAAAAAAGTCTGTTAACCTGTCAAAGACTCAGTTTTCTCATCAATAAAATAGGAATGATATGTTTACACTACCTATTTCAACGTGTTATTAAGGGGAAAGTGCTTATAAAACATAAAGCTCTAGAAATTTCACTTATCTACTATCCTAAGTATCCCATTGTACACCTGAGTGTACAATGCTTTACGCTTCTCCAAGAATCTTTCCTTCTCTTATCTCATTTGAAGCACAACACCTCTGAAGGCAGGTAGGGCAGGTAGTGTTATTTCACCGTGATTGTGCTGTCTTCACAGAGTTCACAGAATGTGGAGAGTTGGGAAGGTCTTTAGAGACCATCTAGTCTACCCCTGCCAATTTACAAATGGGGAAACTGAGACTTAGATGAAGTGACTAGCCCCAGATCTCACACATAGAAAGCTAGGAGGCCATTGGCACCATGTCTCCTAACTCTGTCCAGTGTTCTTTGCATGGGGCTGCCATGTCTCTGACAGTGTGTCTTTAGCTTGTCCAGGGTGTCTGTGGCATGTTTGTTAAGTGTTAGATCTGTTACAGGTGTGGAAGCAGAGTCACTGGTGAGCTCTCAGACTGGACAGAGCCTCCCAGAGCCACAAGAGCCTGAGGCCACTAGCTCCTCAGGCCCGGAGCCCTGTGGGAACAGTGACGGGCCTGCAGAGCCCAGCGTGAGCCAGTCAGACGCAGAGAACACAGCTCCTAACAGCAGAGATGACTCAGACACGCCACCCCGACGACGTGGCCGGCCCTCTCGGTGCTTCCTGGGCAAGAAGTACCGCAAGTACATGGGGCAAAGGTGAGGGAGGAGGAGTGCCCTGAGGGGCAGAAGAGAACTCTGTGTGGGGCTGGCTTCCCCACCGCCACCTCATTTCCCATTACTAAACCGAGTTCCTTCTCCTTCCCTCCCCACCAGATACTATTATAAGTCCCCCAAGCCACTACTGAGACCCTACCTTTGTCGAATTTGTGGCTCCCGCTTCCTATCCCATGAGGACCTTCGTTTTCACGTTAACTCCCACGAGGCTGGAGACCCCCAGCTCTTCAAATGTCTGCAGTGCAGCTACCGCTCCCGCCGCTGGTCCTCTCTCAAGGTGTGCAAGAGAGGGGGCTCCTGGAAGGGAGGGAGAGCACCAGGATGGTGTTGTAGAAAAAGGGCCAGTTCTGGAGTTAGACAGTCTGGCTTTGAAGCTTGGTTCTGTGATTCTGGGCAAGTCTTTTCCCTTCTTGGGAATTTAGTTTCCTCTGTAAAGTGACAGACTACATGATCCTTCAAGCTTTCTCTAGCTCAGACATTTCTTTTTCAAAGTCCTAATTTTGGCATTCAGTGCTCTAAGGCTCTCTCAACTCTGACAATCTGGGATTCTGAGGGGAGTGGGGAGGTAAAGTATTTGGTTACTTTGTATTCAGCAGACTTCCAGGGTCTCTGGTAGGGAGGGGAGTGAGTGACCTTGGGCCTGGGTCCTTGGTATGAGGAAGGGCCCCTTCTCAGCCTGTTACCCCGCCTGCCTCTCCAGGAACACATGTTCAACCATGTGGGCAGCAAACCCTACAAATGTGAGGAGTGCAGCTACACCAGCGTGTACAGGAAGGACGTCGTCCGGCACTCAGCTGTGCATAACCGGGACCGGTCAGTGCAAGCCAGTGTTCCATTAGGGGACTGACAGGGAGGCAGCTAGGCTATCCCAAAAATAAAGAGGATGGTGACAAGAATGATGCCTGACTCGTGGCACTGTTCTGCCAGACACCTGACACATATTATTTTGATCTTCACAATAGCCTAGTGAGGGAAGTCTCATGCTGGGGTTGTTATCACCACTTCATAGATGAAGAGCTTGAGGTTCAGAGGCGGGGTGATTCGCTCAAGGGCCTTTAGCTCAGAAATGGTACCACTGTGAACACTGGGCCTGGATCGGGAAGCCTGAGCTTTGTCACTGGGGACCAGTCATTGTGGCCCTCTTGATGCCAGGTGCATCTTTTGGAGGATGGGGTAATGAAACTGACATGACTTGCCTCCAGAGAAAGTTTTGCAGCCATAAAATACTGCAGATGTTTTAATCATAGGGTAGGGAGGGTCACTTTCAGGGTTGGGGAAAGCTCTTAGAATGGAAAGATGGGGACCATGGGCACTTGGGACTAGGCCACTGAGGGTCAGGAGTAGTTAGCTAACACTGTGCATGTCTCTCCCCTACAGGAAGAAGAGGCCGGAACCTGTGAGTCTAGAGCCCTGGGCTGGGTTGGGGCACTGAGCTGGGAAGCATTTGGCCAAGGTCTTTTTATAGAGGGAACTGAGATATGTCTTATAGGCTGTGCCATCCATCCTTTCTCTCCCTCTTCCCTCGCAGCCCCCGAAACTGAGCTCCTTCCCCTGCCCTGTGTGCAGCAGAGTCTACCCAATGCAGAAACGGCTCACACAGCACATGAAGACACACAGCACTGAGAAGCCCCATATGTGTGACAAGGTGGATGGGCGGGGCCCCAGGAGGGAGTGGGGAGGGGCAGGCAGGGCTGGGGGTGTGGGTGTGAGGGGAAAGACTGAGACTAGTCACAGTGGAGGTGTCTATGCTGTGCGTGAATCCTACTTTTCCTTTCTCCATCCTCTAATTTGCAGTGTGGAAAATCTTTTAAGAAGAGATACACTTTCAAGATGCATTTACTGACACATATACAAGCCATTGCAAACCGCAGGTACCAGTCCAAAGTCCCTTCAGAAAACCCATGTTCACATTGCTGCTGTTAATAGCTGTGTGACCCTGAGCAAGTTACCTTACCTCTCTCAGTCTTAGTTGGAAAACTCTCTCAAAAGGGAATAATAACTCTTATGCTGCCTACTCACTGGGCTCCTGTGAAAAAATCTCTTTGTAAACTGTAAAATTATGTATCAACCATAATTATCATAGTAAGTATTATTGTTCTTCCTAGTGAGTCTTAGTCCCATAGGGAAATAGAGAGCAAGGGAGGGGGTTGTGCCCTTTGACCCTGTCCTTCAAGGATCTTGGGTTATGGGTCCTCCAACTCCCTTCCTGGCTTCTCTAGTTAACTCATGTGCCCAACCCCAGGTTCAAGTGTGAGTTCTGTGAGTTTGTCTGCGAAGATAAGAAGCTTCTATTGAATCATCAGCTCTCCCACGTTAGTGACAAACCTTTCAAGTGCAGCTTCTGCCCCTACCGGACCTTCCGAGAAGATTTCTTGCTTTCTCATGTGGCTGTCAAACACACAGGTCAGCCTGCCATTCTTGACACCTCCTCCTCCTCCTCCAGTGTGCCCTAAAGCTCTGGTACCCTGAACAGAGAGGGTGTGCCACCAGGGGTACCGCCATCCCTCTTCCTTTGCCCTCTGCCATCCATCCGCTGGCCTTCCCTTCCTGCCCTCCCCTCAAACTTTATCCAGCCATCCTAAGGCCTCAAGTCAATTCCAACAGACACAAGTTGCTTTGTGAAGAGAATTCCCTAACCCTAGAGGCACTTAACTGCCTAAGAACAAAGACATCCTGGAGAGGCTATTAAAGGAACTTTTGAAATAAGGAGACAGTTTATGAGTGGTAAGAGAAAGTAAACCTAATTCAGCACGGATATGTCCAGAAGCTACTCTGTGCTCAGCCTTGTGCTAACCATAATAGTTTACAATTCGCAAAGTATTTTGTATACATTGCTTCATTTAATCCTTACAACAGCCCTTCAAGAGAGGTAGTGGAAATAGGATCTTACAGAGGAGACACTTGAGCTTATAGCAGGGAAGAGACTTGCTGAAAGTCACCCAGCAAATCAGGTGTAGAGATAGGATGAGAAATCAAGTCATTTAACAATATCAGCCCTGCCTCCACCATTCACATTTTAGAATGTAGTAAGGTCCTTTAGAAGGAGCCAAGCCAGGCTCTCGCCTCCTTGGTAAGCTCACAGCCTACCTGGGGAGACAAAGAACTATCTTAGTGGAAAGAGCTCAGGATCTGGGGGCAAAGATCTGGGCTCCAGGCCCTGTTCTGATCTTAATTAAGCAAATCATTTTAGCACTCAAGTTCACTGTTTCCACTTCTGCCAGATGAGAGAGTTGGATTGGATGCCCTCTGCCATCCTTTTCAGATTTGACATTCAGTGTCCTAAGATTTCTCCTTTTTCTGTAACTCTTTGTGAAACTTGATTCACTCTCCCTGGATATAACATGTGAGCAGAGAGGGTGTGCCACTGGGTATCCTGCCAGGTGTGCCATTCCTCCTCCTTCTATTCCCCTCTTCTCCCTTCCCACAGGAGCCAAGCCCTTTGCCTGTGAGTTCTGCCACTTCACTACAAGGCACAAAAAGAACCTCCGCCTGCACGTGCGCTGCCGGCACTCGGCCAGCTTTGAGGAGTGGGGTCGGCGCCATCCTGAAGAGCCACCATGCCGCCGCCGCCCTTTCTTTTCAAGGCAACAGATAGAGGAACTAAAGCAGCAGCATGGGCAGCGCCCTGTGCTCCCTGGGTCTGCCACCCTTGACCCACCAGGCTCCCCAGAGGTGAGGGCTAGGGAGATGGGGGCAGGGAGTAGAGGGGGATTAGGACAAGAGCTAGGCCAGGGGTGGATACTGGGGTTAGTGAGGTCAGGACCTGGGCCAGAGGTGGTAAGGACAAGGCCCAGGCTGGGTGAGGTAAAAGGTAAAACCCAAAGCCATGTCCTGCTCCTCAGGCTCCGGCAGAGACAGTACCTCCTGAGACCTCCCCTCTGCTGTGTCCTGAGGCCCTGGGGGGTGCTACTATCATCTACCAGCAAGGTGAGTCTGTAGTGGGGGTGTGAGGGGCAGGGAGCAGGGTGAACCTGAGAGTTGCTCTCCCAGATTACCAATTGTCTCCCTTATTCCTTTCCTTACTACCCACCTGTACCCTCAGGAGCTGAAGAGTCCACAGCCTTGGCCACTCAGACAGCTCTAGACCTGCTGCTGAACATGAGTGCCCAGAGAGAGCTGGGAGGAGCTGCACTGCAGGTGGGCCTGTGGAGGAATTCCTTACATCAAATCCCAGTTCTCAGGACACCCTACATTTTCCCCAAAATGTCAAGTATTTCCCAAGCTACCTATATGCTTAGTTTCTTGTTGTGAACAGTGGGTGGAAGCGAGAAAAATAGGACATTCTCTCTGCCTCTGCTGAGCTCAAAGTCTAATTGGGGTGACAAGACCTGGACTCATTAAACCAGGAGTTCTTAACTCTTGTTGTGTTGTGGATCCCCTTTGGCAGGCTAGTCAAGCCTATGGATTCCTTCTCAGAATAACATTTTAAAATTTACAAATAAAACACATATGATTACAAAGGAAACTAATTATATTAAAATAATTATCAAACCATTTTTTAAAAAAGTCCACGGACTCCAGGTGAAACATCTTTGCTTTAAACTACTAATAGAGAATAGCAGGGGAAGGTCATGCCTAGGCTGGGGAAAAAGAAGGCTTCCTAGAGGAGGTGATGCTGAAGAATAACCCCACGTAACATTTCTGTAGCACTTTAATCTTTATTATCAAGTGCCTTCCTTGAAGCATCCCTGTAAGAGAAAGTGTCCTCATGGAACAGATAAGGAGCCTGAGGCTCAGAAGGCTAAGGTGAGAACCAGGGCTGTAATGGAAAGAGCACCAGGCCTGGGTTCAAATTGTGACTCTGCCATTTACCAGCATACTCACCTTGGACGAGTTTCTTCTCTCCCTGGGCCTCAGACGTTCTGCTCTGAGCCAGGAGGGGGCTAGGTGAGATCATCCCTAGCTCTACATTCATTGATCCTGTGACTCAGGTTCCAGAGCTGTCAGTGTTAGAACCCCAGTTTCCTAACTCCAAGTCCAGTGCTCATGCTCCGAGGTTCTGTGTTCAGTATCCCAGATGGGTGGCCCTTAGGTAGACAGGAATTGGGAGGATGCTCTCTCCATGGTGGCAGAAGGGAACAACAACAACATGAGCAGAGGTGGGGCCTGGGAATGAGCCTGGTATGTTCAGGGAATGGTACAGAGCTGACTGGTTTGGGTGGATGATGTGTGGTGAAGCTAGAGGGGCATAGAGTTGCCTTATCGTCCACCCTGGTAACAACCCATTACTCCCATGGCAGGTGGCTGTAGTGAAATCAGATGGCGTCCGGGCAGAGCTCTCCTCCCCTCCTGGAGAGCCCAGCCCCCCAGGAGCCTCTCCTCAGGTGGTCACCCTGCATGTGGCTGAGTCTGGAGGTAGCTTTGCTGGGGAGGGACCAATGGGAGTGTCTGATCTGCAGCAGATCACCCTAGCCCCAGTACCATACAGTGGAACTAGCTACAGCGTTATCACAGCTCCTCCTATGGAAGAGGGGACCTCTGCCCCAGGAACCCCATACAGGTAAGTCCCGCCCCCCACTCCTGCCCACCCTAGCTGAGTTCACAGTGAAATGTCCCCACTCTTTGCTACCATCCAGAAATACAGAAGGCATGTTTCTTATCCCAAGAGCACCTGGATCTCAGCCTTTCTTCTTCTGTCTTCTCTTCGCCAGTGGTTCTTGTTCCCCACCCTGCTCTCTAACACATTCACCATTGGTTCAGATACATATCTCTCTTTCTATAATAGGAGGAAAGTTCTTTGGCTACCGCAAAGAACAGAGTATCAGAGTTGGCAAAAGATTTTAAAGAACATCTAGTCCAATTGATGCCTAAACAGGAATATCCACACCCCACCCCACCCCTACACCCCGCCACCCACATCATCACTGGCAAGGCATCACCATGCTTCTAGCAGAAGTCCAGTGATGGGGCTGCCTATCTCTGACCTCCCTGAGCTAGTCCATTCCACTTTTGAAAAGTTTTACATCAAGCCAAAAATCCATCTTCTGGTCTCTGGGGCCAAGCAGAACAAAACTATAGGTGGCCCTTCAGACACTTGAAGGCAGCTATCTTATCCCCCTCAAAGCTTCTCTTGACTCACCTTGTCTAGTCTTTCTGAGCTACGGCCTCTTGGCCATGCTCCCTTTTATCGGTGTACTTGCTAAAATATGTAGTGCTTAGAGCTGGACACCACTTCAGGTGTGTACTGACCAGAGTCAAATGGAGACCTTGCTTTGCTCAGTTCTTCTCTTAATGCAGCCCAAGATCACATCAGCTTTTTTGTAAGTCATATTGCACTGCTAATTCATGGAAACTGGAGTCCACTGGAGTTTCCTAATTTTTTCATACAGACTGTTGTTCAAGGCTCAGCTTATGTGCTAACTCCTATGGGAAGCCTTTCCTAATTACCTTAGTGTTAGTAGTGTTCTTTCACTCCTCAAATCAAGGAAAACATGTGTTCTTAGATGATAGAAACTGATCTTTGGAGCCCAGTGCTTTGCACATAGTAGGCTCTTAAGGATTGTCTAGCTATGCCACTCCCCCAGTCTTACTAGGTTCAGTTGCTTTACTTTCTTGGCCTAGATTAAAGTATGAAAATACCATCCATTTGATGATTCTTGTTCACTCCGCTTAATCCAGTGCTCCTACCCACTCTCCCCCACCTTCCAACTTCTGGAATTGAAGCAGATGCTGACTTTGGCTTCCAGTTTGGCCTCTAAAGGAGTCAGGATCTATCTTATTTGGGTCCCACATTCACCCTCTTTGGCTTTTTTTTGCATTGAGACATATAATGTGGCAACCAGAAAAGCTAATGGGATTTATGTTGACACAAGTGAAGTCAAGGTGTACAGAGCAGGGGAATGCTTATTGTTCCATCATCTTCCAACCTGGTCATACCCTGTCTGGAAGACTGTGCCTTATTTATGGAAGCACATTGACAAGCAAAGGAGAGTGACCAGGAGGTAACAAGAAATTGTGTTATTCAAGGATCAGTTGAAGGAAATAGGAGTGTTTAGCCTGGAGGTAAGAAAACTTCAGGAGGGATTTAGCTGTCTTCAAGTATCTGAAAGACTATCCTGGTGAAGAGGAAGGAGGGTCATCCTGCTTGGCCTTAGGGGACAAAGCTTAGACCAGTGGGTGGACATTGCAGAGAAGTCGATTTTGGCTCAGTATAAGGAAGGAAACTTCCTTATAGAACTGCATCACTGGAAACAGTTGGTCTTAAAGGACAAATAACCACTTGTCAGGATTATAGATGGAATCTCTGGCAAGTAGAGGTTGTATGTGATGACCTCTGAGGTCCCTTCTTTAAGGTCGAAGGTTATCAGAATCCATCTCTAACTATGGGGAGGGGGAATCATCTTCTGCCCCAGTGTCTCCCAGGTTGTGCCCTAGGAATCCTGTCATCTCTCAAACCTTCTTTCTAGCCTTGGACATAGATTTTTCTAATGAGGAATTGTTATTAGTGCCTATCATTTTTAACTGCTGCATCCCAGATTCTCTTCTATCCTATTTCTGTCTCTTATCTTAAGATTTCCAAAACACCCCTACTTTGACCTTACCCAGCTGAGGCCATCCAGGTGCTGTTTACCTCGCCTCCTGACTTGGTTGCTCATGGATCTCAATCCCCTTTGCAACTCAGAGATTTATATTATATATACATTTGAGTGTTAAGGGCAGCATGTTGCCCATTATGGACAACCCTGGGTTTATATGGTAGCGCTCATCTCTGACAGCTTTTGGACATGGGGTATATCATGGAATTAAACTATTACAACTGGAAGGAACTTTGGAGATTGTGTTTAGTTCACTCTCATTTTACTTGAAGCATAAAATGAGGAGGTGGCTTGTTCTGGTACAAACAGTGAGAAAGTGGCAGCCAGGACTAGAGCCCAGGTCTCTGGCATCCCAGTCCTCATGCTCTTTCTCCCATATTATTAATAACGTGCCCACAAAACCCTGTTACCTCCCTCAAAATCCTGTGATGTCTTCTCAGCCCTACCCTTATCTCCCTGTACCCATAGCCAGGAGCCCCCAGGGGAGGCTGCACAGGCTGTGGTGGTGAACAACGCCTTGAAGGAGCCTAGCACCCACTATATCATGGCAGCAGATGGGACCCAGCTACATCACATTGAGGTAAGGGGCTCTCTAGCCTCCCCCCAGTCCCAAAAGTATACTCCTGTCTGACTACTTTACAAGGCCCTCTATCTCCCCATAACCGTCAACCTATTTACTGCCCACCCTCAAGATACCTGCCCCAAAGAGGAACTATGTGCTAGACTGTTGTCAGGATCAGATGAAGTGATGAGTGTTAAAACTCTTTGTAAACTTATAAATATTAGGGTGAAGAGGGAGAAGAGGGAGAAAGATGATTTTCCCTCCTCTACCTTCTTTTAACACCCTGTCTCTCCTCTTCCACCCTTCCCTTTCCATCCCCTTCACTGTCTCCTTGACAAGATGGAAGAATCACAGGTTCAGGAGGGGCTTCTTATCCAGCCTAGACCTGAACAAGAAAGCACAATGTAGCCAACAAGTAGTCAGTTTGCCCTTTTTTGAAGACTTCCACTAAGGGGGAGCCCATTGCCTCAAGACAGCTCATTTTCATTTTGGACAGCTCTGATTGTTAGGAAATGTTAACATCCAGCCTGAATCTGCCCCTTAGCAGTGTCCACCCATTGTTTCTAAGTCTGTTCTCTGGAGTCAAGCAGACTAAGTCAGACATTTCTTCTGCATTACAGCCCTTTAGATACTTGATGACAGCCGTCACATCCCACCTAAGTCTTGCTTGCTTCAGGCTAAGCATCCCCATTTCCTTCAGTCAGTGTTCTCATGTCAATCTCAGGGCCTTTGCCATTTTGATTGTCCTATTCTGGAGCTGTCCAGTTTATTGATGTCCTCCCCTAATGTGGCCTCCAGACCTGAACACAGTATTCCAACTGTGGACTGACACAGTGGGCAGAACATAATGATACTGCACTGTCATCTGCTCATTCCTGGCCACTGGACCTCTCAATGCAAAGTAAGATTAAATTAGCCTTTCTTGGCCACCATAGTGTATTGCTGATTCTCACTGAGCCCCCGGATCTTTTCCAGAGGAACTCCTATCTAGCCATGTCTCCCCAGCCTTATACTTGTCAAGTCGATTTTTGAACCTAAGTGTAAGACTTGAAATTTTATAGGGATAAATGAAACCTCATTTAATTTAGCCCCGTGTTCTGGCCCAGTGGTGTCAGACTCAGAAACAGCACTAACAAAACCATACATGTTCTATTGTACTTTTATTTATTTTGTTGAACATTTCCTAATTACATTTTAAGCTGTTTCAGACTACCAGCCACAGGCTACATGCTCAACGCCTCTCTTTGAGCCTGTCAAGATCTTTTTGGATCCTGATTGTCATGAAAAGTGTCAATCATTTCCTCCTGCTTTGTGTCACCTGAAAGTTGTATATGTATGCCATCTTTGATTTCATTTGAGTCATTGATAAAAATTTTAACCAGCACAAAAGTGGATAAAGATTCCCAGGCCAGTTCCCTATATAGAATCCCTATAGAATCACAGGTTCAGGAGGGGCTTCTTATCCCTTTTCTTCCAAGTTTATTTGTTTTTAGGGACAAACAGCTTTTTATATATCTCAGTAGCAACTCACTGTTTATATAGAACCATATAACAATTGATGGTAATAATGACACTCCTGTGTCATTAGGAAAATATCGAAATAGGTTCAATGTACTCTGCTTAAGACTCTGTCCAAGTTTACATCAAGCTATGGATCACTATTCTTTGGGTCTGGCTATTCAACCATTTATGAATCCATCTAGCTAGGCCAAATTGGACCATCTTTTCTACAAGAAGAGCATGAAAGATTGTGCCAGATACTTTGCTAAAATCCAAGTAAAATATATTTGCAACATTCCCCTAATCTACTGGTCTAGCCCAGTCAGAAAATGAAATAAGGTTAGCCTGACATGACCTGTTTTTGAGGAGGCCTAGCTCATTCTTTATGGTCCCTGACTCCTTTACCAGATGCTCATTAACCATTCTTTCACCAATAAACATTCTAGAGTTTTACCAAACATCAGAATCAAGCTCATTGAGCTGGAGTTTACAGACTCTTCTCTTCCCATTTTAGAAAATCAGACTCTTGCTTTTCTCTAGTCCTGTGGGTGCCCTTCCTATTTTTCACGATCTTTCAGAAATTACTGACAGCAGTTCAGCAATGATATCTGACATTCCATTCAGTGCTCCAGGCCATCTGAGCCTGGCCTGTATTCATCAGAGACAGACAGGTGCTCTCTTCTTCTCCACTTATTTACCCTTGGTTTCACATCCCCATTGGCCATTTTTGTTCTATCCTTTCTAATCCAAAGGTCAGAGAAAAACAGAAGCAAAGTAAGAATTGAGTAGTGATGCTTTCTCTCTGTAGAGGAATTAGGGCTCTGGGCCTGGAGTCAGGAAGACCTGAGTTTATGTCTTGCCCCAGACATTACTAGCTAGCCATGTGACCTTGGGCTTAACTTCTCTCAGCCTCAGTTTCATCACTTATAAAATATAGGAGTTGGATTTGATGGCCTCTATGGTCCCTTCTGACTCTAAATCTATGATCCTCTGACCTAGTATTATCATCATAAACACCAAGCCCATCCCTAGCCCTTTTTGATTCTATTCTTTTCCCCAGTAAAACACCTTTTATCTTTAGCTTTTCCTTCCAATCTTCATTCATTTTGAACTTTTTAGCTCTCTACACTAAATTCTTGTAGGGCCAACACACTTTTATATTTGTCCTCTACCTTCTGTACATATCTTTTGAAAATTGAATTGACTGATGGATTCCCTATATGTACACATTGGTCTCTTTAGACAGCCTCTTCTTTCTTGTTGGAATGCTCCTCTTTATATCTTCAGAAATTCATTCATGAAAGCTTATATTCCTTCTTACATTTGCCTCCCCTGTAGAATTTTAGCCCATGGGTTCCTGTCTATCCTCTGAATCTTTTGAAATTAGCTTTCCTATAGTCTAAAGTACATGTCATACTGGGCCCAGCTTTCTTCTCTGTCACAAATTCTAGGATGAAGTGACCCCTTTCCCCAGTGTTCCTATCATTTCTATTCTAGCAGTCTTCCTTCTTGGTGTGAATCAGATTCAAAATAGAATTTACCATCATTGGTTCTTCTACCTTTTGAAGGATGAAATTATGAAGACAAGTCCAGAAATCATTAGCTGTTCTGATTTGCAGAGAGAGAGAGAGAGAGAGAGATCCAGCAGATATCCAAAGTCTCCTATCACTGCTTTTCCAGGCTTGTGATATTTCCCAAACTCATCTTTTTTCTATTTCTGTCTCATCTTCTTTAGTATATGCCAGTTATAATATTGTTTCTGAGTCTGGTGATCTTTACCCAAATGCTCTCTACCGTGTTTCCCCACTCTGGCTCTTGGACTTCCACACAGGAAGATACTTAATATATACACTGCTGCTTATTGGTTCCTTCTAATTATGATAGGTTTCCAGAGCTACATTCCAGAGGCTTCCCCCACCAAGTTCAGGTCAAAATGGCCTTCTTGCATTAGAATTTCTTGTTCATGTTACTTGTTACTTTTGCTTTTTTTTTTTTTTTTTTTGCTTTTTGGAGGGGGGAGGGCAGGACAGTTGAGGTTAAATGACTTGCCCAAGGTCACACGGCTAGTGTTAAGTGTCTCAGGCTGGATTTGAACTCAGGTCTGACTGACTCCAGGGCCGGTGCTCTATTCACTGTGCCACCTAGCCACCCCTACTTGGTACTTTTACTTTGTGTTTATATTTATAGAAACAAGAAGCCATGATTTTTATTGCTTGTTCTGTTTACTGTGAATTTAGGTTACTAATACTTCCTACATTATAGTTTCTCTGTATGTTAACTAGATTGATGGGTATTAACAGTCTCCCTCCTCCCCCCTTCCTTTTCAATTGAAAGCCTTTTTGGTTAGATTCACAAGATTCACAGCAAGTCCATTACTAGCCCTTGTAACATGCATTTCATTCCTGTTCAAGACCTTGTCATTCCTGTGTTTTAAGCCACAGTCCTGAAACCACACCGATGCTAGAATTTTCTTTCTTTTCTCAGTTCCCATTTTCTCTCTTCTTCCATTTCCCCACTCATCCCTCTTTTTGCCCATGATACTGTCTTCCCCCCTCTTTTCCTCCAGCTTATCCCTCCTTTTCTTCCCCACATCTCACTTGTACTCTCTTGCTTTCCAGGCTTTCTCTTCTCCATCTCAGGCTTGTTTCTGTCTTTCCCTTTTCTCTCAGCCATTCCCCCAACATCAGTGTGACTTTTTTGCCCCCTCTTTTGGTCTCCCCCGTTCTCCTAATCCAGCCCAGTCTCTCTGTCCCTTGATTGCTTTTGTTCTCTCCTCCTCCTCTCCCAGGTCAGACAGATCTCTGTTCCACAGCTCCCCTCAGTGTCTCCTCTTTTTTTCCCCACAGCTGAGTGCAGATGGAGGTGTTTCCTTCTCAGGCCCAGGGGCTTCAGATACTCCAGACCCTGGGGCTAAATGGCCCCTGTTGCAGTGTGGAGGACAGCCAATGGGCAGAGATGGCCCCTCTGCTCCTCCCTCCCCAGCAAGAGCCCTTAGGGCTGGGGTTACTCCAGCTGAGGGCAGAGGGCCACCTACCTCAACTTCCCCACCTCTCCCGGCCACAAAAGCCTTGGGCCTGGTGGTTCCCTCGCCACCCCCATCTTCCTCAACAGCAGCAGCCACTACCGCCAAGAAGTTTTCCTGTAAGATCTGTTCAGAGGCCTTCCCGGGCAGGGCCGAAATGGAGAGCCACAAACGAGCCCACACCGGGCCCAGCACTTTCAAGTGTCCTGACTGCCCATTCGTTGCTCACCTGTGGCCTGAGGTTCGGGTAGGTAACAGGACTGAGGTGGAAGGCCCTGGGCACATTTACAGTCTCACTGTAAGCACAAAGCCAATACTATCTTATGTGCCCTCAACTCTGTTATGTGTACTTCTGTTATGATTATAATTCCTCACATTTGTATGGTGTTTTTCACAATCTGAATCCTTCTAACAGTGCCCTGAGGTTACCAGGCCTGGTCACCAATAGCCCTTTTTGATGGCTGAAAAAAATGTCTGAGAAGGGGATTGCCTTGACCCAGAGTCACAGAGTTAGGGACAGAGCAAGGAGGAGAACTCAAGTCTTCTGACTTGGGGCCCATGGTTCTTTTGCTTAGATCCCTAGGTCATGATCAATAATAGTTTGTGCCTGGCATATGTAATATTTTGACAGCAAATTTATCTTCCTAATTCTTCTATCTGGTTAAGTTGAACGTTAAAATGAGCTTTCTTTCCCTGGGTCTAACGTCAGCAAGGCAACAGAGGCAGGTGACTTTTGGGTTGCATTGCAAGCTTGTGATTTAATACACAAAACAAGGTTAGTCTGCAGTTTGGCCTCAAAGAAACACCATGGAATTGGGAGGCAGAGGACTTGGATTTGAATCCCAGCTTCTGCTACATGCATGTGTACCCTATGTGACCCTACCCCTTCTTCTGTGCAGGTCCCTTATGCTCTCTCTGCACTTCCTCATCTACAAAATGAGATCCTATCATCTAACCCAGTAATAGCTGACATCCAGCACTGTATTGTTGCTTCCAAGACACTTAGAACTGCTCAGTGAAATTGAAAGAATATTATCCTCATTTGACTGCTAAAGAAACTGGAATCCACAATAGGAAATGACATTCCCAGCGTAGCATTAGTTAGTAGAAACCAGGGGTAGAACCCAAGCCTTCTGGCCCTCCCTTCCATAGGATCATAGATTTAATTAGAAGGCACCTTGAAAACCGTCTAATCCAACATCCCTTCCTTCCCCCCCAACCCCCACTTTACAGGGCAGGAAACTGAGGCACAGGGAGGGTAATTTGCCTATGTTCATAATCCCAGGTGCTATTTGAACCCAGACATTCCTGTCTCTTAAGTCCGGTATTCTAGCCACTACACCATGCTACCTTTCTAAGGTTGTTCTCCAGTTGCCTTCATGTTAGTGGGTGGGTCTATGGGCCCATTTCTTAAGGAAAGAGGGTGGTGTAAAAGTTTCAGTGATGCTCTCTGTCTCCTTGGGTACCTGCCAGGCCCACATGGTCCAGCACTCAAGCCTTCGACCCCACCAGTGCAGCCAATGCAGTTTTGCCTCCAAGAACAAGAAGGACCTTCGGCGACACACCCTCACCCACACCAATGAGAAGCCTTTCTCCTGCCACCTTTGTGGGCAGCGGTGAGACCTAGAAGAGGCTGGGGGAGGGAGGGAGGGAAGGACAGTAGAAGGAGAATGTACCTGGGGACGGGAGCCTGGGACTGTCTGACCTTTCTCCCCTTTTGCCCACCAGCTTCAACCGAAATGGCCACCTCAAATTCCACATACAGCGGTTACACAGCCCAGATGGAAGGAAGCCGGGCCCCCCAGTGCCCCGGGCCCCTCCCCGTGCCGCCACCCAGACCATCATCCTAAATAGTGATGATGAAACACTGGCTACACTGCATAGTGAGCTTCATTGAGCTTCATTTCCCTTCCCTTCCCTCCCTCTCCCCCTTCCACTTTGGAATAGGGTCACTGACTGGGTTCAGGGGAGCGTAATTGGGCATTCTCTTGGGTAAGGGCACCTCCTTAGGGAAAACAAGACAGTGCATTTTCTGTGGCCTAAGCAAGGCTGTCTCACTAGTATGTTCTTCCCGAGAGCTAACCAAGGCACTTAAGTATGAGTAGATCAGGCTTGGGGAGTTGGGGGCACAATACCAGGTCTTTAGATTTCCCCAAATCTATGGCCTACTAACCTACCCATCCTACCTCCCTTTCCCTATTCTTCCTTTTTATCTCTTTTCCCTCCCCAGCTGCCCTACAATCCAGTCACGGAGTGCTGGGCTCTGATCGGCTCCAGCAAGCCCTGGGTCAGGAACACATCATTGTGGCACAAGAACAAACAGTATCCAGTCAGGTAAGGCTAAGAGGAGCCCTGGGATTTCTAGGCAGCATGAGGGAGATGAGACCAGCAGGAAGGGATTGGGCTGGGACTAGTTTCTACAGGAGCTGGGTTTGTTCTGGTAGGAGGAAGCCACTTACATCCAAGAGATCACTACCACGGATGGACAGATGGTACAGCACCTGGTAACCTCAGATAACCAGGTAAGTTTTTTCATTGTCTCTCTATCTCCAACCTCCCTACCCCCTGTTCATAAGAGTTTAGGATTTGAAGCTAGAAGCAACCTTCAAGATTAGTCTAACACCCATTTTACAGTTGAGGAAACTGATGCCCAGAGAAGTCAGATATCTTGCTCAAGATAGCTCAGTCCCCACCTTCACTGATGTCTTACTTCCTCACTCCCCTTCGATCTCAAAACTGTCACAGCCCTTTTGTGCAGTCAGCCCCAGAATGTGTCATCTTTGCTAGGATGTGTGTTTTCAGTGAGACTAATTTTGGGAGGACAAGGGCTGCCTGGATCTTGCCTAAGACGGGGCTCAGAATAGTTCATCAGAAGCATACCAGAAAATTGGTTTCACATGATCACTTTGCACTTTCTCAGGTGCAATACATCATTTCTCAGGATGGGGTACAGCATCTCCTACCCCAAGAGTATGTGGTAGTGCCTGAGGGGCATCACATTCAGGTAAGCAAAGGAAAAAGGAAGAAGGGCTCAATGGTGGTGGTGGGAAGGGCTGACCAAACTTCCTCCTCACTGTGGTGACTTATCTTCTTGTTGCCAGGTACAAGAGGGACAGATCACTCATATTCAGTATGAACAGGGGACTCCTTTCCTGCAGGAATCTCAGGTACTAGAATACAGAATTGTAGGAGGGATGGGGCAAGAGGGGAGAGGGGACTGTGTCTTTGGGAGGCTCAGTCCCCTCTCCCTTTGTCCCCAGATCCAGTACGTCCCTGTGTCTCCAGGACAACAGATTGTCACTCAAGCTCAGCTAGAAGCTGCTGCCCACTCAGCTGTCACAGGTACAGGACTGGGGAGAATGGTGGGGGAGGTGGGGGAAAGAATGGAGGGGAATCTTAGGCTCAACCAATTCAACTAAAGGAATGGACCTGGACCTGAACCTCCTGAGACTAACTCCTTGCCCCCCTACTAGCTGTGGCTGATGCTGCTATGGCCCAAGCCCAGGGCCTCTTCGGCACAGAAGAGGCAATACCAGAGCATATCCAGCAGCTGCAGCATCAAGGCATCGAGTATGATGTTATCACACTGACTGATGAGTGAGGGCACACAATGAGGGCACGAAGAAGCAAAGATGCCATAGGGGCAGTCCTGCCAGAGGGTCTCACAGGATCTTCCTTGCCAACCATGGGGACCTGGCAGGAGGTGTCCCTGACTTCCTAATGAACTTGGGCCTGCCTTGGTGCCAGGGCTGAACAGGGCACTGGTGTGGAAAGGTGCTGCTGACCCTTGGTCCTGGACAAAGCAGGGTACCAGGGCCTGCGGGCAGGCTTCTGAGAAAGAAATCTATTTTTGTTTGGATAGATCAGCTGGTACGTCTGTCTAAATAAAGAAAAGGGAATGAGTCCAGCCCTGGCCAGTTTTGCTGGAATGGGATGGTTCTCTCTCCTGCTTTCTCTTTACCATGTGGTAGTGGTGGGTAGAGATCCTGGTGGTCAGCTCTCTGCTGTCAACAGAGCAGTCACTCCGGACCTTCCTGCTGGTGGCGCTCAACATTAAAGCAGAATTAGCTTTGGGATTGGGGAAGGTATCATTTTACAGAAATTCAGTCACAAAGACAGAGCTTTAAAAGACCTTAGAGATCATCTCACCCAACCCCCCTCACTTTACAGATGAGGAAAATTAGGCTGAGAGAGAGAAGTGACTTGCATAAGATCACAGGTAGTATCAGAGCTTGCTGTCATGCTCAAGTTGAAGTAAGATTATCACTGAATTAATTACTTGCGAATTCTAGAATCATGCATTTCTAGACTATGGTCCCTTTGCCCTACCAAGGCTTTCTCAAACTCCTGCCAGTTTGTCCTTGGGGACACCAGAGGAAGTTGATAATCCACAGGCCTAAGGAACCCTAAATTGACAAGTTTTGGGTGGCATGGGGTAGGCTCATTCAAAGGTCCCTATACACAATGGGTAAGACTACTCAGATCAATTAAAGACCAGACAGGGCCCATTAACTCTTATATAACCTGTAAGGGTTCAGCTGGCCTACTAAAAACTCTTGCAAGGAAGAACCCAAGAGGAATATTAATCTGGTTCCTGGCCTGATTTGGTTTCTGTCCCCTGCCCATAAGGCTCACTCCAAGGCTGATCGGGGAGTTATGTGAATCCCTATGTCCCCAAGAACACAGGGCCCTAAATACCAGGACCACTGGGCCTAAGGCTTGTTCACTACAACATAGTGAAGGCCCCAAGGACTCCCTTATCTCCCTGACCTGCAGCTAGTGGGTATATAAGAGAAAAAAGGGACAATGTCATGTATGTACAGCGAGAACCTCTCACTGGTATGAAGTGGCATAGGAAAAGGCAGCAACCATGATTGGGCCTGGACATAGGCTCCCAGGATGAGGGCCTAGGAAGCCCCCTCCTCCTTCCAGAACCCTCACACAGTCTTGGGGCTTTTCTGTATTTTCTTTTACACGTGAAACAGCGTTAGCGACAGGACAGGGAAGATGTGGGACTATTCACAAGGGACATGGAGTGAGCATGAGGTTTTAAGGAAACTGGGGAGAAAGATATGTGTATGAGGAGAGCCACAGAGGACCACATTCTTCCTATGTCAGTGGCAGCCTTGACCCTTCTGCTGCCCCATAAAGGATGATGGTATCTTGTTCCTGGGGCTGGGGCTAGGGTCAGGTAAGGAAGAGAGGCCTGAACCCCCATAGCTCAACAGCCCTCTTTTCCACTGCCTGCTAAGTAGGGTTTGACTCTCGGCTGGTGCTCTGCTCCCGGCCAGAGTCACGGTCCTTGGCCTCAGAGGAAGAGGAAGTGCTCCCTGAACTGGAGCCATGACTTCGGCCAGACTGCCGGTAGGCTGTGGTCAGCTCTTGCAGCCTTGCTGGCGTAGGCTCCCACTTGGCAAAGCCAGGATCATTCTGCAGGAACAGCACGGCTGTATTGTGCACAGCCTTGTAGTAGAGTTCTTCCCTGGAAGGCAAATGGGCCGCTCAATGACAGCTGCTCCAGGTCTTCCTACCCTATATCTCACAGTGCCGGTCCCTCCCTCTGCTCCAGCCCCTACAAAATGCACCCACTTCTTGCAGATGTGCTGAGAGCCACTTCGATACTCGTGGTCAAAGGCAGGTAGCACCAGCTGGTGGCGCTTAAAGCGGCTCCGCTCCATTCGGGTTAGTGCTGGTGTGGGGGGGTCCCGCCACTCCGGGATGAAAACAATGAAGGATAGGGGCTCTGGGGAGCTCTCCAACAGCTTCTGCAAAGCACCAACAAGGCAAGTGGTGCTAACACTCCCGCATGACTCACAAACATGCCTCCCTCAACCCCTCAGCCCACCCATGAGGGTCACAAACCTCAAAGTGAGACACCATAGCATCCATCAGCTCCTCACAGAATGGAGGGTTTGCCTCAAAGGAGCCACTCAGTGGGGAGAAGTCCAGGCAGGGCCTGAGAGCAAAGAAGGGAGGCCCATCATAAGTTAGTCAACCTACCAAGAGTGGGCACCACCTATGTATATATCTAATGTGGTATTAGGTACTGTAGAGGAGGTGGTTGTTATCAGAGGGTTGGAGAATTAAAAGGCAGAAAAAACTACCTCCGTTGGTATGATCTTTGTCTGAATCACCTAATTTTTTTTTCACCTCATTTCTTAAAGAAAAGAGAAGTCACTTGGCACTAATTTACCAGCTGGTTATTATATCCCCAACAAAACAGAATTATGAGGAATAGTTATCTTGTACATAGTAAAGGATCTGATAGGCATCAGATACATGACACATTAATGGAACATTATGCCCAATCATGAAGCAGGTTTGATAAGATTCCTCTTCAGCAACAACCAGACCAAAGAAATGACATCCTCTGGGGAGAGCTAGAAGACTCAGTACTAACAGCTAAGAGCCAGTCCCTCTGATTTTATAGCTATGTATAGCCTAGCCACTGCACACCAGCAGCCAGGACCTCACCCTCGGGAACCAAAGTAGCCATCGGTGTCTGGGAAGGCAGAGCAGTACTGACGGAAGTAGCAGTTGAGGGGGGAGGCAAAACATTCAAAGCTGACGCCAAAGAGTCGGTGCAGAGCTTCGAAGACATGTACTGGGAGTGAGCCCTGCAGGCCTGTCCCCTCATACAGTCCCACCCCGAACATCATCTGCAGGAGTAGCCAAGAAAGCCATCATCAGCATGAGAGAGGGATTACCACCTTTCTTCCTCCCCACCCTTGGCCTCCTTGATCCTTAAAGATGAGTCAGACCTCCTCAGAATCCCCCCCATCCCACTTTCCAGCAGCCTTTAGCTTAGAATGACAGCACACCACAGCTGTACCCTATACTCTATACCTGATAACGTCGGAGAAGACACCAGACCCGGGGCAGGAATCTCTCAAAAGCCGAATCGTCGATGCAGCTATAGCGATAGAGGAGCCACTGTCAGAAGACAGAATTGGGCATTAGCAGAGAGCTCCTGGGGGCTCCTTATTCACAGGAAGGAGATCCTTCCAGGGCAACGATGCAACAGCTAGATTAAAATAGCACCTTTGGTGTGCTGAGGATAGAGACAGTCCAAAACTCTAATCTGTTTGGGTTCCTGCCCATGTGAAGTTTCTAGTCTGGTAAGAGAGATATGACATACCTAACTATAATAAGTACCTTTACATATAGGCATTAGAGGTATAAAAGAAAAATTGGCATTTATATGGTACTTTAAGGCTTATAAAGCCCTTTCAAAATAACCATGTGAAGATACAAGGTACATTGTGTAGGCATTATCCCCAATTTAGAGATGAAGAAACTACATAAGTCTCAAAAAAAGTTGGATGATTTGGCTAAAGTCACCAAATTAGTGGACATTAGTGCTGAGGCTTGGGTTCAAACCCTGGTTTCTTGACTCCAAGTCCAAAGGTTCCACTATATCCTAATGCTTCACCATAACTCTGTGAGGTCTCTACATGCCATTTTGTTTCCCAATCAGGTCCTTTGAATGGGGAGTTGTGCTGTCTTGATTTACACAGACAGCTACTCAAGTTCCCTCCAAATTTCCTTTCTGACTTAGTTTCTACATGCCACCATTAAAGCTTGATGCTTCTGCTCTCACCAGTTTGCTGAAGAAGTTACGACTGACTTTGACCATCTCCCCCTTGTAGCGCACGCAGGCCACGTTGTTCTCCATATGCATCTCCACACTAGGCAGGGGAGGTGAGGGCACGGCCAGCCGTACCGGATAGCAGTAGACAAGTCGCTGCTCCACTTCTGCTGCCTCTGCCTCCTCTGAGGGAAGTGGGCGAGGTGAGGGCCCTGGCCTGGGGTGGCCCCACCCTGCTCCACTCCAGCCCATGCTCAACTCGGGTCAGGGAGCACCTGGAGGGGACTTACTGAGGAAGACTGGCAGGGGGCAGGCAGAGCTATACCTAGGGGGTTGCAGACCTAGGTCATAATTATATTATCATTATTATAATAGCAATCATAACAACTATTTATATAGTAATTTCAGGCTTACCAAGACTTTTCCACACAAGACAGCTAAGTGGTTAATGCAACATTATTACAGTATTCTCATTTTGCAAAAAAGCAAACGGAAGCTCTGAGAATCTGTGACTTCTCCAAAGTCTCTGAGTGAGTAAATGCCTGAGGTCTGACCTGAACTGAGGACTCTGGATTACAAGTCTGGCCTTCCTTCCGAGAGCACCACCATATATACTGTGTGTTGCAGAGCCTCCCCAGCCCAGATCCATAGAGATACAGGGAAAGTGAAGTTGGAATAAGCACCAAAGGCAGAGAATGAGAAAGTACCAAGTTTGGTTTGAATGGGGAGCCAGTCCCACAGGATTTGCTTTGGTGACTGGGGTATGTGTAAGCCATTTATCCACAAAACAACGAGTAAGTCTTAATTTAGTCGATAGCTCCTAGTCATGTCTCATTACAGCTGTTCCTTAGGTATGCACCTGGCTCTCTCAGATCTGCTCGTCTCAGCTCCTTAGCTCCTGTGGACTGCCTCCTTGAGGGGACCACCCCATGCGATGTTCCCTGGAATGCCTCATGTGGAAATGAAGAAAGATGGCACCGATGCTTCACTGCTGGGGTCCCCATCAACTAGTAGGAGGAGTTAACACGTGCTGCCCCCCTGCCAAGCCCCTAGCTCTTTTAACCTGGGTTCAAATCCAGGTTCTTCCACTTACTTCCTATATTGCCTTGGGCAAGTCACAACCTCCGGTTCTCAGTTTCCACAGCCATACAAACATGGGGTTGGACTAGTTAACCTCTAAGGTTCTTTCCATCTCCAAAGTCCCATAATCCTAACATACAATTTATTTTCCTCTCCTCTCCCTCCTATGGATTGAGAAGAGCTGCCAGTCATGGAGCTGTAGACCCTCTACCCAAAAAGCAACAAGGCCCAGTTAGTGTTTCCACAATCACAGTTACTCCTTCCTCCCAGAACTAGTTCATGCTCCCAGAGGGATTCTTGAGAGTCCATCCTCCACCCAAAAGCTCCCCAACCACCTTCCCTGATGGTCGCCCCCATACCCGGGATGTTGTTCTCCTTGAGGATGGCAAGATGCTTCTCCCGGATTCGTTTGACGTACTCCAGGGAAATGTGGTAGATCTTGCTACATATACCCTCCACTGAGTCTTTTGCCGCAGCTGACACATGGGGGCCACACTGCTTTCTTAAGTGCTCCAGACGGTCCTGCAGCAGACATGCCCTGTAGATACAGCCCCACCTACCCTGGGGAGCCCCCAACCCTCTCAACCCTCCTTTCCAAGGCCCAGAAGAGTGGCCACTACTCACCATATAGTCATCCTTGGAAGCTGAGTGGTCCTTCCGTAACCAGCTGAAAGTATCTTCCACATTCCACTTCACTACCTTCCTGCTATCTGGGGATGCACTCCTACAGGGAAGGGCAGCACAAACCTGGTATCAGGCAATAGCTCTATCCAGATTTTTACAGTAATTTAGGATTTAGAAAGGTATTTCTTTATAATCTTGCTAAGTATACAATATAAGTATTATCTCTATTTCATAGAGAAAGAACTTGAGACTCTGAAAGAGGAAGTCATTGCCTAAGGTCACAGAGTTCATATGAACAGAAGAACCGATTCAGATTTAGGTATCCTGCCTCTTAGCCCAGTGCCTGCTCAGGAGCTAAGGAAGAGACTGCCTCTCTGATTCTGTGCTGAAGTTCCACAGAAAAAACCAGAAGCTCTGGCCTCCCTAGGTACACTCAGACAATGCTTACTCCAGGATCCCTCTCTGCCCAGCCACTTACCCCTGCCCCCTCCTCAGCCTTGGTCTTGGTAGCCCAAACATAACAGAACCTACTGAGTGTAAAAGAATAATGTACAGGATGGACTCTGGAGACTCTTACTACCCTACCACCCACTTCGTTCCTGGAGAATTTTCCCTGTAGAAGTATTTGTGGTTTGATGGCCTGGAAAGGGGAAGTTCCTGACCTGGACTCAATAAGTCGCTTGGCAGCTTCTGCATATTTGAAGAGCAACCGCTTGGCTTCTTCCCGGAACTTGATTCGGGATAACCTAGGTCAAAAAGCAGTGGCCATCATGGACCTTGATGTCAGGTTATCCGCAAAGGGAATAGGCACTGCACTAGGAGAGGCACAGAGCATAGCCCAACTGGACCAAGGAGGAGTACCTGATGGGAATGTCGTTCATGATCTCTCGAAACATGGAAGGAGACACAATTGGCTCACAGTTGCTCGGCAACAAAGGGTCAGGCCCTTTATCCACCACCTTGCGCTCAAGCATCCATCGATTAAAGGATTCCCTCGGGGGCTCAATGCCTGAAAGAGAGGCCAATGTGAGCAATCCCAAGATGAGATTGGGGAGTGAAAAGAAATACAAGACTTTGGACATTCTGGGCAGTCCCAGAAGCGACCCAGAAAGGAAATCACAGGTAAGGAACCAGAAGGGACCTTTGAAGAAATCTAGTCACCTCATTTTACAGATGAAGAAAATGAAAAGTTGACAAGTTAAGTGACTTGTGCAAGATGATAAGGTTAGTGACTGGACCAAGATTTGAAATCAGATCCTATGCTTCTAAATCCAGTGCTCCTTCCACTTCTACCACACTACATTTCTAAGACAACAAAAGTGACGAAGAGGGTTAAGTGTTCCCCCCAACTTGAAGCACCCCGGATTTTATCTCAATATAAAGCTGGAGGTCAGAGGAGAAAGGCCCTGCACAGATCTGACCCTGACAACTGAAGTGCTCAGCTCTAGCCCTGACTTTTCCCAAAGGCAGAGGGGAGGAAAGGAAGGCAAAGGAAACAAAGAAAGGCTGGAAAAAGAACCATAAGCAAAAGAGAGGCTCAGACACCCAGCCTTACCTTCACGCTGCTGGCACAGCTCCCGGTAATGTTGGCGAAGCTTTAGAATGAGCTGGGAGCGGAGCAGTTCCACCTCAGGGTGCGGGGGCAGGACCTCGGATGGCCCCCGCTGCTTGATCACTGCATTTGTCTGGATGTCCAGGTCCCAGTACACCCTTAAGACATAGACGGTGGCCAGTAAAGAAAGTCAAGGGAAGAAGAGGAGCTCTCATTCTTCACATTTCCAAGAGAACCATCCAACCCAGTAATCACCAACAGCCTCTAAATCAATGACCCAATACCAGAAGAGCCAACCAATAACTCAGCTGTTCCCTGCTGGCCTCCAATACCCACACTAAGGTGAAAAGGGCCTACAGGAAGAACTCACTCGGTGGGCCGAAGGAGAGCCGCCTGCTGTTTGTCTTCAGGGGATGTGCCCCATATCTTCATAGTTGGTGTCCCAGGAACACTAGGGGAGCTGGGTACAGATTGCGCAGGAGTCCCTGGAACTTCAACCTGAAGGGAGGAATAATAAAAGTCATGATTCTTGCCAAGCCCACCAAGGTCTTGACAATAAGGCATGTGTGAATGTGGACCCCTATAGAATAATAGGGTCACTCTTCCTATCCCCAATACACCAATCAAACCTCTTGACTAAATCCTGCTCATAATACTTCACAGGATTATAACACTTTACCAAGGGTCTTCAAATACATTATATCACTTGACTCTCACAACAGTGCTGTGAGGGAGGTAAGGCAAGAATTATTATCCTTGTATTACAGAAGGGATGAAGTTCCACTTTACAGTGAAGATCAGAGAATTTAGGGTTCAGAAAGAAAATTTAGAGACAATTTAATACAACCCTTCCTTTTACAGATGAGAAAAATTGAGTTCAAGAGAGAAGAAAAGATGTAACCAGGTTCAGAGGGAGTAAAAGAGTTGAACCAAGATTTGAACCCAAACCTTCTAACTCCAAATTCAGAACTTTTTCCATTACAACATGCTATGTAACTTGCCACATGGTTCAGTTAAGTGTCAAAGTCAAGTTCAGATTCAGGTCTTCTGCTTCTTTGTCTAGGCGTCTTTTTATTACATGCATGCCTTCAGGCCCATCTGACCTTATTCCAGGTTATTCTCACTAGAAGGACACACACCTTGGGCTTCTTTACGATGTTGCCACTGGGCTGCTCCTCTGAAAGCCTCCTTTTCCTGGGCTTGTTCTCCACTGGTGTTTCCACCACTCCAGCGTCTGGGGGCATCGGAGCCGCATTCAGCCCCAAAGGGTCCGACTGGAGGTGGGAGCCAGACCAGCAGAGTTATAACTGGCAATACTGGCTCCCAGATTATGCAGAGCCTATTATATAGCCCTGCCCCATACCCATCTCCCACCCACAGAATACCAAATAGCAAGTCCACCCTCAAGCAGCACACCCTTGGCAGTATCAGAAGTACTGTGCCAACCAGCTTGTCCAAGCCAAGTGAGAAATGATGTATCCCCCAAAAGAGGGCACCAACAACCTCTACTCTTCTTGAAAAGCTGTGTTGGTCCACCATAGTTCCAAATAAGACACTTACAATAACATCATGCTGACCGAGGACTGGCATCTCCCAAAGTGACTGGTTGGTGAAGCGATTGAAGTAGTAAGGGCGATTTTCTCGTCTGCTCCAACACTTCTCCCAGCCAGCCTGTACCAGCTCATCTGGAAACCAAAGCCAGAATCAAGGCAATCCAGCAATTGTATGTAATGGGCATTTGTTTAGATTCAACAGAGTCCCAACCTATGAATCTATGGTCTTGTAGAAGAATTAAGACAAAAACAGAAATTTGTGTCATAGGCAATAACAAAAGATAAATGTATTAGATAAGTAAAAAAAAAAAGGATGGTGAGACTGAAAGGGAAAAGTTGTTATCCAATGAGAAGGAAGAGATCAGAAGTACTCCAGAGAAGGTGGAATGTGAGTTGAGCATTAAAGAATAAACAGGAATTTAACAGACTACAGAGAAGGGGATTCCAGGAGTAGGAACAGGGTCACCAAAAGCATGGAAATAGGAAAGGCCAGGTAATAGTCAAAAGGACAGACTAGTCCAGTTTTGTTGGAACATAAAATGTATCAAAGTAAGAACTGAAATACAGATGGAAAAGTAGAATAGTACTTGAATGCTAGGCAAAGAAATCTGAATTTTACTTAGTAGCACAATCCCACAAGGAATATAAACCAAGAAGTTTCCCTCCCCAAATCCCAGAACCTCTTTTTTTATATTCCTTCAATGTGCCCCCCTAATACCTGGAAGGTCTTGTACCAGTCGTATGGGCTTGGGGGAACTAGGCTGGTTTTGATTAGAGGTGCCTGGGGAGTGACTCAACAGAGATGCTTCCTCTCTAGGACTGCCGTGGTTCTCATTGGCCATCTCTCAGCAACAGCATGAGACCTATCACACAGTGATCAAGTCAGAACCAAAAGGCCCACTCCATTTTTACCCTTTTCATGCAGAATCCAGAAAGGTAGAAATCCTCTACCATAATACTAAAAGCTATTTCCAGAAAACCCCCTGACTACCCATTCTAGAGAAAAGAGAACACACTCCTTGTCTTAATACCATCCTATCACACTACTCCAGTGTTCAACATAAGGAGGCACAGGACAGAGGTCTATACTTAACTCTTTCAGCTCAATCACTTCAGGGTGAAGTGACTAAATTTACTTAATTTTTATACAAAAACAGGAGTAGGGTACACAGTGTGTAGCCAGCATAAGTGGAATTCAGAAGACATAACGTGTTCATTCACTAAGATGGGAAATGTTCTGTGCTATACTAAGTATAGAAGGTAGTGTCATTAAATGGAAATAGCAATGGGCTGGCAATCAGGTCATACAAGCACCAGATGAGTGTTTCTAGGCTAATCTATCTTTCAGGTGTTGTGTCTTCAACAGTAAAACGTAGGGAGAAGGGTCAGCACTCTCTAAAATCACTTCAAATCATAGGATCCAGAGAAGAAAGAGACCCTGTGCTAAAACAGGCCTTTGAACTTCAGGCTCTGGGGCCAGAGGACTAGGGGATGACAAGCTACACTTCTCTCACCCTCTGGGGTCTGCAGCATTAGCACGAAAAGAAGGCACCTCCAGACCTTCACCAACCCCTGCTTCTCTGGAGTCACTGCAGGATTCCCCAGGGGGTGGGCAGAGGCAAACACTAGGTACAGTTGGGCACTGGTGGGTGGGTGGACAGGTCAGCAGTGGCTTGGGCAAAGTACCAGGGGCATCGTCAGACCTGCAACTGGGCAGCAAAAGAAAAACAAGGTCACGGGCAGAGCGAGGCGGGGGAACGAGCAGGGCCAAAGCCAAGGGGAAGAGAGGGCATGGGATGGACACACGGGACCCGGAGGGAGGGGCATCCGGCCAGAGAAACCAGCACGGACAACGCAAGGTGGGCGGGCAATCCCCTAATCAGAGGGGTGGGCGGCACCGCCCCGGACGGCTGAGGGGCTGCGGGACGGAGGCGGGAGGGGTCGGGCTCCCAGACGCAAGATTACAAATCCTCCTGACGGCGCTCCAGAGAGAGAGGAGTGCGCAAGCGCAGCGATCGCTCTGGACAGGCAGGAGGGGAAAAGGGGAAAGGAGAGGGGAGGGGTAATTTCGGAAACGCGCTCTCCCCCCTCCTCCTCCTCTCCTTTTCTCCTCCTCCCTCTCAATCCCCCTCCCTACCTCCCTCTCCAGCTCAGGGCGGGCGGGTGCGCGCGCCGCCCCATCTCCCGGGCTCCGCCCCCCGCCCTGCCGCGCGCTCCCGCCCCCGGGCTGAGGAGACTCGGGAGTCGCAGCCCAGCACAAAGGCGGCGACGACGGAGAAGGCGGAGGCAGCAGCGGGAGAGAGTTTCCCTAGGCCGCCACCTTCGGGGTCCCCGGTTCCTGGGCCTCCCCTTCCCAGCTTCAGCCGCCCGCCCGAGGGCCTAAGATGGCGGCGGCGGTGGCGACAACGACCGGGCTTAGCTGCGGCCCCGGGCGGGAAGTGCCTGGAGGAGCCACCGTCGCCTGACCGCGGATCCCCGGACTCCAGCGCGGCTCGCGGCAGGACCGCGGCCTCCAGGGGCCCTTACCTGCCCGGAGCGGACTCGGGGGAACACGACTATACACTCTCCTTAGCCGCCCGTTTGGCCGCCTCCGCCTCGCCCTCCCCAGCGCCGCCGCCGCCATCTTGTGTCCCGACCGGGGAGGGAGGGTGCCGTTGCGCGTGCGCGGGCACCGCCTTTGAGGGGCCTCGTAGTCGTCGCGCCGCCATCTTGAGTGTGGCGGGACGGACGGCTGTGGGTGGGGTAGAGTTAAGGAAGGAGCCTGGGGCAGTAGCCCTAAAAGTCTAGTTTCAGTTTCACCGTCCACTACACTCTAGGGAAGGGCCTTTGGGTTGCGTACATGGACACTGGTCTTGGAGTCAGGGGATTTGGGCAGCTTTTTACATTTGTGACCCTGGGCCAGTCACTTTACCTCTTAACAAGTTTGCATCTCTGTAAGGAATGACTGTAATTGTACTCCCGTATTTCGAGGTTGTTGTGAAAGCACTGTAGGTGAGGGAGTGCATAGCAGCAGTGATCCTTTAATTATAATGACAGCTAACACTACGTGCCAAGTGCTGTGCAGAAGCTCTTTACAGTTAACTCATTTGATCCTTAAAACAACCCTGGGATATAGGTGCTATTATTATCCCCATTTTAGGCATGAGGAAACCGAATGGCTTCCCTTAAGTTCGACCATGAGTCTGGGAATTAGTGTATTTGATGGAGCCTCCTGGCCATTCGTAGTTTTGATTTCATAGGAATAGGGGCATGTCACTGAACTTTCTGGCTGATCACCTAGGAAATGAGAGATGAGCTTTATAATTCTGCCACTTTGGACAAGTCACTTAATCTGAGTCTCAGTTTGCTCAGCTGTAAAAGGAGAGCAATACTTGCACCACCTACCCCTAAGAAGTCTTCCTAAACAATGAAACACTGTAGAAATGGAGCTGTTATGATTATCAAATGAGATGATTCTAAAAGGTTTTGGGGACCTTAAAGCATCATATGAATGTTAACCATAATGATGATGACAAAGAAATTGACCCAAAGAGATCAAATGGTTTGCACGCCATTACCTGGCAATTGTGTAGGAATCTGGGATTTCTACCATTTAAGACCCAAGAACTCTCTATACTCCCTACCCTCAGGTAGTTTAAAAGATAGGCATTGGAGCATAGTGGGAGGAACATGACTTCAGAATCAGATTTGATTCTGTTTCAACTTTAGCAAACATTAGGCAAATAACCACTCTAGGCTTTAGTTCCTCTGTTCTAAATTAAAGAAGTTGGACTCCATGATCTCCAAGGCCCATATGGTTCTGAGGTTAAAGAGAAGCCTTGACTGAAATTTGCAGAAACTGAATAAAGTCAGAGCCTAAGTCAGCCTTCCCCAGCTCCCCAGAAAACCTGCCTGGAGGAGATTCGGCAGAAATGGCTCCTCTTCTATGCTGTACCTTGTATTTGTATTGCTTGCCTTCATTATCCTGTAGAAACGTTGTATTGCAGATGACAGGTGCTGCCCTTTTGGGTTATCACTGCAGTACTGATTCCTCCCTCCCCTTTCCCCAATTACTTCCTAGGAAAGTCAGCCTCCCAGGAGTTGCTGAAATGAGCAGGATGAATTTGCTACCTAGTATCTATCAGATGGGGCTTTGCTGAGTGGTGGCCATTTAAACAGAAGGTGATATCAAAAGGCTGGCTCCTCTGAGGGATGCTTGTCTGTGATGTCACATCTGTAGTCTCTCAGCCCTCCATTTTTTGCTGGAAGGGTACCATTTCATTCCCATTCCATACACTTGTATAGTTCTTCCTCCACAACTTTTTATTAGTAATATTTCAGGAAAGTAGCATGATATAGTACACAAAGGGAAGGGCTTAAAAGTCAAGAAGACCTGGGTTTAAATCCCGACTGACTAACTGTATAACCTTGAGCAAGTCGTTTAACTCCAAATGCCTCTGTAAACTCCCAAGAACTTATCCACTAAATCAGAGGGTCTTGATCTCTGTTGATGGAGAGAGTCCCTACACCAGGAGGTATATATTTACATTTAATATATTGCAGTCTATTCACACCAACCACTCTCTCCAAGATGCCTTTCCCAATTTCCCTAGTTGTATATCATAGGCCATCAACATGTTTTATTTTGTATATATCTTGCGTGTTCTTATCTCTGAATATTTTTATCCCTTAAGTTGGTGTTTGGGGGCCGAGACTTTTGTGTTTGTATCAATAGACTCTACGTATAGTAAGTGCTTAATAGGGCAGCTTTGATGGCAACAACTACAAGGTTCTTCACCTCCTCAGTTTGGCAAAGTTGACCCAAAAAAGGGTAAATGACAAATGTTTGAGGAACTACAAGAAAACAGGTACATTAATGAACTATTGATAGAGCTATAAATTGCATAATCATTCTGGAAAGCAATTTGAAGCTATGTCCAAAAAGTTACTAAACTGTATACTCTTTGGCCCAGCAATACCACTCCTAGACATGCTCTAAAGAGATTTAAAGAAAGTGGAAAAGGATATTTTGGTACAAAAATATAGCAGCTTTTGTTGTGGTGGCAAAGAATTGGAAACTAATAATTTGAGGAATAACTAACAAATTATGGTAAATTAATGCAGTGGAATACTATAATTCTATGAGAGAATATTAAGTGTTTACTAAATGTCAGGCACTCTTTTAAGGACTAGGAAGAAAAATACAAGCAACAACAAAAAAAAACAGTCCCTACCCTCAAGGAGTACAAGAAATACCACACAAAAGGGAGCTGAAAAGAAAAGGAGGATACTTGCCCAGGGATGAGGTGGAAAAGTAAGTAGAGTCTTGTGCTGAGCTAGATTAGAAGTTAGAATTTCCTCAAATGGAAATTCCATGGCAGAATGACCAATTGGAGGAAGGTGAAGGCCTTATGGCCAAAATAGGTAGAGGTAGAAATAATGAGGGATTGTTTCAGAGAAAACTAGGAAGACTTGCATGAATTGAAGGTACAGAGTGAAGTGAATAAAGAATAATTAAACATTGTAAAGACAAACAACTTTGAAAGAGTTGAAAGTTCTGATGAGCAGTGATCAACCTTAATTCCACACAACTGATAATAGTGCAAAATAAGACATTTTTGTGACATGTCCAATTCAGACTACCCATATTCAGGAGTTTTTCCCCTCCAGATAAGGAGGTGAAAAGTGTGAGATTAAAAAAAAATAAACAACATTGTGTTAATTGAAAAAAAAAGGTAAAATTTAATTTTAAAAATTGCTTGATTGATTCAGATGCTCTCCAGTTGAGCCATATTGGTCTTCCAGCTGTCCACTGTGCAAGATTGACAGCCTCTCATGTCTCTTTGTCTTTGTACAGATGATACTCCATATTCTGAGCTAGGCCAACCCAGTCAGGTTTAGAAGTTAAAAGACAAGGAACTTATGGACCATGAAATACAATAAAATTACTGATAAAAGAGTTCAAAGAGTACAATTTTGAAAGTTAAAAAAGATAAAATCCTGTACCTCACATGGCCTCCCCTCCACAGCCACTCTGGTCAGGAATGCATTCCTTGCTGACTATGGATGATCAGATAAAACTTGTGACAACTCCCATTTTGACTTGCCAGGCTGCGACTTGCATAGGAAGTCAAAGGCCTTCTAAGTCCCTTTAAAGGACCTGCTGAATCCATATTGAAATCACTGCCCAGGATACAGAGCCATGGGAGGGGTAGCCAAAGAGGAAGGGAAAGGGAGAACTAGGGGGCTGGAGCCAAAGGGAAAGGAGAAGACGGCTCTGTTCTCAAATGTGGATTCTTTCTAATTAGCTAGTGCCAGGGCACAGCTTTTCTTCAGCATTTGACCTCAAATCTTACAATCATTAGCAGTGCAGAACAAAGCTCTCACTATACCCTATATCTGGGATAGACTCCTTCCTCATCTCTTCCTCTTAAAATCTTTAGTTTGCTTCAAAACACAGCCCACATATCACTAAAGCATGAGGCCTTTCTCTTGCCTACCCTCTCTCCCAAGCTGTTAGTGCTTAGAAATTACTTTGTGTTACTTTGTATATGTTTTATTTGTTCCTTTGGATACATATTGTATCCCTCCAATAGACTATAAGTCATTAAAATAGGAATTAACTCTAGCTTTTGCATCCCTATCACCTACTACAGAATCTTGCCTATTTTTTATCATTCATTTGTTTCAGTTGAGTCTGACTCTCTGTGACCCCATATGAGGTTTTCTTGACAGTGATACTGGAGCGGTTTGCCATTTCCTTCAGCTCATTTTACAGATGAGGAAACTGAGGCAAACAGCGTTTGTCTAGGCTCACACAGGACTATGTGTCTAAGGCCAGATTTGAAGTCAGTAAGATGAGTCTGGCTGACCCCAGGTACCACAACCTATCCACTGCACCACTTAGCTGCCCATATATGTCTTGGACATAGTAGGTACTTAATAGACGTTACATTGAATTGCTACAGCTCCTTGGAAGACTATTGACATTAAAAATATGGTAGTCAGGAGGACCTGAGTTCAAATGTGGCCTCAAACACTTGACACTTACTAGCTGTGTGACCTTGGGCAAGTCACTTAATCCCAATTGCTTTGTCTTCCCCCCTCCAAAAAAAAATGTGGGACAGAAGGAGAAGATGCATAAATCTAAAAATATTTATAGTTATTCATTTTGTGATAGCAAAAAAAATGTAAACAAAAGTTAACCATAAGTTTGGAAGTAACCAAGCAAATTGTGATATACTCATGTAATGAAATACTATTGTGCCAAAAAAAATGACAAGTATGACAGATTCAGAGAAACTTGGGAAGACAAATGTGAACTGATACAGAGTAAAGTGAACAGTACCAGAAAACCAATTTGCACAATCCATAATTACATGAAAGAAGAACTCTGATCAAAGCAGTGACAAGTCTCAGACATGATTTGAGAAAACTGATGCCTCCTACTACTTGGCAGACAGGTGATGGACTAGAGGTATAGAATAAGATAGGAATTTTCATGTATGGCTAATGCATCGATTTGTTTCAATATGTTTTACTTGCTGTTACAACCTATTTGAATAGGGTTTGGAGATAAGTTTGTGGGTAGAAAACAGACGTGCAAAAAATGCACAGAAGAGAACAAAAAGTTCAGAAGAGAAAGAAACAGGGTGATTTGGTTACTGCCTTATTAAATTTAATACATTTTTCCAGAAACAAGCTACACAACAGAAGTTCTAAGTTTCACATAAAATCCTTTGTCTCCTTTGTATAGTGAAATGTTTGTATTCTTAAATTTGGATGACCTTGAACTTCAGTTCTTCAGAGACTGTGGAATTCCATACCTCACTAGAAGAAAATTGGTATTGAAAAGATGGGAGTGTTATTTCAGGGAGAAGACTAGGGGGTCATTGAAAAAGCAATCTAGCCCCTTTTTACCCCACCTTCAGTTCTGGGCCCAGATCATTGTCTGTCAAAGATATGTGTACTTAAGGATAAGTTCCCTGGGTTGTCTATCCAATTGCACGTGATAAACTGGATAGAGTATGAACAGGCTTGCAACATACAGGGTTAAAAATGAAAAACTTTAGAGGGAAAGCAATATCAAGAATATCATCAGATCGATGTATGACCAAATTATTTATCTAAATCAGATATTTTGACAAGTTTTCTATGAAGTTATTTGAACTTTTACAATGAAGCTAGCAAGTATCGAACTTCCATGGCCTCTTAATGTTTTTATCATGTGATACTCAACACAAAATCTTCCACCATAGCTACAATAATAGCTATCATTTATATGGTATTTTAAGATTTACCAAGTGGGGGCGGCTAGGTGGCACAGTGAGTAGAGCACCAGCCCTGGAGTCAGGAGGACCTGAGTTCAAATCCAGCCTCAGGTACTTGACACACTTACTAGCCGTGTGACTTTGGGCAGGTTATTTAACCCCAATTGCCCTCCAAAAAGCAAACCCCCCGCCAAAAAAAAGATTTATCAAGTACCTTGTATATATTAATGGATTCATTCTTCATAAGCCTCATGAAGTGGGTATCCCCATTTTCTAAATGAGAAAACTCAAAGGCACAGAGGTGATTTGCTCAGGTTCACCTATCTAGTAGCTGTCTGAGGCATTGAACTTCCTGGCTGCCTGAAATGGTTTTATATTCTAAACCAATGATATCCTTCCTCATCAAGGCAGTTTCTGGGCTCCTCTAGTCTTTCATCTTGGCAAGTTATTTACATCCATTCAACTTTCTTAAGAAATGTTATAATCTCTGTTGAGTTCAATACCTGTTCCTTTTTCTGTTTACCTTTTTTTTTTTCCAGCAACAACTTGTTTTCAGTAGGGCAGGTTGATCTCAGATGTGTGCCATATCTCATTTTATTCTTATTCCAATCTGATAGAATATAAACTCCTTGAGAAGAGTATTTGTTTCTTTTTTGTGTATATACTGTTATCTCTTCAGTGCCTGGAATGGAGTGGGCACTTAATATATGCTTATTGTTAAGTCTGTGCTCTTTCTGTACACAGCTGACTCAGAATGACTCAGTCAGCAGGCTTTATTTTCTGTTGAAATATTAATTTGGCTTTTTGTAGTGTTATTTGGTACTCATCAAGTCGGGAGCTTCCTAACTCCCTTCTCCAAAAAAGCATGTTTTTGTTTGTTTATTTTTGCTATCTCTATGCTCACTTTTACAATGAAGCCAGCAAGTATCAAAGAACATATTTGTAACATGGGTTATTCAGCATATGACCAGATAAGATCCTTGCCTGCATGATTCAGCATTTGGGTCCCCTGGAGACAACAAACTTCCTGCCTGCTTCTGGTCAGTCATGCAGTAGCTCAGTCCTGAAAGAACTTGGTTCTGAGACTGGCTTGCTGTGTTCCTTTGAACCACCAGATGGCATCATACAACTCAGTTACTTTTACTGAGGATTCTGGTCCTTTACCACCCCCAACATCCTGGCAAATGAGGGTCCTTAACTATACAAACTTGCTGCTAGGTCCCTGACTGTCTTTTCTTCTTTTTGCTTCCTCTGAGTAGGTGAGCAAACATCAACCTTGAGATAGGCATATCTAGGCTTGGAGGTGACCTTATAAATTCTATTAGTCTCCACATCTACTTAGGGTATGAGTGGGATTTGGCTATTCGAGACTGAGCAATTATAAGCCTTCAATAAGATGTCCATGGCTCCACAAGCTACCCTATCTCAGTATGTACTTTCCCTATGAGGCAAGTATGGGTAGCTCACTGGACGTCGACTCTTCTTTCATCAGCTCTCCTTTTACCATCATCCATCAGGAACTTCTCCTTTGAAGTTTACTCAATCAAAATTTACCACCCAATCTAGATCCTAGTGGCTTTTGTATACTGGCCCCCAGGTGACTTTTCTTCCTTTTCTCAAGTTCTGGACCTGGTTTGCCTATTCTCTCCAAGTCTTGGCCCTTACACTAAGAGGCTTTAGTATCTGTAGTGATATTTCCTCGTCAAGTCCTGAAATAAGTTAAATCCAGAAGCTGAGGAATAAAGCACCTTTAATTGAAACAACAGGGTAGCAAACCTGCCGCCCTGGGGGATGTCCCATGAATTCAGAGCACAATGAATTTCCCAACTCCAAGACCCATGCAAGAACATCTTATACTTTTAGGAGGAGAGGAGGAAGAGGTAAAATGAGGTAGTCAGGCCTGGTCATGAGATGCCAGTGACATTTGGCAATCCAAGCAAGGAAAACTACTTCATTCTTGCTGTTCTGCCTTTCATGTCATGAATCCCATGAAAGTAGGCAAGGCTATATATTACTAATAAAGCCCAACAGCAAGAGCAAGAGATAGAAAGAGAAATTCCATTTAAAATTACTGTAGACATTATATAAAATATTTGGGAGTTTACCTGCCAAAATAAACCCAGGAACTATATGAACACAATTACAAAACACTTTTCACATAAATAAAGTCAGATCTAAATAATTAGAAAAACATCAGATGCTTGTGGGTAGGGCAAGCTAATATAATAAAAATGACAATTTTACCTAAATTAATTTACTTACTCAGTGCTATACCAATCAAACTAGCAAAAAAAAATTTATAGAGCTAGAAAAAATAACAAAATTTATCTGGAAGAACAAAAGGCCCAGAATATCAAGGGAATTAATGAAAAGAAATGCTAGGGAAGGTGACCTAGCCATACCAGATTTTAAATTGTATTATAAAGCAGCAATCATCAAAACTGCTTGGTACCGGCTAAGAAATAGAGTGGTGGGGACGGACGGCTAGGTAGCACGGTGAATAGAGCACTGGCCCTGGAGTCAGGAGGATCTGAGTTAAAATCCAGCCTCAGACACTTAACACTAGCCATGTGACCTTGGGCAGGTCACTTCATCCCAGTTGCCCTGCCTTCCCCCCTCCAAAAAGCAAAAATAAATAAATAAATAAAGTGGTGAATCAGTGGAATAGGTTAAGTACACAAGACACAGTAGTCAATGGCTAGAGTAATCTACTGTTTGATAAACCCAAAGACTTCAGCTTCTGGGATAAGAACTCACTATTTGACAAAAACTGCTGGGGAAAACTGGAAAGTGGTATGGCGGAAACTAGAAATACACCAACATCTTACACTCTATACCAAAATAAAGTCAAAATGGGTACATGATTTGGATATAAAGGCTGATTCTATAAGCAAACTGGGAGAGAAAGGAGTAGTCTACCTGTCAGATTTATGGAGAATGGAGGAATTTATAACCAAACGAGATAGAAAACATTATGAAATGCAAAATGGATAATTTTGATTACATTAAATTGAAAGGTTTTGCACAAATAAAGCCAATGCAACCAAGATTAAGAGGGAAGCAGAAAACTGGGAAATAATTTTTACAACTACTATCTCTGATAAAGGCCTCATTTCTATAATATATATATAGAGGACTGAGTCAAATTTACAAGAATACAAGTCATTCTCCAATTGATAAATGATCAAAGGATATGAACAGGGAGTTTTCAGAGAAAGAAATTAAAAGTTTTCTACATTTATATGAAAAAATGCTTGAAATTACTATTGATTAGAGAAATGCAAATCAAAACAACTCTGAGGTATCACCTCATACCTATCAGATTGGCTAACATGACAAAACAGGAAAATGATAAATGTTGGAGAAGATGTGGGAAATTTGGAACACTAATTCATTGTTGTCAGAGTTGAGAGCTGATCCAATCATGCTGGAGAGTAATTTGGAACTATGCCAAAGAGGCTATAAAAATTTGCATACCCTTTGACCCAGCAATACTGTTGAGGTTTAGGGGTACTCCAAACCCCAAAATACTGACATGCTGGGTCCTGCCTGAATGAATTTGACTCAAGCCTTCTTTCACCCAAAGAAAAACAAAGTTTATTAAAAAATCCACCATATTGGCCAGACTCTTAAGAAATCTCAGCATTGGCTAGACTCTTAAGGAATCCGAGCATTTTGTGACTCTTTTATTTATAAGAGGGTCAGATAGAACCTGAACTAGATTGAATCTGAGCCCCTTCATGGAGGCCAAATAGATACAGAAAGACTATATGAGAGGGATCTAGGGGTGGTCAAATAGTCTGAGGTGATGGGAGGAGGGGTTCAGGGAGGATCTTGATGGGATTGGTCTGTAGACTGGGGTAACTAGAGTTTGGACTCCAGGAACTAGGAGAATGAGATTAAGGGTGGGAAGTAGCTGAAGGTTACCTGGAGATAACAGACAATGGAGGGCTAGGTTAAGGGTAACAGAGATTTCGACATATAGATAATGGAAGGCTTGTGGCCTCAGAAGAACACCATATCAAGTGGGAGAATTCAAGGGGGTTCCCAGAGCCTGTACCCCATCAATACCACTTCTAGGGCTGTATCCCAAAGAGACCATAAAAATGGAAAAAGGACCACGTGTACAAAAATATTTATAGCAGCTCTTTTTGTGGTTGCCAAGAACTAGAAATTGAGAGGATGTCCATCAACTGGGGAATGACTGAACAAGTTGTGGTATATGACTGTAAGATATGGTGAACAGGCAGACTTCAGAAAAAACCTGTTGAGACTTTATGTGAACCGATGCTGAGTGAAATGAGCAGAACCAGGAGAACATTGTACACAGTAACAACATGACCAACTTTGATAGACTTAGCCCTTCTCGACAATGTAAGGCCCTAAAACAATTCCAAAGGACTCATGATAGAAAATGCCATCCACATCCTGAAAGAACTATGGAGTCAGAATGCAGAGCAAAACAGGATATTTTCTTTTTTTGTTTGTTTTTTTCTTTCTCCTGTTTCCTCCCATTCATTCTAATTCTTCTATAAAACATGACTAATATGAAGATGTTTAATAGGAATGTGTATGTAGAGCCCATATCAGATTGCATGCTGTCTTGGGGGAGGGGGGGAAGAGGGAGAAAATTTAAAACTTATGGAAGTAAATGTTGAAAAATAAAAATAATTTAACTTAATGAAAAAGAAAGAAAAGAGGCAAGGACATCAGAAGCTCAGATCCAGCCTGAGCTGGGTTCCTTTACCAGGTAAAATCCCTGGAACCTTAGGATGTGGTTCAGCTCAACCTAATCAAGAGTAAATATCTTAAGAGTAGGAATGTAAAGACATTACTGAAATTCTGATGTTACAAGGATCATTAAGGGAGTAGTATTTCGTATTAATTTTGTCATTCTATCAACAATTATATTAACAATTTTGTCACCCTTAATAACCCTAATCTCCCAATTTTTCAGTCTCCGTGAGTCCCATGATACATTCCTTCATGCTGCCTCAACCACACATACCCTGGATCTCATAATTTCCTGAAAGTATGAAAGTATTCTACTTACTAAATCAGAAACTCTGATGTTCCTCTATCTGAACATAATCTCTTATCTCTCCCTAGCCTAGGCCTCTCACTCCAGCCTTATCATACTCTTCACCCTTCTTTTCATCTTATACTCCAAACCCTCTACGTACTCAGTTCTTTCTCAGACTGTTTTTTTTTTGGTGTTATGACTTCACTTTCCTCCTTCTTTTCTAATCTCTATCCTACAATGAGATAATTCAACTGTATTCTCAAATCCCTTGTCCCTGGTCTTGATGTGGTTACCCATAAAGAGGGTTAGGGTTGCTCTGGAGACCCCACAAAATACCAACATGCCAGGTCCTGCCAAAAGAATTCAACTTTAGGGGCAGCTAGGTGGCGCAGTGAATAGAGCACCAGCCCTGGAGTCAGGAGGACCTAAGTTCAAATCCAGCCTCAGACACTTAACACTTACTAGCTGTGTGACCTTGGGCAAGTCACTTAACCCCAATTGCCCTTCCAAAAAAAATTTTTTTTTAAAGCAAAAAAAAAAATTCGACTCTAGTCCTCTCAGGCAAAGAAAAGTAAAGTTTATTGAAAATTCATTAAAAGTTTGCCATATTGGGTATACTCTTAAGGAGCCTAGGTATCTATTTGTAAGGCTTGCATTGGGCAAGCGGGCCAGAATCATCTGACACAGAGTAAGTCTGTGCTAAGTCATTCTATGGTGCTCTCACACCACATGGAGGGAAGATGGGATCTTATATACAGAAAGGTTGTGGGAATCTAGGGGTAGTAGTTTGGGGAGGGTCTTCAGGAGTCAGATGAGGTCAGACTCCAGTAATGAGTGATTAAGGGTGGGAAGTTGCTGGAGGATACCTGGAGCTGACAGACAATGATGGGCTAGGCCAGTTCAAGGGTGGGACAGGAGGATCAAGAGTGGGAAATTGCTGGACCAGAGGGCTAGCTAAAGACTTGGGCAGAGCCACAATGAAAGGCCTATGGCCTCATGCAAATGCCTTACATGGGAAGATTCAAGGAGAGCTCAAGGGGCTCCCAGAGCCTGTACTTCAAAGATTCAAGGAGAGCTCAAGGGGGCTCCCAGAGCCTGCACCTGAACCTAATTGTCATTGCCACTCATCCCTTGGCAAACCTCAGCCTTGGATGACTTCCAACATTCACCTTCTCCTCCATAATCAGTCACATGATGCTGAAAAAAGCTGGACAAAGTCACACAACCACACAGACTAAGTATATCATAAATTCACATTATCTAATTTCAACTGGGTCTTCACTGCAACAATGCTAATCTTTCATTCTTCAGTGTTTTTTAAACTATGGGTTGTGAGTAGAAGTTGACGATTTCCTGTCTCACTTTGCACAGAAACTATTCCAAACTCTCTTTTCAGGCTTCCTTTACTTTCCCCTCCCTTACCCCTCTCTGAAAAAAATGAGGCTGTTGAGGTTTAGGTTTAGGGGTACTCAAGATCCCAAAAGACCCACATGCCAGGTCTTGCAGAATGAATTTGACTCAAACCTTCTCTCAGCCAAAGTGAAGCAAAGTTTATTAAAGATTCACTATAATGGGTACACTCTTAAGGAGCCTAAGCATTTGTGACACTTGTATTGACAAACTGGCCAGACTGAATCTCAGCTAGATGAGTTTATATAAAGAAAGACTATGGGGGGAGGCTAGGTGGCGCAGTGAATAAAGCACCAGCCCTGAAGTCAGGAGGACCTGAGTTCAAATCCGACCTCAGACCTCAGACATTTGACACACTTACTAGCCATGTGACTTTGGGCAAGTCACTTAACCCCAATTGCCCTCCAAAAAGCAAAAAAAAAAAAAAAAGACTATGGGAGGGATCTAGGGGTGATCTAGTAGTCTGGAGTGATTAGAGGTTAGATTCCCAAGAACCCAGAGAATGGATTTCGATAGGAGCCTGAGGCAATCCAGAGTTAACCAACAATGGAGGGGGCTAAGCTAGGTTAAGGGTGACAGATTCAGGCATGAGAAAGCCAGATTAAGTGGGAAAATTCAGGGAGAATTCAAGGTAGGGGTTTCCCAGGACCTATGGACAATGGCAGCCTACAGAATAATCCTTAATCCCATTCCTGGAATCTGACCTCAGTTCCATCAAAGATCTTCCTTGGACTCCTCCTCAAGACCCTCCCCAAACTCCTCCTCTAGACCACCCCTAAATCCTCCTACAATATTTCTGTATATAAGATCCATCTTGCCTCCAAGGAGGTGCTAAGAGTAATGTAATGCAGTTTCATTCTGTGTCAGATTACTCTGGCCTGCTTATCAATACAAGCCTCAGCAATACTTAGAGGGTCCTTAAGAGTCTACCTATTGTGGTGAATCTTTAATAAACTTTGCTTTACTTTGGCTGAGAGAAGACTTGAATTTAATTCATTTGGCAGGACCCGGTGTGCTGGTATTTTGGGGTCTCACGCACCCCTAAACCCTAAACCTCAACAGTTCCTTCCTGCCGTTAAATATGCTCATCTCCATTCTTAAAAACCTTCTCTTGACCTTACCATCCCCTCAAACTGTTGTCTTATAGTGCCTCTCCATTTCTCAGGGAAGAACAGGAATAACAAGAAGAAAGAAGAAAAACAATAAAGACAAGAAGAACAGGGAGTACAAGAACAGGAACAAGATGATGGTCTAAACTTGTTGCTTTCACTTCCTCTCTTCTCATTCACTTCTCATCCCTTTGCAGTCTGGCTTCTGACCTCATCACTCAACTGAAATTTCTCACTAGAGTTATCAGTGAACTCTTAATTGCCCAATCTAGTGGTCATTTTGTCAGTCCACTTTCTTCCCAATTTGTCTGCTGCATGTGAAACTGATGACCATCTTAACCTTCAGAATACTCTTCCCTCTCTTGCTGTCTCCTGGTTCTCCTCTTACCTGTCTAACCACTCCTCGTCAACCATATTATGCCCCCTAACTGTGAGCATTCCTCTTCTCACTCTATATTCTCTCAATGATATCATGAGGCCCCATGGGTTTAATTATTATCTCTTTGAGTATGATTCACAGATATGTGTGTGTGCACACGTGTGCACGAATGTGTGTGTGCATATGTACATCCCCATACATACATGTATACATATGTGTGTGTCTCTAGTCTCAGGGTCTCTTCTGAGCATCACCAATTGCCTATTAGATGATTCTTTTTTTAAAAAATTTTCAATTACATGTAGAAATTTTTAACATTTTTTAGAATTTTGATTTCTAAATTGTCTCCCTCCCTTCTTCGCTCCTTTTTCTCCCCCCTTCTTTAGATGTCAGGCAATTTTATATAGGTTATACATGTGTAGTCATGCAGAACATTTTCATGTTAGTCATGCTGTGAAAGAAAACATGGACAAACAAAAAAAAACCAAGTTTTTTTTTAGTATGATTCTATCTACATTCAGGCTCTAGAAGGGGATGATATTTTTTGTCATGAATCCTTCAGAATTGTCTTAGATCATAGAATAGCTAAGTCATTCACAGCTGATCACTGTACAGCATTGCTGTTACTGTGTACAATATTCTCCTGGTTCTGCTCACTTCATTAGGCATTAGTTCATATAAGTCTTTCCAGGTTTTTCTGAAAGCATCCTTTTCTTAGGGAACAGTAGTATTCTATCACATTCACATACCACAACTTGTTCAGTCATTCCCCAATTGATGGGTATTTCCTCAGTTTCCAATTCTTTGCCATCACAAAAAAAGCTGCTATAAATATTTTTGTACATGTGGGTCCTTTTCCATTTTTTACAATCTCTTTGAGATACAGACCTAGCAGCGGTATTGCTGGGTCAAAGGATATGCACAATTTTACAGCCCTTTGGGCATAGCTCCAAGTCCAGAATAATTGGATCAGGGGCAGCTAGGTGGTGCAGTGAATAGAGCACTGGCCCTGGAGTCAGGAGGACCTGAATTCAAATGTGACCTCAGACACTTAGCACAAAACTAGCCATGTGACCTTGGGCAAGTCACAACCCCAATTGCCCTATCTTCCCCCCTCCAAAAAAAAAATTAGAATGATTGGATCAGTTCACAATTTTACCAATAATGCTATGTATTCTAATTTTCCCACATCTTCTCTGACATTTATCATTTTCCTTTTTTGTCATATTAGCCAATCTGATAGGTATGAGGTGGTACCTCAGAGTTGTTTTAATTTGCATTTCTCTAATCAATAGTGATTTAGAGCATTTTTTCATGAATATAGATAGCTTCAATTTCTTCATCTGAAAACTGCCTATTCATATCCTTTAGCCATTTATCAATTGGGGAAACACTCTATTTCTTAGTCAATACCAGATTGTCTTGATGATTCCGTAATCATCAAATTGTAATACTGTTTGAGATCTGATATGGCTAAACCGCCTTCCTTCACACTTTTTCATTGATTCCCTTGACATTGTTGACCTTTTCTTCCACATAAATTTTGTTATTATTTTTTCTAGTTCTATAAATAATTTTTGGTAGTTTGATTGGTGTGGCACTGAGTAAGTAAATCAATTTAGGTGAAATTGTTGTTTTTATTATATTATAAATATATATATACATGCATATATATATATATATGTATTATATACTCACGCACGAGTAATATTTTCCCAGTAATTTAGATCTAACTTTATTTGTGTGAAAAGTGTTTTGTAATTGTGTTCATATAATTCCTAGGTTTGTCTTAGCAGACTCCTAAATATTTTATACTGTCTACAGTATTTTAAATAGAATTTCACTATCTCTTGCTGCTGCTGATTTATATGGGTTTATTCTCTATCTTGCAACTTTGATAAAGTTGTTAATTATTTCAACTAGTTTTTTAGTTGATTATCTAGGATTCTGTAAGTCTAGCATTATATCATCTGCAAAAAAAAAATGATAGTTTTGTTCCCTCATTGCCTCATTATATTTCCTTCCATTTCCTTTTCTTCTCTTGTTGCTATAACTAGCATTTTTAGTACAATCTTGAATAACAGTGGTGATAATGAACATCCTTACTTCACCTTTGATTTTATTGGGAAGGCTTCTAGTTTATTCCCATTACAGATAACGCTTGTTGATGGTTTTAGATTACTGGATGTTTCAAATTAGCTAGCACAGAGCTACTTCAAACACAACGAGTCCAAAATAGAACTCATTAACTTTTTTATCGTTATTTACATTTTTTTATTCTAAACTTGACACTGAATAAAATTGGCACTTGCATAGACAAAGAGATTTCATTATCTCTCCCTCCAAACCCTTCCCTTTTCCAAACACCCCTATTTCTGACAAAGATACTACCATTCTCCTAGTTTTCCAGGTTTATAACCTTGGGGTAATCCTCAATTCTTCACCTTCCCTCATCCCACATATCCAATCAGTTTTCATGTCTTGCCATTTCTTTTTTTTCCTTTTAAATTTATTTATTTTTAGTTTATATCATTCAATTCCACAAGTTTGAGTTCCAAATTTTCTCCAATATAAGTTCTGCATATACCTTCACATTAAACATAGATTCACAATAATCAAGTTGTAAAGAAGAATTATAACCAATAGAATGAACCACAAGAAAGAAGAAAGAAAACAAAACAAAACAGAAAAAGAGAGAGAGCGAATAGTTTGCTTCAATCTGCATTCAGACTCCATAATTCTTTCTCTCAATGTGGATAGCCTTTTCCTCCATGAGTCTTTTGGAGTTGTCTTAGAACCTTGCATTGCTGAGAAGAGTCAAGTCTATCAAAGTTAGTCATCACAGATACAATGTGTCTGTAATTGTGTACAATGTTCTCCTGATTCTGCTCCTCTTGCTCAGCATCAGTTCATGTAAGTCTTTCCAGGTTTTTTTATGAAGTCCGTCTGTTCCTCATTTCTTACAGTACAATAGTATTACATTACATTCATATACCACAACTTGTTTAATGATTCCCCAACTGATGGGCATTCCCTTGATTTCTAATTCTTTGCCACCACAAAAAGAACTGCTGTAAGTATTTTTGTATATATGAGTCCTTTTCCCATTTGTATGATCTCTTTGGGATACAACCCTAAAAGTGGTATTGTTAGGTCAAAGGGTATGCATATTTTTATAGCCCTTTTGGCATAGTTCCAAATTGCTCTCCAGAATGGTTGGATGAGTTCACAACTCTACCAACAATGCATTTGTGTTCCAATTTTCCCACCTCTTCTCCAGCATTTATAACTTTCCTGTTTTGTCATGTTAACCAATCTGACAGGTGAGATGTGGTACCTAAGAGTTGTTTTGATTTGCATTTCTCTAATCAATAGTGATTTAGAGCATTTTTTTATATGACTATAGATAGCTTTAATTTCTTCCTCTGGAAATTATCTGTTCATATCCTTTAACCATTTATCAGTTGGAGAATGACTTGTTTTCTCAAAATTTGACTCAATTCTCTGTATATTTTAGAAATGAGGCCTTTATCAGATACACTGGTTATAAAAATTCTTTCCCAATTTTCTGCTTCCCTTTCCATTTCTCCATCAGAAGATACATCTTCTATATCTGACTGTCTGCGCCCAGACTTACCCTCTTATTTCAGACCCTCATCACCTCTCACCTAGTTTTTTTCAACAGACTTCTAATCCATCTCCCTGCCTCAAGTACCTCCCTATAACAAGTTCTCCTCCATACTCCTGCCAAGGTGATTTTCCTTAAGTTTATATCTGATGATATCAGTACTCTATTCAATTAACCTCAGTGGCTCACTATTGCCTATAGGATAAAATATAATGCCTCTGTTTACCTTTTAAAACCTTTCACAAACCGGTGCCAATCAATCATTTCAGCTTTTAGTTTGATTCATGTCTAAGGTCACACCAAAAGAAGGTACTCAATGTATAATGTATACTAATATACAATAATGTATAGTATATAATGAATAGAAGCACTATTTATTCCCTCTACACAAAAGAAATGCTGAACACAAAAGACTCACAAGTATGCAATTGTTATTAAAAACAAAAAAACTTAAGTAACTGCAGTGACTTCTAACTACTGTTATCCTCTTCCAGAAGGCTGAAACTTAAAATATCAGAATGTAAAGCAAACATTCTTAAGGACTCTTGAATTCTCATTTCACCCTAACCTAGGTCTCTCTGTAGTTCACACAACGTTTTCTAGCAAATTGTCCAGAACTTAGACTCATTCGCCTGCCAGGAGTCATCTTCTTCAAGAAGTACTAGCGTAGCTTTGCCAGGGGCTGCTCCCAATGTACAGATTGTACCAACTTGGGATACAAGAGCACCTACCCTCACAGAGCTACAAACTTGTCCAGGCTGGAAAAGTTCATCCTAGGATCAAAGTTTGATCACCAAAGCTTATGACAGAAACACAGAGAAGAAGCAGGGAGGGCTTTGAGATATAGTATCAAGCTCACCTAAGCCAATACATGTGCTGGCCCTTGTGTGCAAGTGGCTTGCTATTTCAACTGGAGTGGGAGAAAGGGTACCTGTCCCTCCCTAACCCCTTACAGGGAAATCCAGGGAGAGAACTTTTCACTACACACATTCTGGAGACCAGAAGGAGAAGGAGTTGGCAACTGTCTTCCCTTTTAAAGTCTGACAAATGAGTAGCTCATCCTGATTCAAAGGCCAGTCACCTCAACATAAGATACCCCTTGCTGCCATCACAGGACCAAAGGACCAATGAAGGGGCTTCTTCATCCCAATGCACATAGGTCCCTCAATGCTTAGCTAAATGTGATTGGCCAGAAATAACCAGAGCAACTTAGTCCTCCCTCCATGGAAAGTCTTTGGCAGGCCATGTGTTTACAAGGGTATGCTGATAAATGTTTAACAACCAGTTCTAGAAAAAAAAATGCATGTATATGTACATGATGTATATGTTTATATATATATATATATATATATATATATATATATACATATATATATACACATGCATATATGAACATTTACATATACATGCATATATGTATGCATATACTTATAACACAGTTAAGTTTGACTTGCATTATTAACATTTTCTCCATCAGTTTTTTAAGGCTAAACAATAAATAAATTAATAAACCAAGCCTTGATGTGTAGCATTTACTAATTTCTGAGACATAAATGCTCATGCTGAAAATTTTATAATTGGCTTTCATGAGCCAGTCTAAGTTGGCTCCAACATGTCCCCTTACGTGATACAGCCTATCAAGTGTTATATTTCATGTGATATTATATGTTACATAGCATGAAGCATGGTACAATGACACCCTACGCCGCGCCTAAACCTGTCCTGATATATTATATGGACAGAACGGCTCTCTTCGCTCTGTTCTTGTTTGCATATTTGAGTATTTGCATTGCTAATAGATTTGAAGAGAATTAAAAAATAAATTCTAAAAGCTATTTTAAATAAAAGGAGATTTGACTAGATCTTGGGTTCTTACCTTCTTTGGCAGACTAGCAAAGTCTACAAAATTTTTTTTCAGAATCAAGTTTGTTACCTACATTCGTGATGTCAGGAAATAATAAAATTTCAGTTAGAGATTAGTAAAAATAAAGAGGTAATTTTTTTTCCTGAGGTCAAATTTGAACTCAGGTCTTTTTAATTCCAGAGCTGCTGTGCATCCTGTATTCTAAGATCTGTGAGGGATAATTTATAGTGAAGTTTCCCCATTCTGAAAAATCAAATCTAGAATGGCTTCAGTAGTCACTAGGCCTAGGGTTAGGTCACCTGACCTTCAAGCAATCTGGGGCTTAGAGCAATGGAGACCCTCCCCCAGAGCCAACGCAGCAAAAGATATGCCAAATAAGGTTAAGACTGCTTTCATTGGACACCCACATGTTTCCGGGTCCTTTGTCTCAGAGAAATTCCAGCACTTAGGTTGTGGGACAGCCCCCCTACCAATAAGAGGGAAGGCCAGTTGGGGGGGTTGGGTTTCTGCATTGGAAAATTATATAACCATGGACGGTCTTCTACCTGTCGCTCTCTCCCTGCAGATGCCATGTTGGGCAGCAGGGGCAGAGTCCTTTCTCATGAGAAAGAATAAAGACCTTTTCTGACTTTAGATTCAGACTCTTAACTCTTTCATCTCACACAGATTCTTCCAACTTTTCCTAATCTTATGAACAAGAGACCTGCTACCAACTTGCTCTATGATCTTGGGCAAGTCCCCTTTCTGAGATTCAGTTTCCTTCTCTCTAAAATAATCTGACCTCTAATGCACTTTCCACCTCTAACCCCTATGATCATAAGGGGCAGCTAGCTAGAGGACCCTCCCAGTGGTTCCCACCTACACTCCCCTCAGACCTCTCTTCCAGGTAAAACACATTATGGAATAAATTTGAGATGTGTACCAGTTTCCTGGGGTCCTCTAGGCATAAGAAGGGGTCTAGGGTGGATGAAATCAGTCAAAAAAAATCTGAGGTTTTGAAATCTCCAACTGCCTTCTTAGAATTAAAAGTTGCCAAGCCCCAGGAGTCTTGGCTGGAAGATGAGATGAAGATTAAAAAATGGTGACTAGTTTGAATGTCTCTAATGCACCCTGCACAGGGCAAAACAGCCGTGAGAGTTTGATATCTGGTATCTTAACATTCAGGTCTCATTCACAAGCTGCTCTGAAAGCCCAAAACACACAATCCATGGATAACATGTGACCTTTTTCCTCCTAACATAGAATAGCCAGTATATGATTTACTTCCTAACCCCTCTATCCTGCTCCCTTCTGCCCACTGTCCCAGTGAGGCAGTGGAAAAGAGGAAGGAAGCATGTACCACCCACCAGAGAGCCTCAGAGCTGGAGGAGAATCAGCACAGTGTGTATTCTCTAGTTCCTCCCCCTAAGTTGTGGTTGAAAGTAGCTTACAATTTCCCCAGGGAGCAATTATGAATAATACCAAGGCCATTCTGGAGAATTACATCTGGAAGTCAACAAAGGCAATGACTTGGTTCTCAAAAATAGAGAAGGGATGTGCATTTTTGTTACTGAGTCCTAGTCTGGGAAAGAAATTTTAAGTGTGAAAGAGGCATAAAGGGCTTAGAGGTGGCATCTTGCTCTGGAGATGGAAAGCCCCCAAGCTGAGGAACCTGTTGGTCCTAGGTTGGGGGCACCAGTTCTTTCCAAAAGTGCATAGTTAGGATGTGAATTGAACCTACAAGGAGAGGCACTGAGGACAATGATTTAGCACACCCAGTCCTACAGCAGAATCAAGGGGCCCAACAGAGTGAGTGATCAACAGAGATACCACATCTTGAGGGGGCCCTGCCATGCCAGGCAAAGACATCATGAGAAGACAACGGATGGAGAGGGGTCCTTTGGCACTAGGGATGTAAGTGACCTTGGCCACATACCTCAGTGTACCTCTCTATTTCTGAACTCTATGTATGGCCACTCTTCCTAATGAGATGTACTTGTGATAGAGTTCAGCCCAAGTTTGTGGGGGACATGTTTTTCTGCTGTTTTTCTTTATCATTTCAGTATATGCCTTTGCATTGAGCTAATTATGCTGGCTGGCTAATTAGAGACGTGGTAAATATACCAGTGGGGACTCATGAACTATGGTTTTAGGGTCTGAGTTTCTTCAGCTGTAAAATAATAGGGTTAGATTAAATTATTCCTAATGCCCCTTCCCTTTCTAAAATTCTGTTTTAAAGTCCCACTTCAGGGGCAGCTGGGTAGACAGAGCACTAGCTCTGGAGTCAGGAGGACCTGAGTTCAAATCCAGTCTCACACACTTGACACTTACCAGCTATGTGACATTGGGCAAGTCACTTAACCCAGATTGCCTCACCTCCCCCTCCAAAAAAATAAAGTCCCACTTAAGTCTGATATTTTATGCACTAAATTCTTTTTTAGCTCTTATATTTCCTGTCCTTCCCAATCTGATTTCTGTGAGGCTGAAAATGGCCAAGAAATATTGTTGTTGTCCAGTTATTTCAATCACATCTGACTCTTAGTGACCCCATTTGGGGTTTTCTTGGCAGAGACACTGGAGTGGTTTTCAATTTCCTTCTCCAGCTCATTTACAGATGAAGAAACTGAGGCAAACAAAGTTAAGTGACTTGCTCAGGATCACACAGCGAGTAAGTGTCTGAGGCTGGATTTGAACTAAGGTCTTCCTGATTCCAGGTCCAGAGCTCTGTCCACTGAGCCATCTAACTACCCCCAAGAAACCAATTTCTTCACTTGACAGCCTCATGCCAGCCAGTCTGACAGCGTTCCTAAGACCTGGGGTACTCCACAGAGGAATGAAAAGGGGGTTAAATGATTTTCCTACTCTGGTAAGGATGTATCACACCAGAGCTCTTTTTTATTTCCTCATCTGTAAAAGATAGGAATTAGACTAAATAACCTCTAAGGCTCCTTCTATCTTTAAATCTATGATCCTGAGATCAAAGTAAATTAATCTATACAGAACTGAACAGAAAAAGGTCAGCTTTCCTAGGGGTAACTGAGACAGGATGGGAAGAGGGGAAGTATCCCTGACTCCCAGCTACCAAGGTCTTTAAAGTCTAACCCTTAAACCTAAGGTTTTGATTGATTCATGATAATAAAGGTGTCTAACTGAACCATTCAGTCCCCACTGAGGCTACTAGGTTGCTCAGTGGATACAGTGTCTGCCCTAGAGTCAGGAGGAAGACTTGAGTTCAAATCTGGCCTCCGACACTCACTAGCTATGTGACCCTGAGCAAGTCACTTAACCCTGTTTGCCTCAGTTTCCTCATCTGTAAAATGAGCTGGAGAAAGAAATGAAAAATCACTGCAGTACCTTTGCCAAGAACAGCCCAATTGGAGTCACAAAGATTCAGACAGGATTGAAAAACAAACTGTCCCAGGGAGCTGAAGGTCTCCAACCAGAGCAGAGTATGATTTCTTGTGAGAATGTGGACAGGATTCCTGGTTTGAGTAGGGATTGAACTAAATGACCTCTGAGGTCACACCCCACTCCAAGATGTTATGATTCATTAGCTTTTCCTAAGCCAAAAAAACCCTTACCAATCTGGGAGGGATTAGAGGGAAAAACAGGGACAAGGAAGGTCCAAGGAATAGGAGGGCGAGGAAAGCTGAAGCGGAAACCAGGATTTATTAAATAGCAAGAGGGAATTAGGGCTTTGGAAAGCAGTGAAGACCCCAAGTAAAGACAAGGGACATTGAAGGACTAAAGCATTTAAAGAGGTCAGGGGGCTAAAAGAGTTTACTTTCTTTGTTTATGGGGAATTACTCAATCCTAAAAGATTAGGAATAGAAAGAATGCATGGCTGATAGCCAGCTCCAGATCTCCTGGAGAAATATGGACAAGGCTGGTTCGTGTCAGGACAGAGCAAAACAAATTTGGAGGCTCTCAGGATTTGGAGGAGTCCCAGGCCTCCAGGTTACTAGGGTCCTTACTTTATAGAGGCCGTCTGTGAAAGCCAGCTTCTAGGCCCAATGTCCTTTCATAATCACACACCCTCATACATACAGTTACGAACAGACTGAGATGACGAATCCTCTACCTTAACAAGAGTAACACTTTCTTCAGGAATGGTTTTTTTTTCCTCAATACCTACTATATGTTAGTTTTTTACTTGGCACTATGCGAGATAAAGATAAGACATGATTCTGCTGTTCAAAGAGCCTACACATGTCCCCAGGAAGACTAAACATATTTGGAATCTTAAAACGTTAGTCCTAGAAAATCACAGTAACAATAATCTGGTTCAATCTCCTTTTATAAAACAGTTCAATAATAATATAATGCAGTCTGTGCTAAAGATTGAATGAACTATACAGAGAGATCAATGAGGCCTGAGTAGAATGCAAAGTGCCAGAGCCCGGAGGGACCTTCAGAGACTCTTTGGCCCAATTCTCTCATTTTAAAGATGTCAGGAGGAATTTCATGGATTTTCAAAATGAGTAAAAAGAAAAAAAAATCCCACAAATTTAAAAAAGATACAGTAATTTTGCCAGACAAAAGCACAAGGACAGGTCAAAATGCAATTTAATTCAGATCTTTGCACACGACCCAAAACATTAAACAATTGTCCTTTCTCCTATTTCTAACTCTACAAACTTTACTCTGGAGAGGCAGGCCCCCCCCCCCCCCCCCCACTATTTTCCCACTGTCGTTCTTTGAATTTTTGGAGCAGGCTTTTGGAAATACTTGGCCCGTTTGTAGGCAGATTGAATCAAGGTCTATACTCCTGGGAGCTTCTTCCTCTTGTGAGAAATGCTGGCTCTAACACCCTTTACTTGGGTCTCCCCCTGCTCCCTCTCACACCCCCAAACCCTAACAAAATCACATGCAACAGCACATGCTCCAGCAAGATGAAATCAGTGAGAGGGATTTCAGTTTCAGGAAGGGAAGCTGGATAAGTGTGTGCATGAATGCAAATGTAAAGAGAAGAAGGGAGAGTCACTGGGAAAGATACTGGTGATGCAGCTTCCCCAAGCCAAGCTTGAATCTTGGGAGTAGTGGACAGATGGGGAATACCCAAGGGAGTGGGGGAAGGGGACCAGCTCTAAGCGTCTATTAGCCAGCCAACATTCCCTGAGAAGTGGAGAGTGGGGAGGGAAGGGGGCGGAGATGGGAGATGGGGTAGAAAGGTGCCTGACTGGCCCTTGAGCTGAGAACCCCAGCTGAATTACCAGCACTCAATATAAGATCGGGCCATCAGAAGGAACCAGTGATTCTGAGCCTGCTACCCCATGGGGCAAATTGGTAAGGACTCTGGAAGACGGGAGGCAGGTAGTCAGGTTGCTGCCTGAGTCTGGCTATTTTCCAGGATCTGATAAAGTCTCTGGGAATGTTTCTAGTAGAACAAGTTTTCCTGAAGATGGGAAAAGTAGAGAGTGTGGTATTTGGGTTGAAGGTTGAGGGGAACCTGAGCTAATGGGCATCTTTTGGATTAAGGTTAGTGAATGGACAGAGGAGAATGTGTAGTGGAAAGAGTGCTGGATTTGAAATCAGAGGACCTGGATTTGAATCCTACTTGCTGTTTGTGGGATTGTTAGGCATATCATGTCACCTCTCTGACCCTCAGTTTCCTTTTCTGTTAAACTGAGTGTATGTATGTATGTGTGTGTGTGTGTGTGTGTGTGTGTTTGATGCTTTGTAAGGTCCTTTCCTACTTTCAATCCTACAGTAATTCTGATGTGACTATAACTAGGTTGGGGTTCCCGAGGCAAAGTTCTAAATGGGCTGGAAGCCTAGCTTGGAAAGCTTAAGAAGAACCACTGAGTAGGGGAGTGGATCCGGACCTAAGGTAGGCAGATGAGAAGAGAATGATGAAGAAGGAAGAGTCAGGAGCTAAAGGAACTGGGTAAAGCCTAAAGTTGTGGAAATAGTACTGGACCAGAATTCAGATGACTTCCACTGGAGTCCCAGCTCTTCCATTTACTAGTTCGGTAATGGTGGGTAAGTTTCTAGTCCTCTTTGGGCTGATTTTCTCATCTGTAAAATGGGGACAGGATGGCCTGAGGATGAAATGAATGTGTATCTCCATGGATGTGGGAACTTCCTTGTCCCATCCCTTGGTCTCTGGCAGCATCTAGCCTGCCTGGGCCTGATCAGTCACGGACCGTCTAGCCCTCCCCCCACCTTTCCTCCACATTAGTCAGCCCGCCCCAATCCCTCCCAACTCAGGAGGGGAGGAGAGGGGCGGGTGTATGTGTGTGGTGGTGGAGGGGGAAACGCTTTGCGGCTCGAGCCCTATAAAGGCAGCAGTACCCGAAGTATCCCTTACAGACCCTGGCCCCGCTTCTCTCCCCAGATCAAGGCATTGCAGGCAGGACGTGACTGCAGCTGACCCCAGCCCCCTTGGCCCCGCCGCGTGAGTCTCAGCGAACATCCCATCCCCACCCCTCATCTTCGCTCCCCGCCCCCATCATCGCTACCCCAGGCCTGAAGCCTAGACCTCACACAGAATCAGGCAGGGGGAGGAATTGAGACTATGGGAATACAAAGAAAGGGCCGAGGACGCTGTGGAGAGGGAGATGGGCAGAGAATCAGAAGATCTGTGGGGCTAGGACTGGGGCTGGGGGAACCCAGGCTGTTGGACAAGCTCAGATATTCTCAAACTGTCCTTCTGGACGCCCCTTCACCTCCCCCCTCCCGGTGGGTTTGGACTGAGGGCCTAGGCTTTGTAGGTCAAGCCAGGGAGGGGTCAGTGCCCTTTAACTACCAGACTGGAATGGGACAATAAGAGAACTTGGTGAAAAGAGCCCTGGACTTTAGGAGCTGGGAAACTTGGGTTCCAGTATAGGTTCTGCCTTGAATTCAGTTAGATAGACCTTGGGCAAGTCATTTTCACTCTCTCAGAAAATAAAGGGGGTTGGACTATGAACTCAAAGGGTCCTTTTATTTCCTAGTATTCTATATTCTAAAGTTCCTGCCAGTACTGGCATTCTATTTTCTGTGTTCTAGGGTTCCTTTCAGTTTTAACATGAAAGGTTCTAAGGTCTTGCCTGACTGGCATATTATATTCTAAAGTTCCTTTCAACTCAGACATTCTATGATCTATCTTATGAGTTCCTTTCAGCTCTAACAGTCAATTTTTTTTTATATCTTGAGATTCCTTCCATTTCTAACTTTCTGTTTTTCGTGTTCTAAGGTTCTATTCATCTATGACAATCTCTTCTAAAGGTAGCCCTACCTGTTCTAGCATTCCACATTCTAAGGTTCCTTCCACAGCTGTCATTCTAAGATCCTCTAGATTTAGGATAGGGAAGAAGGGGATTCGGATTTGCCAAGGAACTCAGCTCTTTAAATCTCACTCCGTACTGGGCTGCCCCCTTCCCTGAGTGGTGCCCTGGATACCACAGACTGTCCCCAGGAATGTGTTTGCTCCCGTTACCATAGAGGGAGGCTGAGTTGCAGGCCTTCTGTTGCCAGGAGGCTAGAGGGGTGGGGGGTGGGGTCAGTCACCCCACTAGTCTTAGCCTGTCATGTGGCTGCTGCACGAGAAGCTTTGACCCCCATTATTTTCGTCCTCCTCCAAATCCTATGGGTAGTAGAATGTGGAGCTGGAAGATGAGGTCCCCAGACAGGTCTCTGTACTGTAGACAGACTGTTATCTCCAGGAAAGGCCTGGCTATGAAGAATGGGGAGGAAGTTGGAGGTCCTCTCCCTTTGTTCCGCTGTCCAGCAGTAGCAGGTGAATTCTCTCAGGGATCTGGCTACCCCAGGAGCTGCACCTGAGTCGTGAGGCCTGAGATGCCTTCTCTACCAGTGGCAGATCCTGGCCCCCACCCCAGACAGATACAGGCAGCCCTGAGGCCCAGGGGAGGGATTACATCTAAGGAGAATGACTCTTATGTCCATCTTTCCCTCAGGTCAGTCCAGCCATGACTCCCCTCTGGGCCCTCTTTCTAGCACTTATAGCAGTCACTCATGCTGAGACTCCAGGGTGCAAGATTCGGGTAACATCCAAAGCCTTGGAGCTGGGTAAGGTTGTGAGACTGGGGGCCAGCCTTTTTTTGGTCCCTGGGGTTTGAGGCAGTTGGGAAATGAGAGATCCCTTGTTCAGGAGGGAGCCCTGGGGCCATCTCCTTTTCTCCAAACAAAAAAACCTCTCTCTGCTTCGTGAGGGTGGGAGGATTAACCTGGGGGAGGAGAGATGGGAGAATACTTGCTGGGAACAGTTACCAGTTCTAAAGGGCCTTACTTACTGTCTCAGTAAAGCAAGAAGGACTGAAGTTCCTGGAGCAGGAGCTAGAGACCATTGCCATCCCAGACCTTCGGGGCAGCGAGGGCCCGTTCTCTTACAATATCTCTGAGTGAGTGGGTCCTGGGATTTTGGGGTTTGGGATACAAAGAAAGGGGAGGGGTATAGTGAGGGGGAGAGGAGAGTGGGTCTATGCTATGTCTGAGCTGTATCTGAAGTCATTCAATTCAAGTCAGAATTTCTTTGCTTGGACACAGCACATCAGCACACAGGTATAGAGCAGAAAGGACGCCAGAGGCTCTTTAGTCCAACTATCTCATTTTATAGATGAAAGACTTGAGGCCCAGGGAAGTTACTGTGTCACAGTGTTTCTCAACTTTTGGCAGCCCATCTTTGCCAGAGGTCTAGTGAGCCAGTGTTTGTATATTTTTAAGCTGGTAAGATTTAGAGCTGGAAAGGACTTTGGAGATCACTTATCAATCCACAAGCATTTTAGTGCCTGTGATGTGATGGGCAGTGTGCTAGCCCCTGAGAAGACCTCAGACTCTCTTGGGAAGGGCACACTGCCTACCCATATAAGCAGATGCAAAAAAATATGCAAAGTAGAAAGTAATTTGGTTGGGAGGCATTAGCAGTTGGGGGAGAGATCCTACACACAGGTCTCTCCATCTCCCATTTCATTGCCTCTTTACCATCTGCCCTCCTCCCTGGAGTGCTCTCAGTCCTAATCTCCCTTTCTTAGAATCTCTGGCTCCCACTGACACTCAGCTCAAGTGCCACCAATCGAAGGAAGCATTTGACAGCCTGTTCTCTAGTTGCTACTGCCATCCCCTCTTAAGGTTACCTTTCCTCTACTCTGTTTATCTTGTATGTGCCAATTCATGTATGTGCTCACTCACCCATTTAAAAGCATTATTTTGAGAAGGGATCCAGAGGCTTCACTAGACTGCCAAAGAGGTCCATGACCTAAAAAAGGTTAAGAACCCCAATCAAGTCCTATCAATCAATCAGTAAACATTTATTAAGTATCTACTATGTGCCAGGCATTGTGCTAAGCAGTTGGGATACAAAAAGAAGCAAAAAAACAGTCCCTGCCATCAAGAAGCTTATAATCTAATGAGGGAGAAGATATGCAAACAAATATATACAGGCAAGTTATATGCAGAATAAACAGGAAACACTTAACAGAAGGAAAGCATCAGAATCAAGAGGGGTTAGTTAGGAAAGTCTTCCTGTAAAGAATGGGATTTTAGTTGGGCCTTAAAGGAAGCTAGGGGAGGCAGGAGGTAGTTGAGGAGGGAAATTATTCGAGGCATGGGGGACAGCCAGAAAAAATGTCCAGAACAGAGGGATGGAATCCAACCCCCAGAGAGAGGATGTGACTTATCAAAGGTCACATACCTAGTTAGTTGCTCAGTTAGGACTCCTGATTCTTAGTCCAGTATCCTTTTCACCTTACAGCACTGCCTATAACAGAATTCTACTTACTAGGGATCCTGGGCATACTTCCTTACCTCAAATGCTGGTTTCATGTAAGGAAGTAAACATCTTTGAACTTACCTTTTACTTCCTCCAGGAGCTGGGTCAGTTCTGAGGTCAAGTGATGGAGGGGATAAAAAGGGTTTCTAAGTTTGAGTCTCATTTCTATCATTAACTCATTGGACAAACTTGGATAAGTCATCATGCAAAAAGACTGGTTAAAGGAGCTAGGGATAGTTTTTTCTATTTTATTTTATTGTTTAGAGAAGAAAAGACTTAGGGAAGGTAGCTAGCTATTGCCGAGTTCAAATCTTTGAGTTCTGCTCTCACGGGAAAGAATGTTTAAACTTGTTCTGCTTGACTCCAGAAGACAGAACAGAACACAAATAAGGGGAAGATGCAGAAAGACTAGTTTCTGCTAGAGGAAAGAAAAACCTTCCATTCTGTCCAGGAGAAGAATGGGTTGCTTTGGGAGACAGTGTTTCCCCATAAATGGAATTCATCAGATGAGATCATACACGTGAAGTGCTTTCTGTATGTATTAAAGCACCATATAAATGTTAGCTATCATTATTATTAATTTTATTACTTGTTCAAGTGGAGGCTGGATAACCACTTATCAGGGAAATTGTAAAAAGGATTCCTTTTCAGAGGTGGATTAGACTAGAGGATTTCTGAGCTCCTTTTCAGTTCTGAGATTCTATGCCTCAGTTTCTTTCCATGTAAAAGAAGGTGGCTAAGGTCCATTCCAGCTCTGACATCTTACATGTGGCACAGGGAGTTCCCTGGGAGAACTAGGCCATTTATTGTCTTCCTTCTCAGACTGAGTTGAATGAGTGGTAAAGTGGCCCTGTTCTCATAATGCTTATAGGGAGAGGGAAAAGAGAGAAATCTAAAGTTGTTTTGTCAAATAGTTGTGTCTGACTCTTCATGACCCCATTTTGAGGTTTTCTTGGTAGAGATACTGGAGTGGTTTGCCATTTACTTTTCCAACTCATTTTACAGATGAGGAACTGAGGCAAACAGGGCTAAGTGACTTGCTCAGGGTCACACAGCTAGTATCCAAGGCCAGATTTAAATTTAGGTCCTCCTGACTCCAGGGCCAGCATCTATCCACTCACTGCACCACTTAGCTGCCCCAATCCAAAGTTATTAGGGGCTATTCCAGCTATCCTGTTTTTCTCCAGAGGAAATTTAGCTCTGAATGGGGATCTGACCCTCCCATGCTCTCTGCCCTCTAGGGTGAAGGTGACCAAACTGCAGCTGGTACAATCAGAATTGTACTTCCAGCCAACCCGTGATCTGATCTTGTACATCAGCAATGCCTCTATCAGCCTTCGATTCCGGAGACAGCTGCTCTACTGGTTCCTGTAAGTGCAGGGGTGAGGGCTAGGCAAGAATGGTTGGGGTGGTGAGGGGGAAAGGGTTGGACAGGGGAGAGGACAGGTGAGGTAGAGGGGTGCTATGAGATTTATTTGTCCGAGTCCCTCCTTTGCACCCCAACTCTTAGAGGCAGCCAGGTGGTGCAGTGGCTAGAACTTTGTACTTGGAGTCAGGAAGAACTGAGTTCAAATGCTGCTTTAGACACGTGCTAGCTGTGTCTAAAGCACTTAAGTCACTTAACCTCTGTTTACCTTAGTTTCCTCAACTGTATAAGGAAAATAATAACACCTACCTCCAAGGGTGGCTGTGAGGATCAAATGAAACAATATTTGTCAAGTGCCTGGCACATAGTAACTGTGTGACTACTTATTTCCTTCTTGATTTTCACCGACTGGCAGTTATGATGGGGGCTATGTTGATGCTTCGGCCGAAGGTGTATCCATCCACACAGCCCTGCAGTTGGCCAGAGACCCTGGTGGGCGAATTAAAGTTTCCAATGTCTCCTGTGGAGCCTCTGTCTCCAAGATGCAAGCTGCCTTTGGGGGGACCTTCAAGTGAGGCCTCTCCTTGGCTCCAGAACCCTATTCGTTCTATCAGAGTCCCCATCTTGGGTGGGAGAAGGGTCCTCCTGGATGGGAGAGTGTCATTCCTCAGCCAACAGGATAGTTAGTTGTCCCAGGTGCTGGACTTGATATTCAGTTCATGCCCAGTTGTGGCTCAGGAACAGAGTGGGTGGGGAAGAATGTTGCTGGTATTAGACTATAGTAAACAGTTATTGAGTGTTTGCCATGTTCCTGGCCCTATCTTGGGCACTGAGAGTGAATGAATGAGATTTGTTCTCTGTCCCTATAGTTTAATGTCTAATGAGGTTGGGGGAAGGACAAGAATGTACACAATTAATCAAGGTAAAATACATTAAGTATGTGAAGTTTCACAGAAAGGGGAGATATTACTCTAGCTGGTGGGTGGGGATCAAGGAAGATTTCATGGATGAACTGACTTTGGGACTGGGTCTTGAAGATAGAATTGACAGGTAGAGATGGGAGAAGGCATTTTGAGACAGAACAGTGTAGCAGAGGGGTAGAGTTGGGCTGTTTGGGGGTGGTGTGGGGAGAATCTGGTTGGGAAGAAGTGACTCTTGTGGGAAAGGGAACAATGAGACAAGGATGGGGAGGTAGAAGTTTGGGTCAGGTTGCAGAAGGCCTTGAATGCCAGGCCCTTTCCACTTCCTCAAAGCTACCTTGCTTTCTCCTCTTCACACTTATTCTTCACTGTTCCCAGATTCTACTGGGATACAGATGTTGAGGGTGAGAGGGAAACAGTGAAATGTGTCTTGAGCCCTGCCTTCTTCCCATCCCCCATCAGGTCAAGGATCTACTTTGGTACCAAACTTTATCCTTTTCCATGCCCCAGATTCCCTTAGTCAATCTCCTCCATGCCTGGAAGGGATAAAGCCAGACTGGGACATGGTTTACAGGGCTGTTCCCTCTACTCCCCCTCTCTCTGCAGGAAGGTCTATGATTTCCTCTCCACTTTCATCATCTCAGGCATGCGTTTCCTTCTCAACCAACAGGTGATGCTGGAGTCAGGAGCAGGGTCTGGGAGGAACCAGGTGGCAGGGGATAACAAAGGGATGGGGGCATGAGGGATGGCTGGAGTAGGTAGGAACCTGGAGAAGGATGAAGATTGGGGGATGGGGATAACATTCAGAGGAGTAGCTGGTACTGATGCTCCTATTTTGATCCTTAGATCTGTCCTGTGCTACACCACGCAGGGCTGGTCCTGCTCAATTCCCTTCTGGACACAGTCCCTGGTGAGTCTTGGAAACGGGAAAAGGTTGGGATGTATCTGCTTTTGCTTTTTCTTCTCGTCTCCTCTCCCACCCACTCCTAGCAAGCCTGTTGGAGATGAGAAGCCCGATGGTTGAGAGTTTCTGTCTAGGGGTTTAACAAGCACATAGTTATCTCCAAGACTCCCCAAGATGAGGAAGCATGGTAGAATGGGAGTAGTACTTGAGATAGGGGATTATGAATGCAAAATGTTACTTATAGTGGTGCCATGTCTTTGCTTAACAGGTTTTCTGTTACAAAGTGGGGCTGAATATATGTGTGTAAAAGTCTGTTTTGTTTTTCTGTTTGTGAGACTACTCATTGACACGGGGCAAAATTTCTTTTTATGGGGCAGCTAGGTGGCACAGTGGATAGGGCACTCATCTTCTTGAATTCAAAATGGATCTAAGATAATTACTAACTGTATGAACCTGGGCAAGTCACTTAACTCTGTTTGCCTTAGTTTCCTCATCTATAAAATGATCTGGAAAGCAAAATGGCAAACTACACCAGTGTCTCTGCCAAGAAAACCCCAAATGGGTTCATGAAGTCAGACATGACTGAATAAAAACAGTACAAGTAGTACAAGGCAATAAGGCAATCTGGAAGGTACAAGTCTTGACTATAGGCAGCATTTAACAGCTTTATTACCTTAGGTGAGTCATTTTTCCTCTTCTGAGAGTCAGTTTTTCCTTGTATATAAAGTGGAAGCAATGATGCTTACTAGAAATGTGTAACAATTATTTTTTGTTAGTTGTTATTCAGTCTTTTTTGGTTGTATCTGACTCTCCATTACCCCATTTGGGGTTTTTTGGCAAAGATACTGCAGTGGTTTGCCATTTCCTTCTCCAGCTCATTTTACAGATGAGGAAACTGAGGCAGACAGGGTAAGGTGACTTGCCTAGGGTCACACAGCTAGTAAGTCTAAGGCTGAATTTGAAATTAGGGAGATGAGTCTTCCTGACTACAGGCCAGGCACTCTAACAACCATATCACAGAGCTGCCCTAATTACAATTATTATTAGTGTCTTATCTCAGCCAGTTGGTGAGCAGGGATTGCAGGCTCTCAGCAGTACTCGGCCCTCCTTGAACACTTACCCATTTATTGGTAGCTCTGGAAGAAAAGGCATGAGATTTCAAGGCACGGGAACTCAAATCTATTTTCTTTTCCTTGGTTAGAACTGTGCCACCCACTGGGCAGAAGTGAGATCTCACCTTGCACTGTGGTCTCTGGCCTCTGGTCAGCTGAAGGCCCAGGGATCCAGGAGCTGGTGCCCTTCCCTCAGGCCTGTCCTTGTCTCCCCTCCGACTGGCAACTAACACACCTGTTTGTTTGTCTCTCTGGGCAGATATAACAACTGCTTTTCAGGCAGCTCCCTGGAGGTTATGAAACACTCAGTGAACATGCATCTGAGCCTCACAACAACCTTGTGGATAGGAGCTTTTACAGAGAGTAACAGTCGTAGCTGACATTTACATAGTTCTATGAGGTTTGCATGGTGCTTTGCTTTTTTTCATAGATTTTGAGCTGGAAGGGACTTTAGAGGTCATTTAATCTGATCTCCTTCCTTGACAGAGGAGAAACTGAGACCCAGGGTGATTAAATTACTTGTCTAAGCTTCTAAGTTCACTCAGATAGTAAATGACTGAACCATGGTCCTTGGATTCCAAACCCAGCACTCTGCACATTACACCACCCTGCCTCCATACATGACCTCACTTGAGCCTCACAACCCAGCAAGGTAGGGGCTAGTATTATAGGCCCCATTTTATAGCTGGCATAATCAAGACTCAGAGAATTTTGGTGGCTTTCCCTTGCTCACATATCCTGCTGAGTGTCTAAGGAGAGATTTGAACCTAGCTCTTCCCTGACTCAAGTCCTTGGCTATGTCCACCATGTCAAGCTGTCTTTTGATATGTGGGAAGATGTCTATCTGCCAAGAGGGAGCTTGAGTCAGTGGGGTGAAGAGAAAAAAGAAACTGGATGGACAGTCAAGAGGCAATAAAGCACCCAGCCTGTAGTCAGGAAGATCTGAGTTCAAATCTAACCTCAGACACTTACTAGCAATGTGACTCTGGGCAAGTCACTTAACCTTGATTGCCTTCTCTCCTCCCTCCCCTAATATAAAATAAAATAAAGAGGAAACTCAGACCCAGAGAGAGGTGTCACATGCCCAAGACTGCACATAGGCAGTAAGGAGCAAAAGCAGAAAGCAGATTCAGACCCAGAACCACTGACTGCAAACTCATAGCCACAGTCTCACTTGAAGAGAGGTAGATAGTGCAAGGGCAGGTAGAGTGGATAGAACACCTAGTCTAGAGTCATCCTGAGTTCAAATCCAATCTCAGACCCTTATTATCTGTGTGACCCTGGGCAAGTCATGTAACCCTGCCTCTGTTTCCTCATCTGTAAAATGAGCCAGAGAAGGAAATCACAAACCACTCCAAAGATACTCCAGTGTCTCTGCCAAGAAAACCTGAAATGGGGTCATAAAGAGTTGGACATGATTGAAAGCAACTGACCAAGAAGTTAGTGCAAGTGTTATCCCATTTTTACAGAAATGACGACCCAAGGTCACATAGCCAGTTAGGGGCAGAGATAAGATTGGAACTTGGGTCTTAGGTAAATGAACCATTTTTCTTCAGACTCTTAAGTCCCAGCTGGGGCCACTGCATGGCCCTGCCTCCCAGGAAACATAATTCTATATAGACTACCTCATTAAAAGTCATTGAGTTGGTTGGTTGTTGAAGCGATAAACAAACCTTCCCCTTTAGTACGCAGTGCAGTGGACCAGTATGTTGGCATTGACTATTCCCTCCTGAGTGACCCAGTGACTTCAGCCAGCAATCTGGACATGGACTTCCGGGTAAGTACCAAGCTGGGGACCCTTGGGGTGGGACTGACTCTCAGCCCCATCCAGGTGTTCTCTTATCCAAGATGGTCCTGCTTCTGTCCCTCAGGGAGCCTTCTTCCCTCTGGTGGAGGCCAACACCAGCTTCCCTAACCGGGCTGTGGAGCCTCAGCTACAGGAAGAGGAGAGGATGGTCTATGTGGCTTTCTCTGAGTTCTTCTTTGACTCTGCTATGGACAGTTACTTTCGGGCGGGCGTGCTTCGGTTAGAGCTTGTTGGGGACAAGGTAAGATGATGTGACAGATATAGGGGGAAAGGTTTGGAGGGGTCCCCCAGAAGTGGTACTTGAGCCACTGAGAGGCTGGGGTCAGCACAGAGGTGGGAGGGCACTGTGTGAAGGAAACGAATCCAGGTGGAAGAATCTTTCTGCCCTGCAAAGCCGTGAGCTCCCTGTCACTGGAAGTGTTCAAAAATAAGGATGATACAGAGAAAACTCAAGGGCAGAGGACTAGCCTAGTTGACTTCTCAAGTCTAACCTACAAATTGTTCCCTCCTCCCCTCCCCATCTCTCCTTTTCCTTTTCTTGACTCAGGTGCCTAAAGACCTGGACATGGTACTGAGGGCCACTTTCTTCGGGAGCATCATTTTGTTGGTGAGAGGGATGGGAGGGTGGAATTGGCTGCATGTGAGGAAGAATTCATTCTAAAAAGGAGGGGATACAGCAACATACCTCCACATAGAAGTTCCAATCCTATGGAGGGTGTGCTGCAGCTGAGGGGCTCCAGGCTCCTCTTGAGCCCAGGATTTGGAGTGAGAAGACCTAGATTTGAGTTCTGACTCTATTGCGTATTGTGTGACTTTAGACAAGTCATTTCATTTCTCTGGCCCCAATTCCTTTATCTACAAAATAACAGGGAGAGATTAGATGATCTGTGACATCCCTTTCTGCTCTAAAGCATAGGTATGCTTGGTCTTAGTCCACAGAACAGATCCTTCAGAGATCTGATTTTAATGTAGGCACTTCCTCTGCCAATGGAGATTTTGACCCCTCTATTACTCTTCAAGAATTGCTGGGGCAGGGGTGGCTAGATGGTACAGTGAATAGAACACCAACCCAGGAGTCAGGGGGACTTGAGTTCAAATTTGGCCTCAGACACTTAACACTAGCCATGTGACCTTGGGCAAATCACTTAACCCCAATTGCCCTGCCTTCCTCCCTCCAAAAAGCCAAAAAAAAAAAAAATTGCTGGGGCCAAAAAAATATTGACATCCTGGTGATAAACTCCCTGAAGTTAATGTAAGTATATATTTTGTATTTCTACATACTTACTAGTATAAGAGATATGTATATATAATATATAGGAACTTGGATAACCTCAAACTCCTGTTGCTCCCTATTACCTCCAGAGCAGAGAAAATTCAAGAAGGCACATCTAAATGGCCTTCTTGGGAGGCTGCCATTCCAATAGAGAAATAAATTCCTCTGCTTGGCCTTCAAGGTCCTTCACCATCTGGCCTCTCCCTGCTTTCCAGTCTTGTTAACACTTTACTCCTCTCCACATGCTATGTGATAATTGCTCTTCCCTGAAAGACACTGTCTCCCTGGACACTCTGTGCCCTGGCTGTCATCCATACCTACAGCGCTCCTTCCTCACCTCCACCTCTGGCTCCCCTTGCTTCCTGCAGGGCTCTAAGCAAACACCACCTTCTGCAGAAGGCCTTCCCCTCCCCCCATCAGTGCCTTCCCTATTTGTCTTGTGGGTGGGTCTCCGTTAGAACATGAGCTGGGGGCAGGCAAGGACCTCGATTCCTTGTATCCCCAGGGTCTAGCGCTCAGTAAGCTTGTTGACTCACACAGGTTCTGACGGTGATGATATATCCTGGCTGGACAGCAGACACCGAATTAGGCCTTTGGATTGGGACTTCCATCACTGTTGCCCCCACCTTTTCCATGGCCTCCCCTGGGGGTGCCATCCAGACAATTCCTTTTCACCATTTCAGAGACTATTTACAAATCCAGACTCCAGAGCTGAAAGGAACCTTAGTAACCGTTTTAGTTCCGCTCCCTCATTTCAAAGACAGGGAAGTGCAGACAAGAAGTTCACGTCTTGTCTGAGGCCTTAAAGGTAGCGGTAACAGAATTTGAACAAGAGCACCTGACTCCACATCACTACCCTTCTTTCCATTACACTGCACTGTCCTTCCTACTGAGCCCAGCCTTGACTTGTCTGTTCTTCTTTCTTTAAGAGTCCAGCAGTGATAGATGCACCTCTAAAGCTGGAGTTGCAAGTCCTTGCACCCCCTCGATGCACCATTAAGCCTTCAGGCACCACCATCTCCGTCACCGCTGGCCTTGTCATTGCCCTGGCACCACCTGACCAGCCACAAGTGCAGCTCTCCAGCATGACCATGGTTCGGTGCTGAGAGAGGGCAAGGGTAGAACTGCCAAGGGATGGGAGGTGGTCTGATCACAAACATCATTGCCCCTTCCTTTCCTTTAGGATGCCCGTCTCAGTGCAAAAATGGCTCTTCGAGGAAAGGCACTTCAGGCCCAAATGGATTTACGCAGGTAACAGGGGTGAGGGATTGGGTGTTGAGAGGAAATGCAGGCCCCCAGCACAAGCCCCAATGTTTTCTTCCATTTTTCCAAAGGTTTCGCATCTATTCAAACCAGTCTGCCTTGGAGTCCCTGGCAGTGAGTAATGGGAAATAGGATGGGGGAAGAGAGAAGCCACAGAGAGGGAGGGCCAGCAAGCCTACCAGAAACCCATCCATTGTTTCTCCCTCCCCCCCCATCCCAGCTGATTCCCCTGCAGGCACCACTGAAGACACTGCTACAGATTGCAGTGATGCCCCTACTTAATGGTAAGCCAACCGTCTAGGGGTGAAGGATGGGATAGGGGAGCTGGGCAGAGTTGGGACAGGGAATCCCAGGCTGAGCAAATCACAGAATCAACTGAAGAGTTAGAAGGGAATATAGACTTCATCTAGGACAACCCATACTTGAAGAGCAATGTCCTGCACAACGCCAAGTGACTATCTAAACTTCTGACTAGTAAGAGAGAAACTCACTAAGTGAGGAACTTCCTCATTTTACAGGAAGTCCCAGAGAAGGTAAGTGCCTGGAGGTCATACAGCCAGGAAATGGTTTATTCACCCTTCCAAGCCCAGCTTTCACTATAGCTTCCCTTCTAGTCTCTATGTCACCTTTAAACTCTTAGGAGCTGGAAAGGACTTTGCCATCATTTACTCCCAGCCCACCCCTCAAGCAGGGATCCCTCCATGGCTTCCCTGAGCAGTGGTCATCTAGCTCCCAACCCAACAGAGAAGAGTGCTGGCGTGAGCCTGAGCCCGAATCTCCCTCTAACCTCTGCTTCTCTCTAACAACTCCCTACTGGTCCTGGCTGTCCTTTGGAGTCAAGTAAGAGTATGTTCTCTTGCTTTCCTTTCCTGCAGATCGAACCAAGCGTGGGGTGCAGATACCACTCCCTGAGGGAATCGACTTTGTCAAAGAGGTGGTGACCAACCAGGCAGTGAGTGAGGGGTATACAGAGTATGGGGAAGAAGAGGAACTCTGGATGCATCTTCAAGTCCTGTCTCCCTCTCTAGGGATTCCTTACCATTGGAGCTGATCTCCATTTCACCAAGGGGCTTCGAGAGGTGATTGAAAAGAATCGGCCATCTGGTGACCTTGGGCCTACTTCCTCTCCACCTCAATCTATTGCCCCTACCTCCTGAACAGGCTTCTGGGAAGCAAGTCCAGTCTTTCATTCATGGAAGTTCAACCTCCCTTTTTTCTCTCTCAAACTGTACTGGAACCAACCCCCACCCCTTCAATAAAGCCCTTCCTATCCCTAGTCAAGACCCAGAGACAGAATTAGGCTGTGGACCATTTATTGCCATAATCACAGTCAAGCCCTGCCTTTTCTCCCCTCTCCCCGCCACTCTAGTTCCTACAGAAGTGGCATGTGCATAGTTCTGAGCTCCACCTTGGGTAGGGAACAGTGCATGGTGAGTGATGGCCTGCAGGGGGGTACCCTAGTATCCCTCCCCCCCGAAAGGTCTACCCTAAGAAATAAAACTGTGTCAACTCACCCCCTCAAATAGCTTGAATTAATCCCCCCCTCAAAATCCTGATTACTTCCACATGGGAAATTTGGGTGCAATCTGAATCCCCACCCCTACAGACCTGGGCCTGTTCCTAGTCAACCAGTGAATAGCTAGTCAATGAGACTTCAGTCAAGCATGGCCAGGTCTCATCCCTAGGCAGGAAGCAGAGGCTGCTGGCTGACTCATTCTCCTCTATCCCCCATTTCAGGACAAGAGGAGGCTTAGTAGGGCTCCTTGTTCAAGAATCTTGTGAACATGGTTAAAGCTGCCAGGGGTTTGTCCGTGGGTACCATGTGGCCAGCTCCCTAGAGGACAAAGGGCCAAGATGTAGTAAAAGTTCACTTTACAAACCTTAAGGTGCTTTTCTCACACTGACCTCAGGTGGTACAAGTATCCCATCTTAAAGAAAACTAGAGTTCAGAGAGGTGGAGGGACTTGTTCAATGTCCCACAGATGCTAACAAACAGCAGAGACCAAATTGAAAGCTAGACCATTTCACTGCTGCTCCCTGCTGCCTCCACCCTGAACCTTCTAACCTGCCATCACTCAAGCTCTTGATTCTCAGACAAGCTTTTGTGGTGCTTCCATCTTCACCTAGGTGTTTGTCACCTCTTTATACCATTAACCAGGAAATCTTTGACCCCACACTCTTCCCCCTCCCAGTGCTTCCTCCCTTTCCTTTTTACCCCACGCCCAAACCTTAGGTACCTTGATGGTGAGGAAGGCTATGTTGGCAAACTCCTTCACAAAGCCAGCAACTTGTTCCCCGTTACCATCAGACACTAGCCATGGACGACGCTGTACCTCCATCTGTGTCCAGCCACCCCCGGAAGGATATGGTCAGTAAGCACCAGGGTCCACCCTAGAAGTCTTCTACCCAAGAACCAAACCAACCAGCCAAACTCAAGGCTACTGCCATTCAGCTTTCTGCCTGGCTGCCCCATGGCTTGCTATCCACACTGCTCACCCCAACCTCCCTACTTGCTAAGCTTCCCTACCTTTTGGTTCAAGGAATCTACAAACCACTCATCTCCCATGAAGTTACAAGCCATGTCTACATCCCCATTGTAGACCAGGATGCGGTACTTCTGTAGGAGAATGGAGAATACCAAGTTATAATTCAAGTTAGATCCTGGGCTTTACTGGTAGACTACCTTCCCTGCTCACAAGTTAAACACTCCCCATAAAGGATACCTTTAAAGGACAGAAGGTAGAACAGAGGAGGAAACTGAGGGAGTCTGAGACCATAGCTCAGATCTTTGAAGTACCACTAACATATAAGATGGCCTCGAAAGGGAAATTTCCCTTTTCTGAGCCTCAGTTTCCTCTCTAGTTCTAACAGACAGAACACAGGACCTCAGGACGCTCCACCCCCACTCACCTGGGCACTGAGAAGTTTGAGGTATTGCTCATTCATGGTCTGATAGAGGCGCCGATAGTTACTGTTCACCACAAAGCTGGCAAAGAGAAAAGGGGCCAGAAATGTAGTCAGAAAATTGGAGTTCCAAGCCCATGTTAGTCTAGTCTCAGCTAGTACTGTGTAACACTGGGGAGGTGGGCTATTCTCTGGGGCTCAGTTTTCCCCCCCACTCTGTACAATAAGAAAGTTGGATTAGATGATGTCACTAAAGTTTCTTCTGCTCTATGGTCCCTTAGCTTTCATGCTCAATGACCACTATGACTTTCCTGTCCTTATCACTGTTTCCCCCAAATGATGTCTTAGTGACCTTTATCAGCCCACATCCCTGGCCTCTCACTTGCACATGTCCCATCGTGGAACAGATTCAGGTATGTGTAGGGCCCTTCGCACGAAGAGGTTGTTTAGATAGGTGGAGGGCGCTGTTGTGTTGGTACAGGGTGGGTCCAGCCGTACCCCTGCACTACTTCTCAACAGTACCTGCTAAGAGAAAACAGCTCCTGCCACTGCTTTGGCTCAGCTTTAGTAGAAAAAAATTTGCATTTTAGAGACAAAAAACTCAAATTCCAATTCTGACTCTGCTACCCGTATGATTCTGAGCAAATCACTTTTCCTTGATGAGAAATCTATGAAATGGGTGGGCTAGACTACATGGTCTCAAGGGTCATTCAGTTATAAATCTTAGGATGTTCTTTGGGCTCAAAGAGGGGATATAATCATTCTTTTGGTACCTGGGGTAAGGGTAGAGACCCAATCCATTTTACCCACTATGATTATCTTTGGCATGAAGAAACAGAAACAGTACTTTCATGTCTGAGTTCTAGTTTAACACCCTTCCCAAAACTTACCTGGTGCCACATCCGCTTGACTGGCAATCGGGTGAAGAGATTCCCCATATCCTGCATTACCAATGTATCCTTCTCATACCTGTGGGCAAGAAAGTGACCATGAGTCCTGGGATGGGGGTGGAATAGGGCCAAATCTCCAAAGGGAGAGATCCCAGGACCTCCCCATGGCAACACATACCTGGTCTGGCCAGGAACCCCACCAGCACAAGGAGCATAGAGGTTATAGATGTTGAGCCCCGAATTGCTTACAATACGAGACACCTCCAATAGCTACAAGAAAATATACGTGTATGTATTTTTGGGGTGAGAAGGGCTGGGGGCCTGGGGAAAGGAAATGGGCATTTTGACACTGAAGGAAGGGTAAGTAAATATTTATGTGGACACCTCTGGTCTCAGCCTAGAGAGGGACAACAGAAACTCTAGGGAGGTTTGGCAGACAAATCAATGTAGAAATACCCATAGACCGGAAGCCCAGGAGGTTTAGTCTGAGAGGATTGTGGGGACTGGGCAGATTAAAGGTGGAGAGGACAGAGAAAGAGAGGGAAGCTCACATTAAGGGTACAGGATGGGTCCTGGTTGTCATGGAAGTTGCACCTCCCTTGGGAGCAGCAGTGAGTCTGAAGGGCGGACCATAGCCTGAACAAGAGTCAAATAGGTAACCCAAAAGATAGACGTGGGAAGGACTAAATCAACACTGGGTCTAGGTCATTCCCCCTCAACATTTATACACCAGCAAAGTCCTATTCTGATGAACACCAAAGGTAGTTTTGAAGAAAAAGAGTAGTCACAAAATAATCCTACTGTCTACATTTTTATTTTATCTTTTCTAGTGCCTGGCATGATGTTAAGTATTCCATAATCACTCAATCAATATTAAGTGTTTACTACCACCTCCACTCCCCACCCCAACCTCCCCCCTCTCCCCTTGTCCTTTATTAACTTTAAAAATCCAAAAGGCAGCACCTAAATTAAATTCACCAGACATTACTGCCATGGGTGACTTTACAGAAATCACTTCTGTCTCTGAGACTTAGTTTTCTCTTTTGTAAAGTGAAGGTGCTGGACAGAGGATCTCTAAGTTCCCTGCCAGTTCTAAATTCTAGTATCTGATGTGTAGGGTCCTGTGCTCAGAGAAGCAAGAAAGAAACAAATCCCTGTCCCTGACCTCAAGGGATTTACATGGAGTGATAATACCCCCCACCCACCCCCACCTTCTCCAGCCCTATGATGAGACCAGAACCAAGTGCCAGACCCAGATCAATTATAAGATCCTTCCCCACCCAATCCTATGATTTAGCTATTAGTCCATAGCTCTCATTCCTCTAGCAAATTCTCTGCAGCCCTACCCTTCCCCCTTACCTGTTGCCCAACAGCCCATGGTAATAAGCAAAGTAGACCAAAGAGTTATCATTCTTTTCATAGCAAGAGAGTCCGTTGCCCACAGCCAGGCCCTGTGATACACACACAAAGAGAACTCAGTTCTGATTAGGGTTTTCCAGGGATCGAGGGTAAGAAGGATGTTCCCCTCAAACTTCTAAGACCTCTCCCACGAAGACCAAGATAGACCCAAGATTATGGAAACAGCACAAAGCTTTGGCTCCACATGTTTCAGAGAACATGACAAAGAACTATGGGCCAACTAAGAACAGAATCTCCTGGTCTGTCACTTAATCCTGTGGTTTCCTGACCCTCCCCACTCCCAGACTCCCCTACTTCCAGGCTTTCTTCCTTTCCCACACCTGCAGATTCATGCTGGGATCCTGCATGACCAACATAGCCAGTGTAGGGATGTAGATGCCAGCATAGCTCTCCCCAGTAAGAAACAGATTATTGCTATGGAACTCAGGGAAGAGACGGAAGAACTCTTGGAGGGCTTCATAGTTGTTTTGGGCAACCTGGGCAAGGAGAGTAAAATAGCAATTAAGTAACACTGTACAGAATTGGTGGGGGGGGGAGTTGGGCTTTTGGAGAAAGACTGAGAAGGGTAGGGAAGCAACTAGCAAAGCTCACCTCAGTGTCGTTAGTCACATAGTTCTTATCATCAGAATAGGAGAAGCCTACACCAGCAGGGGATTCAAGGTACAGCACGTTGGCATTCTAGGGAATGTATAGCAAAGAGAGCTTTAGGGGGTTCTTTGCTTCAAATTCCTAAGGTTTATATTTTGCTCTCCCTTTCTACCACCCTCACCCCCAGCAATTAAAGATTCTTTTCCCTGAGTCCTACCAAATTCCAGGAATAAGGGTTATATTCCAAGGTAATTCCATCCGGTTGGATCTGAGGAAGGAAGGACAGCCCTAGTTAGGTATTTCTCTGGTCAGAAGAATGGTAGGGAAGGAGTAGGAAAGGTCTTGGAAAAATGCCTTTCTCTGAGCCTCTCCTTTCCCTTTAGACTCAGTTCTTCTCTCTAGTTATCTTTTAATGCTGGAGAGAAAGGGGAAGTGAAAAGAAAGAGATGAAAGAGAAGGAAGATAGAAGTAGGAGAATACTGACCAAGAAGGGGCCATGCTCAGTAAGGAGTCCATCTAGGGAGCTGCATCCTGGGCCCCCATTGAGCCACAGAACCACAGGACTACTCTGAGGACGGTTCTGGGATTCCACAAACCTTCAAGAGAGGACAGTCTGAGTGGGAATGTACATCCACCACCCTCCAACCCCATCTTTCGGACCCTCAACCCTTTCAGATCCTAGGTCACTCGGTACTCCCTACCCCCTTCCCCGGAAAAGGTGCATCCCTAGCTTTGAACAACCTCCACGGGGCAACCTCCTCAGCCCAGCCCCGAGTCAGACCAGTAATGCAAGTGCTTGCCGCCTGCGACGTTCAAGTAACCGGAATACTGGCGAAAAGCTGGCTGCTTCGGCAGCCCCGGAAGCTGGAGGATCTCGTCCTCTTCGGGCGCTGCCTGGGCCGGGGGTGCCCCGAACAGAGGCAGCAGGAGCAGCAGGAACGCGGCCGCGCCCATCTGCGGGGAAACGGGGGTGTTTACCGGTCGGCATTTCCTCTTGGGAGGTGCCGGCAGCACCCGAGTTAACAAGGCCGGCCCGCCCCTGGCCTTCCTCGAGCCAGGGCTGGGAGGAGAGAGGAGCCAGCCCCACAGTAGTCGCAAACCCCGCAGCTCACCTTGCTCTCAGAGTCTGTCTGGGTTGCCAGGCCGCTCACGCGGATTCAAGTAAAGCTTGGCTGTCACATGAACACGGGATCACGTGATCTGCCAGGTCACCTGACCACTAATCTGGCTGGGCAGAGTCACGAGGGGTGGGGACATATCGGATCTCTCTCGCCCTCGAGTCACACACCCCTCCCCTCCCCCACCCCCCGACCTCGCTCCCCTCTCGCGCTTGCAGGCACGGGCTAACCGAGGGGGTCCTTCCTCTCCAGGCCAGAGCGGCCCCGCCCGGTCGTTGCCCCACCCGCGGCGTGGGTGGGTGACCTACGGGCAGCGCTAGGACCCCAGGCCAGCCCCGCCTCCTTCAGGAGACCCTCGGGAACTTACATGGCCCTCCCCAAGTTCGCGCGTGGCCTTGGGGCCCAAAATAGCCCCTGGCGCCGACCTCCCCCCCACATTCGGGCAGATGGCGGCGGCCCCAGAGTCAGTGCCAGTGCCTGCCGGGAACACTCCATACACGGAGCCGCCTCCAACCCGTTTCCACGAGGTCCACGGGGTCAACATCCGCGTGGACCCGTCAGGGACGCGGGCGACCCGCGTGGAGAGCTTCGCAAACGGCCTGTGCTTCAGTCGAGAGCCGCTGGCGCCGGGCCAGGTGTTCCTGGTGGAGATCGAAGAGAAGGAGCTGGGCTGGTGCGGCCACCTACGCTTGGGCCTGACCGCCCTGGACCCCGGTACCCTGGTCCCCGTGCCTGAGTACTCGCTGCCCGATCTGGTCAGTCTGGGCCGGAGCTGGGTCTTTGCCATCACTCGCCACCACAACCGCGTGGCCACCGAAGGCCAAGAGGAGGAGCCGCCGGGCCGCCCGCCGGGCCTGCTGGATGAGCCTTATTTGCACATCGAGCAGCTGCGCATCCCCCGCGACCGCCTGGTGGGCCGCAGCCGGCCTGGCCGCTACAGCCACCTCCTGGACCAGCTCTACGAGCTCAACGTGCTGCCGCCCACGGCGCGGCGCAGCCGCCTCGGAGTGCTCTTCTGCCCGCGCCCGGACGGCACGGCCGACATGCACATCCTCATTAACGGGGAGGACATGGGCCCCAGCGCCCGAGGGCTGCCCACCACCCAGCCCCTCTATGCTGTGGTTGATGTCTTCGCGTCCACCAAGAGCGTGCGCCTGGTCCAGCTGGAATATGGGTGTAGGTATAGGCTTTCGGAGTACTGTAGAAGGCTTGAGTCAGAATCACCAAAAACCAGATCAGCCTGTCATCTCAGCAAATCTCTTTTGAGTCTCCATTTCATCATTCGTAAAGTGGGAATGACAGGATGTAAAACTGAAAGTGGGACAGACCCTAGAGATCACTAGTCCGATCTCCTCTTTTTATAGCTAAGGAAACTGAACCCCTGAGAGTTTTTCTTACATAGCCAACGACATATAGGTAATCGGTTGCAGAACCAGTATCTAAAGTCCAATGTTTTTTCCCACTATACCACACTAATCAGAAGGCATATTGTAAATATTCTTGGAGGAAGAAGACTAGGATCAGCAATGTCACCCTAAGTAAGTCACTGAACTTACCTAAACGCCAATTTCCTCACCTGTAAAATGGATATAACACCATTGTGATACAAGGTTGTGGGGGGCACTTTCAAAACACTAAAGAGCTAGAAAAATAAGCACAGTTAAGATACTTTTATTCTCTAATTTATAGGATGGCCATTAGGAAAACAATAAATGCTATGGAATACTGAGCTATTAGAATTAGCATTACTAGGTATAGTACCCAGGAAGTCCCTTGCTGGTTAGGAGCTGTTGCTCTGCTTGGTGTAACCCTGTGTCACCTTCATGTCATGATCAGACATCAGAGGTTGACTTTAGTGAACAGGTACTAGATATGAAAAATAAAAAATGATAAGGTCTTTGGGCTTTCAGGGAGCTTATAAGTGGTGGGGTGAAGAAGGAAAAAAGATGACATTTGCATTAAATTATACCATAAAATAAAATAAATGCACACAAAAGGCCTAAAATGCTCTGAGAGATCCTGGGAAGCAGATTACTTCCCCCTAGGGAGATCAAAGAAGGCTTTGTGTAGCTGACACCTGACTTCGATGGGGAGCATTTCAAAGGAGGACTACTCCAGGTATGAAGTGTGCTTTAAGCAAAGGCCCAGAGACTGAAGAGAGAGGGTGAGTTGAGAAGCAATGATAAATCCAGTTCAAGCCTGTGAAGGGCAATAGTAGGAAATGAGATTGGAAAGGCTTTGAATGACTGTGTGGTGCCTCACTTTTCAAAGTACTTTCACACTTGTCATAGCTAGTGAGGTAGATAGGAAGGTATTCCAGCTTTACAGCTGGAGAAATGGGAGCCAAAACAGTGGAAACACTGAATTAGTGGCAGAACTGAACCCAAGTCTCCCAGATTCCTAGTTTAAAGCCACTTAGCGCTACGTGTGATATATAATCTGCCCTTCCAAAGAAAGCCAGCCTTGGTTGGCCTAAAACCATTCTTTCCTACCTCCAATTAATCTTTCTATTTCTCTACAGTGCCTTCCCTCCAGACCCTGTGCCGCATTGTCATTCAGAGAAATGTGATACACCGACTTGCAATCGATGTGCTCCACCTGCCCACAGGACTCAAGGATTTCTGCAAGTATGAGTGAGGTCCTTGCTACCTCCAAGAAGCAGCTCTAGTGCAGATGACTGTCAGACTCCTTCATGCCTGGTATCACAACCTCAGGAACATCTTCCCCTAGTGTCCTCACATAAGGTCAAGTCTTTGAAGGAATTAGCCCTACAGGGGAATGAGCCCCCAGGGCCATTCTGCTAGAGATCATAATAAAAGGAATGATGATGTCACATTTTGATGGTTTTTACAATATGACTGGTTGCCCTCCAGTCTTCTGAGTATCCAGTATATCATATATTCCAAATTTTTACAGATACTATTTGATTCTCAAAACATCTATGAAGTAGGCTAGGCAAGGGACTCCTCATTTTATAGATGAGATTGAGAGGCAAGGAGTCAAAATGACACTTGTTTATTTTGTGAAACCAGGACAGAAATCCAGATCTCCCAGCTTTTTGGTCCAGTGTTCTATTAGCCACCCCAGGACTGGAAACACAACTTAATACATGGCTGTTAGTCTGAAGCAGGGGTCATTGGCAGACACTTGACCAGTCACCTTTTTTTGGGTATACCCCCATCTAAGAATGGTTTACTTAGCTCATGTGGGCTGTACAAAAACAGGCCCGCTCGCAGCAGTTTGCCAGCCCTTGTTTTAGATAAGACAGACCTAGAAAGGGAAAGGTCACATAGTAGGTCAGTGGTAGGACCAGATCCAGAACCCAGATCACTAGATTCCTAGTCATAGGATCAGAAAACTTAGAGCTGGGAAGGATGCTAGAGATCTATTCCAACCCTTTTCTTTTAAAAATAAAGATACTTAGGCTGTGATTAAATGACTTGCCCAGAGTCATACAGGTAAAGAGCATAGGACATGATTTGAACCCACATTATTTGACTCCCCAAATACTACTCCTTCCACATCAGGATACCATCCATGTTCCGCAGGCTCCTTTGCCCTGGTTTAGTACAGAGAGAGGTACAGTGGTTCTAGAATGGACAAGTCAGTGCTATGAGGTGGATTCCAGCTAACACAGGCTAGGGTTGTGAGGTAGGTTCTAGAAGGGTGAGTGGGGTAGGACATGAAGGAATTGTCCTACTATTCCCTCACAACCTGGGGCCCTTATGGTAGCCATGTCCTACTTCATGACACAGAGAGCTCATTCGGGTCTCCTTACTGCTGGCCAAGGTGAGACAGTGGTTTCTTAGGTTGGATTAGAGGAACAACTACCCCTGGCATGCTGTGACTTGTATGCTGTGTCCCAGGAAACTGTTGTCCCTCCTGGGAAACTGTAGCCTTAAAGCTGCCATCCCAAAGTTAAAGGCAAGGTAGTACTTAGATCAATACTGTCACATGAGTCCAAATAGCAGAGTTCAGATCCCAGCTCTGTCACTTAGGTAGGTACCCTGATGCAATTAATTTGATGTCTCTGGACTGCCTTATCTAAAAAATGAGGGTGCTGGCCCAGATGACCTCTAAAGGCCCTTCTAATTTTAGACCATATAAATGTTCGAAATATTCCCTGACCTGAACTTCCCCTTCGCCTGATCCTAGGTGGTTCTTAAAAGTTATGCATTGTCCTCAGGGACTCATGGGGTTGTAAACCACTTTCTATGTCATTCCTGTCTCTGCAGGTGGGGCAGGCCCTCCAAGCTCCTCTCTCAGCCTCTATGGTCCCATGGAGCCAGTGGTGGTGGCCCCTGGAGGGCCAAGCCTGCTGAGCCAGAAAGCTGAGCGTCAGGCAGCTCCCCAGTCCTGGGGTCACTCTCTACCTACACCAGAACCTGGGATCTGCCCAGGGGGGGCTGGCTGGGAGCCGCTTCGGCGGAAAGAGTATCATGGCAGATACTGCAGAAAGTTTCCTCATGTGAGGCAGCTTGAGAACCTGGGCTGGGAGGATGGTTGCCCACGGGGCAGGGTCCCTCAGCTGACTGGAGGGCAGATGGGTGGTCTTGGGGGGCACGGGCCACTGCTGCTCTGTGGCCTATCTCCAGGGGCCCTGCTGGTGCCTAAAGAGGCAGGGGGCAAGGAGCCTGGTTCCCAGCCTGACATCTGCATCCTCACATTGGCTATGATGATTGCTGGCATCCCCACTGTGCCTGTCCCAGGCCTGAGGGAAGAAGACATGATCCGGGCAGCCCAGGCCTTCATGATGGCCCATCCAGAGCCTGAGGGGTCTACTGATGGGAGGTGGGGTCAGGCCCAGTCTCACATGGTGCTTGGCCAGGCCCCACTGGTGGGGCCCAGAAGGAGTCAGGGTCCTGGTTCCTGCTTGTAGCCAGATGAAATTGCACTAGACTCACTGGGTGGCTTCTCTGTATGGTTATTGGGTAGCTAGGTGGGGGACCCAGTTCTGCAGGGGATCAAACTACATCTGGGGAGTATATGATATTTATACACCAGCGCTTCAATACTGCCAAGTGCTGGTAAGTTTATTCACTTTTACAGGGAAATGGGTTTGGCCAGAGAACAGTGCAATAATTTAAGATCACAAAAACTGATTGGGGAGGAAGAGAAGGGGTAGTACTTTTTTCCTAGTTCTACAGTAGCAGCAGCCAACTTACTATCTTTGCTATAAACTTTTATCCAATCTAGATTTCCCCTGCAGGCAGTAGGCAGGGGACAGGATGTTAGAAATGACAAACAATACTCTTTTCCAGGGAAAGTGATGGGCTAAGGTTCTGAAGGAGCAATAGTGACATAAGCAGCATTTTGGTTTAGTCACAAAGACCAAGCAGGGCAATGGGACATAAAGCATAGGTGCTAGAGGAAATTCCTTACCTAGGCTGCAAAAATACTTAGATTTGCTTGGTTACAGGGGGATCGAGTCAGCTGACTGGGCAGCTGGGCTGACCTATTAGGTCTTAAGAGAGTACAAAGTGCTTGCAAAAAAAGTTGGAATGTGGTGGGGTACACTACTCCTTCCCTTTTCCCCATTGGGTAAAAACAAATCTCATTTCTGTAGCACTTTATAGTTTAGAAAATGCATTCCTCACAACAATCCTGTGAGGCAGGTTAACAGGATAGATATTTCCATTTAATAGCTGAGAAAATTGAAGCTTAGAGGCTATGTCATTGTCCTAGGCAACAGTCATCAACCCCTTTAGCTGGGTTGGGAAAGGAAAGACAGGTGGGTCATAGAATAGAGTACACCCAGCAGGGAGAAAGGAAGACAGCCTAGACTTGCACTTGGAAATAAGGTCCAATCCAGCTGTCTGCCAGTTCACGGAGGGTGTTGTATCGACGCTCAAACTCTTCCCGGCTGCACTGAAGCAAAAGCCGCCTTACCTCCCCAGTGAGGAATGCTACCACCAGCTCCTTTTCCAGGGCCACATTCCACCTGCTGCCCAGGATATTGGCCAGGCTAGCTACACATTCTGGGGGTGTCCTGCAGCCAGGTTTCCACTGTTCAGGTAGCATTTCAGGCCGCAGCACTTGCTGACGAGAGCTAAGAACAGCCAGGATATGGCGGCAGGGCAGGCCAAATGTTTGGCTGAAGTGGCAGGTACAGCTGCCTGGGCCTTGAAGGTGTACTTCATGCATGTCTTCTAGGATCTGGACATTCACCTTGTCTGTGCTTGAGCCAATCAGCTGTACAGACTTCTGGACCACAGCAAACTCTCCCAAGCAGAGCTGGGCAGCAGGTTCAGCACAAATGGTTTGCAAGGAATGTTGGATGCAGGCTTCCACCTCTTGGAGCTTGGTAATTTCTGCAGAAGGCTCTGGTGGGGTACAGTTGGCAGGGACACTCAGGTCTGGGTTGGAGGCCCCTTCCTTCTCCATGTTCTGCTTCAAATAGCCTATTAGGGAAAGGATACTCCTTTCCAAAGACAATTCAATACCAAAGAATTGGCTTAAAGCCCGGGTTGTGATTTCTAAGTTCTGAAAGTAGCAGATACTTTCAGCCTTACTCCTCCACCTGTGCGCCAGCCAGATCCGGTCATCTAGTAGCCAGCTCAGGTGAAGGTCAGGCTGCAGGTCCTGGGGGACAGAGTCACTAAGGAGAGTGTGCATTTTCTTCAGGTTACTGGCTGTGGCTGAACACATAGTGTTCTTCAGGGTGGTGAGCAGCAGCTTCTTCACTGAGTGCTCTAGGGCAAGTCGGTACAACTTTCCCTGAAGAAATTTACATACGTGAAAGGCAGACAGAAGGATCTCTGCAGATGGAAATTCCATAGCTAGAACAGGCAACAGGGAGAAATAAGGATCCACTAGGATGGTACAAATTCTCTCCCACTCAGGGTTAAACTTTTTAAAAGTTTGGAACAGCTGAACCAACCCCTCAGTGTTCTCCTTGACTGGGACAGAGAAATACACTATCCTGGTCAGGCTGCTCTCAGGCTGCACCCCTGGGCCATCCACCAGGAAAGTGTACAGTATTTTGCCTCGGGGATTGTGGGTCCGGTGTATGAACAACACTTCTGGGAACTTCATGAAGACTTGTTGCATGATGGGGGACTGGTAGCTCAGGGAGTCCAACTGGGAGTTCCTGCCCATCTCAAAGACTAGCAAGGGGGCGTGCTCCCCGGCCTGGAGCTCCTTCAAGGCGGTTAGGGCCATATGGTAATGTAGGTCTGGAGGGCCCGAAATGCTGGGGGCTGCTTCGATCTCAAGCGCTCAGTCCGTGTTTTCCCCAGTGCGCCTGTCGGGGGAGGTACAGAGGTTGAAGGGAAGCACTAGGGGGCTCCGAGGCAGGGACTAATCGAGCTGGATTAGTGAGGTCCAGGGTCAGTTCTACCTCCGGCCCCCCAAGCCACAAAGTAGCTCAGAAGGGGGCGTGGCCTATCGCTGACACCACCACCCCGGGGGCGGGGGAGATGAGTAACACACCCTCCTATAAGCACCTCACCCGCTCCTAACCCAGAGGCATCCAGGCCGCTTTTTTTAAGGTCCTAGGGGTCTTACTTCAGAAGAGAGGGCAGAGAGCTCCATCTCTGACTCCACGGGGTGAGGGAACAGTAGAGCCTGCGAGGCCTCATGCTTTCCTTACCGATTGTTGCGTCCGGCCACCATCTTTCCGGGCTCCCCAGCAGAACACTGCCCTAGCACCGACGGACTTCCGCGCCCACCAATCAGCACGCAGGCCGCCCGCCGCAGAGTCAGCTCGAAAGGACTGGCGGCTCCTCGCTACATCGACGGAGCATTGGCCAGCCCGCAGGAGGGCGGGCCTTATAACCTGCGTCACTGGCGGCTCGACCTCAAGGAGAAGACAAAACCCGCAGGGGGCGGGGAGAGGTGATGGTTAAAGGCTGGAGGGCGGGCCGTTAAGGAGCTGGTGGACCGGAAGGAAGGGTGCGTTACTATGGAAACACCCAGACCGCAAAAGTAAAAGTTCTGTGTCACCGTGATCCACCCTCCCTCTCTGTGAATCCCTGGCCATGAGGGCAGGGGGTAACGGGGTAGACGGAGAGGAGGTGGAGGGAGATGATGGGGACCTCGCGGCGCTGGCTCGGACCTGGGAAAGGGCTGCTGGACATTTGCTAGGCTGTGCTGCCGAGGCGTGCGGCGGGAAGCCCTCTGGGAGTGGGTGCCAGCCGCGGCTCTGTCTGGGGCCTGAAACCTCCCCTGCGCCGGGGCCGGAATGAGGCGGGCGCTCTCCTTAGGCTCTAACGGGCTAAAGCCTCCACCGCTGACGTCGGCCCCAGGAATGGGCGGGTTAAAAAAAACAGCTTCCAGTGAAACAGTAAACTGCTTTGTGCAGGGCTTTATGCTAGGCTCGGGGGATGCAAGAAATAGTAAACCTCCATAAGCTTCCTGTACAGCTACACAAAGTAGGTATATTCAAAAATAACACAAATAATGCATAATAGATAAACATTTATAAAAAATATTTTAAAATTAAATTATAAAATATAAATATAAACCAGTAATGATATAAATAATACAAAATAAATTTTAAAAAACAAAAGCAGTTTCAAAAGGGAGAACACTAACAAGGGGAGAAGTAGAAAATGTCTCCGACAACAGCACCTGAACAGGTAGCACCTGAATTCTGCTTTGAAGAAAGAGTCTAGGTATAAATCAGGAGGAAGTGAAATCCAGAATAGTGTGTCGGGTGGTGCCAAGGCCAGGAGGCGGGAGAAGGAATGCATCCTGGGAATAGTTAGCAGACACATGAATATTGTGGAAAGTGAGTGAAGGGGAGGGACTAATATGAAATAAGACTGGAAAGATAGGCTGGAGCCAGATTGTGGAAGGCCTGAGAGACAGCTAAGTCTGAAGGATACAGTGCTAGACCTGGGTTCCAAACCGGTCTCAGAGAGTTGTGTGACCTTAATCGAGATACTTAACCACTCTGAGCCTCAGTTCTTTATCTATAAGAGGAGGGTATCAGATTAGATGTCCAGTTCTAAATCTACGATTCTAAATTCCAGGCTGAGGATTTTGTATTTTATCCTTGAGGTAATTAGGAACCATTCGTTGTTGAGTAAGGGAGGGATATGGTTTGAGATCTGTTTTAGGAGCATGGATTTGGAAGTTACTCAGGGAACACGTTGGAGAGAGACTGTAATCAGTCAACAAGCATTTATTGTTGCCTGACTGAAGGCAGGGGAGCCAGTTAGAAAGCTACCAGAGGAGAGGCGAAAAGGTCCTGAAGTAGGGCAGAGGCTGTGTGAGAGAAGGGGAAGGGCAGCCTGGGGGGAGATAAGAAAGTTTGGAGGAGATGGGTTTTGGGGGAAAACCTGAGGCCCCTTTTTGGATATGTTTATTTAGTGATGCTTATAGGATGGCCAGAAGGTGATGCCCAATAGGCTACAAGATAAATTCAGGAGACATTAAGGGTAGTTGAATAGATAGGGATTCATTTGTATAAAGGTAGAGGAATCCACGAGATGTGATAAGATTACCAAGCAAGAAAGTGTGTGTATATGTATGTGTATATATATATAGATATATATGTGTATATATCTATATATATACACATGTATATGTGCGTATATGTGTATGTGTATATATACTATACATACACATATATACATATACATCCATATATGTATAGTTCAGTTGCTTCAGTCATGTCTGACTCTTCATGACCTAATTTGGGGTTTTCTTGGCAGAGATACTAGAGTGCTGCGCCATTTCCTTCTCTAGCTCATTTTACAAATGAGGAAACTGAGGCAAACAGGTTTAAGTGACTTGTACAGGGTCACACAACTGGAGAGAGAGGTGAGTCAAGGCAAACAAGCATTTAAGTGCCCACTATGCTCCAGGCACTATGCTAAATGCTGGAGATCCAAAGAAAGGACAAAAACAAAAACACAGAAACTGTTCCCTGCTCTCAAGGAGCTTACCGTTGAATGGGGAAGACAGATACAAATTATATACAAACAAGATATATAGGAGATAAATTGGAGATAATCTTGGAAGGAAGTCACTAAGAATAGGAAAGGTTATTTGCAGAAAGTAGGGCTTTAGAACTGAGGTGTGAAGGAAGCCAGGAAAGCCAAAGTGAAGAAGGATGTACCAAGAATGTGGGAAAGCCAGTGAAAATGGTCAGAGTCAGGAGGTGTGAGGAACAGCAAGTCCAGCGTCACTGGATCATAGATTATGTGGAAGAGGGACTAAGGTATAAGAAAACTGGAAAGGTAGGAAGGAGCCAGGTTATAAAGTGCTTTAAAAACCAAAAAGGAGTCTTTTTGTTTGTTTTTTCATCCCAGAGGCAATAAGGATGCACTGGAATGGGGAAAGGCTTAAGGCAGAGGCTATTAAAGTCATACAGACCTGAGATGAGGCAGATGCTTTAGGGTGGTGGCAGTGTCAGAGGAGAGAAGGGGCCAGATACAAGAGATGTTATAAAGGTAGAAATCACAGGACTTGCTAATTGGCTTGATATGGGGCTGAACAAGGGTAAAGAGTCTAGGTGACTGGGGTGTGAGAGGCTGTAATAGTAATCTGTTTAGCAGGATACTTAGCACTTAGTACTAAGTGATAAGTGTGGAAGGAGCAAACCCTGTCCCACTGTTGAGAAGGCATGAACTCCCCTGTTGATGTGGAAGAAGGGGATTGGCTGAGGTGTG
>CM053581.1:231896726-231915088 GCA_028627135.1 Pseudochirops cupreus
GAAGTTTGAGTATTCTATTGTTTCTTGTTAATGATTGAGTTGCCCCATGAGTGGAAGTTTGAGTATTCTACTGTTCCTTGTTCTGAATATTGTGGCCACTGTAGTGAAAACTGTGTGGCCATTTTCTGTGATAAGATGTAATGTTGTGAATATTATAATGTTTTGAATGTTTGTCTTGATTTGTAATGGAATAAACAGAATGTTCACTCTATTTTGTAATCTGAACTCTAAAAGCTGTTCACAGTAGCATTCCTTTGGGAATCTGCTGGTGCATGGCATTACAGAGGCATGCTAGAGCATATTCACATATGCTTGAAGAGAGCTGATTGTTAAATTCTCTGTGTAACATTTACCCTCAAAAGTAATAGTTAGGAAGAGAGGAGGGTTTAGAGAGTAAAGATAAATTCAGTCCTTGCCATGTTGAGTTTAAGATATCTACTAGATATTCAGTTTTAGATGTCTAATAGGCAGTTGGTAATGCAAGCTTAGGGATCAGAAGAGAGATTAGGACTGTACTGATAGTCATCTGAATATAGATCTAAAGTGAATCCATGAGAGCTAATGAAATCAGCAAGCTTTGAAATAGTATAGAGGTAGAAGAGGAAAAAGGCCCAGAGCAGAGCCTTAGAGAATACCTAGTATATTAGTGGGCATAATCTAGAATATGTGGTTTTCTTTTTCTCAGGGGGAAGGCAGGGCAATTGGGGTTAAATGACTTGCCCAAAGTCACACAGCTAGTAAGTGTTAAGTGTCTGAGGCTGGGAATTCCTGACATCAAGGCTGGTGCTCTATTCACTTCAACACCTAGCTTACCCCCATGATCTAGAATAGAATTTATGTAGCAATAGCAAAAGAGACTGAGAAGGAGCAGTCAGATGGGAGGAAAAACAGGAGATAGCCATGTCATGAAAGCATAGAAAATTATCTAAGAGGGTAAACAATGGGGTCAAAAATTGCATAAAAGACAAGAAAGATGGGGATTGAGAAAGGGCCGTTAGATTTGGCAATGAAAAGATCACTGGTAACTTTGGAGAGAGAAATTTTAGTTAACTGATGAAGTTGAGAGCCTGATTATACAGTTAAGAAGAGAGTGAGAGTAGAGCTACCTATGATGGAATTTAGCCCACAAAAAAAGGAGAGATATAGGATATATCTCTGCTATAACGGTAGTAGAATGGTGGGATCCAGTGAAGGTTTTTGAGGATATGGGAGATATGGTGATGGCTGTAGGCAGTAGAGAAATAGCCCGTAGATAGGCAGAGATTGAATGAAGCAGCTTAAAGGGACAAAGGCCTCTGCTGGAGAAGATGAGATAGAATGAAATCTAGGGTGCATGTAGAGGGATTAGCCTTGGCAAGAAGAGGCACCTATTCATGTGAGACCAAGGTCAAGGAAGAGAGAGTGGCAGAAGGTATCCAAGTGATAAGAGATGAGAAAGAGAAAAGAGATCTATCTCTAAGCAAGTGGCCTCACTTTTTTCTGTGAAATATGAGGCAAGGTTCTTAGCTGAGAGGAAGGTCTGAGAAGGGATCGAAAGTCTTGGAAAAACTGTTGCAATGAATAGTGAACAGATTAGGGAGATATAAAAGGATTGTTTTGCTACAGTGAGGGCCTAGTTGAAATCACATAACATAAATCTGTAGTAGATTCAGTGAGCACAGTTTCACGATTTTCTCCAGCTTCATTCAACAGCATCTAAGTAGGAGTAAAGGCAGTGGATGGTGAAGATAATCTGAGAGAAGTGATTATTAATAATCAGTTACTAATGTGGGGGGAGTGTGAAAAGAATTATGATTTTCATATTAATTGATATGGTATATGTAATGAATATACTAAGAATTTAGATTTCTCAGAGTCAGAGATTTACAATGCAGTTTGAAATGATCAGCTAAGCCCTTGACAACACTCTCACAATCAATGCATTCTTGTGCCTCTGTCCAAACCTTAAGTGAATTGAATCAAAGATTGTAGAACCTGTTCTCTTCACAGAACTCTGGTTCTGTGCCCTAGGGCTGTTCATCCCCCCCCCCCCAAATTTGAAACAATGAAAGAATTGTTGTATTAGGGACTCCTGGGCTTGTCATAGGAAACCACTCTGGATGGGGAAATAATTGTTTGTGATCCACCTTCCCCCCTCCTTCCCCACCATGATTTATGTATATAAGCTGTGCTTTTACTCCAAGCTTAAGAGAGCATTCCTCATTCTGAAACTGATTAATTAAATAAATACTTGATTGCTCACACTCTTGTTTCTAGGCCTGCTTTGTTCAACTCCAAGAATTCCCATGTTAGAGAACTGTCTTAGTAAAATGGTGTTAACAGGAGATATCCAGGGGGTTTTTTCCTTTCTATTTCCTCATTCAAAGCCCAGTCCTTGTGAAGGCCACGATAACAATGAGACATTCTCTTCAATCTTGGTTCAGATCCCACCCAACTGGGAAAACTTAGTTCTGATTAAAATTAAAGAGAATCTAATTGACCACATTAAATAGTCTGGTAGAGCCCTTTGTCTAGATTGCTAGATGCAGTGTGGTCTGAGTGGAAATGATATTCTTTGTCCAACAGTGATTTGATTGGAGTCACATTCTCCCAGTAGCTCATTAGAATAAGCCCACCTCTCATTATAATATTCATTCTCTCATTATTTGTTAAGGAATCAGAGTTGATTTCCCCCTTTTGGGAACACCTACTCTTCCAAGAGTATTTAAACACTGGATGTTCTCCAGGCGTGTCTTTGGTTTTTGAGAAGGCCACTGACCTCAATTTGTTGATTGTTTACTAACCATAATTAATAAATTAATTATTAGTTACCCAGAAATGATGTCTCTTGGAGTTTTCATTTGTTACAATCCAAAGCTGTGGCCAGGCAGGGCAAGACTGGCAATAAAAGGGGAGTAAGAGACTCAAAAGAAGAGGAAAGTTTGGGGCTGAGCTGGTTCATGGAGGGGTGAAGATGGGGAGGGAGATGAGCTTAGCCAGTGGAGGCTTATTCTGTGGCAAAGAACAGAGAGCTGGAAGGGTTGGGATGAGAGGTTTCAGGAAGGACAAAGAAGAAGGCTCGGGCTGCAAGACAAAGGTGGAGGTGAAATGAGAATGGGCTATAATCAGATAAAGGAATTTCAGAATTTGTGAACGTAGAAGCAGAACATGTATGGATGATGGCAAGATCATGTATAGAGGGACTAGAGGGAGGGAACAAGCCTTTATTAAGTACTTGGATAGTGTGGCAATCCTGGAGTCAGGGAGACTGGAATTCAAATCTGACCTTAGACACTTACTAGTGGTGTGACCCCAGGCAAGTCACTCTTTATTCTGTTTGCTTCAGTTTCTTCATCTGTAAAATGAACTAGGGAAGCCACTCCAGTACCTTTGCCAGGAAAACCCCAAATGGGGTCACAAAGTCAGATACCAGGGAAGCCACTGAACAACAGCTCTGTACCAGGCACTGTGCCAAGTGCTTTATTAAATTAACTCATTTGTTTCTAACAACCCTGGGAAATAGGTGCTATTATTATCTCCATTTTACTGTTGAGGAAATTGAAGCAGACAGATTAAGTGACATGCCCAGTATCACACAGCTAGTGTCTAAGGCTGGCTCTGAACACAAGTCTTTTTGATTCCAGGTCTAGCACCCTATGTACTTTACCACCTGGCGGACTCACCTCTGTGTTTAGCTGAAGTAGGATAGAAAAATAGATGACGGGAAATGAGTAAGTTGAGGAACTGGGAGATTAGGGTATTTTAAGGGAATATTGATTTATATGTTAAAGTCCCCTAGTAGGAAGGCAGGAGTTGGGGAGTGACTGGGAGAGGACTAAGGACTGAGTTAGACACTGAATTAAGTGAAGAAGATCGTCCTGGTTAGTCGACAAGAGCCACTAGAATATTGAGTGGGTGAAAAATACGGACTGAATGAACCTCCAAGAAGAGGTGACCGAGTCATAGTAGAGGAGGGAGAGTCGGGAAGTGGAAATGGAGAGCAAGTATCCAACTCCCCCCTTGACAAGTGAATTGGAGGTATGAGTGAAAGTGCAACCAGTGCTGGAAAAAGTGGCCAGAGAAGCTGAGTCATAAGGAGGGAACCGAGTTGTGATAAGTGCAGAAAGACTGAGGGATCAAGAAGGTAAGAAGTTTAAGATGAAAGCTACTTTGTGCCCTATGGGAGCAGGCTTTCCACAGCATCTGGAGGGATTCCAAGAGATGTTGGGAGAGGAAGAAAGGCTTGGTTTGAAGGGGATGGAGGTTGGAGGGAGAAGGGACTTTGAACACTGGCAGCTGGGAGTTATGAATCACTGGGGGGGGAGGACATGTTAATTATTCAGGAATGAGTTTAAGTAAGTTATTATCCGTAGAGATTTTGCTCTGGGGTGGAATTGTCCCAGCGCAATAGTTTTGTGTATTTAGAAAGGCTAGAGAGTTCCCAAGTCAGGGCAGAACAATTGCCTTAGAATTGTAGGAGGCCAAAGACAGCAAAAGAATAGCTGCTTAGGGAAAGTAGGAAGCTCCCTCCTCAGGCTGGTACAGGCAAGGCAACTGACAAGGAGAGGATGATAATCCAGCACAAGAAACTGAGGTACAGTCAGGGAGAACTGAGAGAGAGCAGGGCAGCAGAAACTAAGAGAGAAGTGATGATCTAATGTGCCAAAAGCTGCAAGGGGAGTAAGAAAAATAAGGAATGAGACAAGAACAATGGAAGTATTAAGAGATAATAAGGCTTTAGCCTCCCCACCTGTAAAATGAGAGGTCTTGATAAGACTGTCTCTAAGGGTTCCTTCATGCTCTAACACTTCATTTCCTTTATTATGAGGTTTCTTTGAGTTCTTAGCATTCAGTGGTTAAAATTCTTTCCATCTTTTCAACAATGTGTGCTAAAGTTCTTTCCATATTTAATGTTCTATTTTAAGATTCCTTCTTGTTCTAATACTCCATTTTCCAATTGGGACACTAATGCATTGTTGGTGGAGTTATGAACTGACCCAACCATTCTGGAGAGCAATTGGAACTATGCCCAAATGGGTGTAAAACTGTGCATATTCTTTTATGCAGCAATATTACAACTAGGTCTATGTTCCTAAGAGATCATAAAAAAGGGAAAAGTACATACATGTACACAAATATTTATAGTAGCTTTTTGTGTTGGCAAAGAATTAGAAATTGAGGGATTGAGGGGATGCCTATCAGCTAGGGAATGGCTGAACAAGTGGTGGTATATGAATGTAATGGAATGCAATTGTGCTATAAGAAATGATGAGCAGGCAGACTTCAGAAAAACATGTATGAACTGATGCTGAATGAAGTGAACAGAACTAGGAGAACACTGTACACAGTAACAGCAACACTGTGCAATGATCACCTTCGCTAGACTTAGCTCTTCTCAGCAATGCAAGGGTCTAAGACAATTCCAAAAGACTCCTGATGGAAAATTCTATCCACATCCATAGAAAGAACTTGGAGTCTGAATGCAGATCAAAGCATACTCTTTCCATTTTGGGTTTTTTTTGTGTGTGTCTTTTCCCTTTTCTTCTGTTTCTTCTTTCATAACATGACTAATGTGGAAATATGTTTTACATGAGTGTACTTGTATAACCCATATCAGATTGTTTGCCATCTTGGGGAGGGGAGAGGGGAGGATAAGAGAAGAAGGAGAAGGGGAAGAAGAGGGAGAAAAATATGGAACTCAAAATCTTTCCCAAAAAATGAATGTTGAAAATTGTCTTTACATGTAATTGGAAACAAATGCTATTAAGTATATTTTTTAAAGGGAAAAAAATCTCATTTCCTTTGTTCTAAACATTCTGTTTCTTTAAATATTATTTCTATTTCTAATATTCTACAGTTAAACTGTAATAGTTTGTGTTCTAAGATTCTTGTCATTTCTAATGTTCTGTGTTGTAAGGTCCCTAACAGTTCCTAACATTCTTTGTGCTAAGGACCCCAAGGTCTCAACATTTCCTGTTCCCACTCTATTTTGTGCTTTCCAATGCTAGATTTTCTTCCAGATCCAACATTGTGTTCTGTGTTCTAAGATTTCCTTTCAGCTTCAATATTCTGTGATTCTATAAAATTCCTCATCTATAACATTGGCATCCCACCATCCCTCCTATAATGCAAAGACTCTGCCCTTTCTCACCAGCCTTTCTCCTCACCTAGCTCTTCTAGGGATCAGTCCCGGGCCCATTTTTCCAGGCTGCTAAGTGACCCTCACACTTCCCATCTTTGCCATGAAGAGAACCCCTCTAAAGAGATTTCCAGATGATGACGGTAGGGTCTTAGAGGATCCTTAGAGCCATCAGCAGAGGGAGAGTCAGGGTAGAAATCATTTTTACTGAGGACAATGCAGATTACCCTGGTGATAACCCTTTACTGGTTCACCTCCATGTTCATAGTCTTCCTGAATAAATACTTGATGGATACTCTCTAATTTCATCTGGACTACTTGATCTTTGCCACTTTCCACCACTGTTTGGTGGTGTACTCCTCAGCAAGATTCTCAGCTGTGGCCAGCACTGTGGACTTTCTCTCTGTGCAATGCACATCAAGTTTTCCTGAAGCATCTTGCTTCATGGTCTTCATTGTCACGATCACCTTCAACAACCTTTGTCTCAAGTATGTTGGGGTAGCTTTCTGCAATGTAGGCCATTAGCTACCCACTGCTTTCAAAGTCTTGCTTTCTTACTTACTGTTCAAGCCCATCACCTCTTCCTTTATCCTGTTTGTCTGTGGTATCATCATCAACTTCTGACTCAACGTAGACCAGGAGGGAGAAGACCCCCCACAACACCTGTTGTGGCTTAGTATGCTGTTACACATACTTGTCAACTTTTACATCTCCCTAAATGTCATTTAAACCAAGAATTTGCTACTGGTAGTGCCTGATGATCCATGATAATGTCAACACCTGTGTCTTTTTTGCCCCTGCTGCTGCTGCTGGGAGGCACAGTGAATAGAGTACCGGTCCTGAAGTCAGAAGGACCTGAGTTCAAATCTGGCCTCAGACACTTAACACAACAAACTAACCGTGTGACCTTGGGCAAGTCACTTAACCCCAATTTCCCTACCTTCCCCCCTCCAAAAAGCAAAAAAAGAAAAGCAAAATTTCAGGGGAACTTAGATCAAAAAGGACTTTATATGTAAAAGTTAACCCAAAGGGACTCTGCTGCTGCTGCTGGGGAATCTGCAGACCCTGGTGGCCTTCAGCAAACTGGTAATGTCCATTTCTGGACTTGGTACCCTGGATGGCCTCTTTGGCTTTGCCACTGACTACATGATGAACCTAGACCTCTAACCCACAACACGTATCAGGCATGACCAAAGTCTGCCCAGATAGTCCTGGCTAGTCTCTACTTTGAGATGAAAAATTTCCTCTGGTGGGTGATGAACATAATGATGCTGGGTGGCTCCTCTACCTACATGTGAATAGAAGATCTAGAGATGAAGAAGGCCCAGGAGCTGAACCTCAAAGATGGTGAGAAAGTAAGTATGGAAGCATGAACCTTCTCTACCTAGTCTAAAACCTTGGATGGGGATGAGGGAGTTGGAGGCAGGGAAGAACCCTTCAGGGGGCAAGAGAGGGCATCATGGTAGAAATATGTTATCTTTGGGGGTGGAATCTTTAGGTCAGCAATTGGAGTATCTATAGTATGGCATACAGGGAGGGTGTCACAATAAATTAATCTTAAAGCTAAACAATAGCTTCATGAAGTCGATTATTTCTCTAATCATTGCACCCATTTATGTTTTACAAAGTGCTTTCCTCATAATTGCCTCATGAGGAAGCTTGCACAAGTATCATCTCCATTTTAGAGATGTGTAAACAGAATCAGAAAGATAATGAGTTATTTAGTCAGGATCAGAAATAAGACTGAAACTCAGGTCTTCCCACAATTATTCTTCATTATTCTTACTACATCATGCTTCCTGAAAAGGGGCATCCACTCCTTTGTAAAAAGGAAGTAAAGACTGTCAGGGAGGAAGAGGAGAAGGAGAATGGGGCCTCCCTCCTGATATCCTCTTTCATGGGAGATGTGCTACCAATTGTTGTAAATGCCCCCAGTAGTCCCAATATCAAGAACAGGGACTGAGAGTGGCCTATGCCCTTCAATCCTTTCCTTCACCCCCATCCACCAAGTCATTTTGAAAGCAGTTGCTAAATTTGCTGCCCCTGCACGTGAGAAAGAAAATATGGCCTTGGCCTCTGGGGTAGAAAAAATGGAATATTCAGTATGTGAGAAGCAAAGAAACCTGGCTGGGAGAGGGAAGGGGTAGGGGTGGGGGGTAGCCTAGTGTACTTTGGAAGGAAGATTAATGAACTCAGTTTCAGTGTAATAGCAGCCCTGATCTCAGCCTTTGCCCTTGGAGGTGCCCTGTCCTTGACTTAGGGAAAATGTAGTCTTGCTCTTCAGTCTGTGGTTCTCTTTTGACCTGGAAGACATCTATCCTGTGAAGAAACACCTTTTGGCTCAGAATCCAGCATGGACAAAAGCCCTTCAGCTGCCCATGTCAGCTCTCAGCCACGGCTTCTGATGATCTCTCAGGTGATGGGGCTGGCTGGAGTTTTGTCCTTGCAACCTATGGGAAGCCTATCTATCCCTTGGTCTGCTGCTCACCTATTTTCCAGGCTATTATTAGGTGGAGGAGGCTCCCCACAGACAGGGGTAAGATGGCTTCCAAGTTCTATGTGAGAGTGACATTTGACATCTTGTCCTACCTCTCTCCCCTCCTATCTCCCTGTACTCCCAAACTGAGATGTTAATATGATGCTTTGAGTGTTTTGAATAGTCCAAGAAAATGTAACTACTTTCTTAATGCCATTTATGCCTGATCACAAAACAGGGGTCATAGGACATTTTATTCCAATATCTCCTGTTCTGGGTGTGGTTTTAGCCCACCATAGAATATTTTTTATCTATCTATCCTTTTCCCTTCATCTGATCAATAGTGAGTTAATTGTTTTATGATTTAATAAAAAGCTGAGTGTGAAGGACAAAAGAAAAAAAGAGATCACTGATAACTATGGGGAGAGCAGTTTCAAATGACGGGGCCAGAAGCCAGACTTTGAGGTACTGACTAGTGACCACAGGATGAAGAGATGGAAGCAATGTGTGTAGACAGCCCTTTGTAGGAATATGCCTATTTCTACTGGGTTGGAACTGGGTAACATATTTTACATAACCATAACTTCAGATGTTATGAAGTTGCATACATGTATGTGGCCACTTCAGAAGATTTTTTATTTGCACTAATTGGGACCTCCACATTTAAGGTAGTTCAAAGGATTAGGATAGTTGGATTAAGTAAAGGTTTAAGGATGGAGGGAGGTGAAGAACCTAGCCATGGTTATAGGAGGTAAAGAAGTCAAGTGAAGAGAAACTAAAGACATGATAAAAAGAGAATAATCAAAAAGGAAAAGTCTTAGAAAGGCACTGGGGTAGAATCAAGATCCAAATGGTAGAGAAAACCCACCTCTTCAGACCCAAGATGAGCATTAAGCACTTATATGCTTATATAATAAGCCCCACGGTTAAGCCTTGGAAAAAGAAATACAAAATTACAAAATTGGGTCACTGCCCTCCTTTAGCATACATTCTGATGGGGAAGACAACATGTAGGAGAGTTTTAGTCAGAGGAGTCACAGGGATATTGACTAATAGGTTTCCAATACTGCCCCCTGGGGGGCACTGAAATGATTCAAGGGGGCAGTAGTAACCTTGAGTGCAACTGGAAGGTGTTGAATAAAAATAAGGGGGTGGTGGAAACATAAAGAAAATAAGACAATTTTGAAAAACCTTTCATACATGTTTCACCTGTTGTGTAACAGAGTTAAAGTTGTTGTAATTACATTATTTTCCAAATAAATACACAAAATGCCAGTTATAACCAATCAGTGGTCAAGTCTGCCAATAGGTCTTAACAAGCAAGATTTGGCAGTTGAACTTGTTACAACGAATTGTCAGGAAGTCCAGCAGTCATCAATAGGAATATCTGTGTGTAATGACTTGCATCATCAAAATTTCATTGCAGGGGAAAAAAAGCCACAAATTTTCAATAAATTATTAAATTTAAGATGCATCATTTTTTTAAATTGTATTTTTTTAAATGATATAAATTTTAAAAAACCACTAAAGGGTTAAATAAAGTAGATTTGGAGAGGGGAGGAACTAAGTAATTTTTTTTAAGGGGGAAGTAAGCCAAATAAGTTTGGGAACCTCTGCATTTAGGCAGTCAACAAAAGAGATCATGGTATTGATTAGATTTCAAATCCTAATTGATTGTGGTAGAGGGGTTGAGTATACACAAACTGATGACAAATGGACCTTTTCTGAAGGTTAGACACATGCTCAGTTTGTGATTTTCTACTCACTGACTCACCAATAATTGACCCCAGCAGAGTGGAATAAGTCCCCTCAGAGCATACATGGCCTCTGTAAAAAAGATGAAAATGGGGGATGAATAGGTTTTTCTGAGGCCTGGAGTGAGAGACATGAGGGCAATAACCTGTATTTTCCCAGTAAAGAAGCCAAGGATCCTTTGCTGAGGGAAGGATAGTTAGTTGTGGAAGCCAAAGATCTCTCATCTAAATTGACCAAAGGAAGGAAGAATACATATTCACACAGAGTTGGGTATAGAAATACATTTCACTCAACAGAGAAATAGGCAGGAAAAGGGAGAAGGGAGAATTAGGAGGGATTATTTCTAAGCAAAACAAACTCTCAAGTTGTACAAAAATATTTATAGCTTTTTTGTGGTGGCTTTGAGGTGGCAAATGGGAATCTGAGGGAAGATAAATAGAGGAAATGGTTGGACAAGGTACGGTATATAAATATCATGGAATACTGTTGTGCTGTAAGAAATGATCAAGGGGATAGTTTCTGAGAAATCTTGGAAAGCTTTATATGAACTGATGGAGAACAAAGTAAACAGAACCAGAACTGTTTATATACGGACAACAATAAGGCAAAGACAAACAATTCTGAAAGAACTGAGAACACTGATCAGTGCGATCACCAACCACAATTCCGGAATAATGACACCACTCACCTCCAGATAAAGGGCTCAGAAAGTGAAGACGTACTTTGTTGGACATGGCCAACGCAGAAATTTGTTTTGTCTGATTAGATATAGATACACAAAACCAAGCTTTTTTCTTTCCTCTCATCTCTCAATTGGGAGAAAAAAATACATGTTTATGTGTATTGTATATGTATATAAACATGTGTACACGTGTGCGTATGTGAGTGATGTGTATATATATATATATGCATATATGTGTATATATAATGTAAGCCCAGTAATTAGATAACTTTCAGTGAATATGGTTAGCAGTTACATGAATTTCTCCAGCTAAGCTGGCGCTCATATAGGAAGTGAGAAAGAGAATGATGGAGTGATACAGGTTTTGTGTTTGGCCAAGTGTGACTGGTATTTTCTGATTTCTTATCCTTTATCACTTTCTTCTTCCATCACCCCCCTCCCTTACCCTCCTTAAAATTGCTTTGTATTATTTTGTAGATGTTTACTTCTATACCTGTATTTCCAGTCAAATGGGAAAGTGACTAAAGGGCAGCGGATAACATATGGTCACCTATAAAGTCAAGGCTTTTAAAGGAGAGACTAACATGAGGTTGTGATGAGGATGAAGACTAAATTTAGGGAAGATGAGGCAAAAGGTGAGATGAAGGAAAGAGGAACTTCAGAATGTTGGATAATGGAGGTGGAACAATTACAGGTGATGGTGGGATCAGGGGTACGATATTGCTGGGCTGAGTTAGAGAAAAGGCTTTAGGAGGGCTATAAACTTGGCATTAGAGGTAACATTAATGCATATATTTAATTAAAGAATAAAAAAGTAGAGGTTGCAGTGAAAAGGAAGACTATAAAAGCCAGCAACTGAACTTGAGAAAGCAGGGAAGACAACCTACAGGTCAGCAGATGGCTGCAGCAAGGAGCTGGCTGATAACCATGGATGGAATAAATCTCCAAGGAGAGGCTGCTGAACGATGGTAGTGAAGGAATGGTCTGAAAGTGACCATGAGAAATGAAGCACATGCCTTCTCCTCCTACCAGTCAGTCCTGTGTTTCCAGTGAATGAGAGGAGCACCTGCTGCAGAGGGTGGCCAAGGATGAGATCCAGGCTCCTGAAAGTCCAAAGTGAAGGGTATCAGAATAAAGGGAAGTATATTAACAATTGCAAGATTTCCACAGGGAGAAATAAGAGGGCAGAAGATGCTACAGAGGGGCAGAGCAAGGATACTGATGGAAATATGGGGAAAGATAGGAGGAGAAGACTATATTTGCTTAAACAGGTGTTAACTCTGAAGTATATAATATTCCAAGAGAAATGAGAGTTAAGAATTCTGCCTGTAACCAGCTAGGTTGGTGGTGGTACAACCCCACCTTTAGGGTCATTTATGACAAAGTAGGAAGTAGGTTCTAGGCCTCACCAATTCACAGGATGCCAGGATCTTGTAATTCTGAGATCCCAAGGTTGAAGAATAAAGTGGTTATCTGGGCCAGGAAGGTTAGGCTGAACTCAGTCAAAAGCTGTAATAGACCATCTTCCAAAGATGGCTGAGAATTAGCACTTGCTACATATGGCAGGTATATCCTGTCTTATATATCAAGGCCTCCCAAGTAATTAAGACCTTCAAAAATGGCTTGAATCCATCACCACTGTGTGTCTTGTGATAGAAATTAACTTATAAGCCACTTTCCCTCCTTAGACCTCAGTCATGTGAATACTTCACATTTCTATACCACTTAAAGGTTTTCAAGAACTACCTCCCAACAAGCCAATGAGGTATGTCAAAGAGCTGTGATTTCTTGGTGTAAGAACTCACTCTCCTCATCAGTATATTAGAAAAGAATTACCTGAAGTTTGAGTTCTCAGTTATCTGAGAAGTGAGGTGAATTGTCCATTCTCAAAGAACTATTGTCAGAGGCTGGATTTGATCCCAAGTCTGCCTGGATCTGAGTCTACCATTATTCAACTCCACTGTCTCCCTAAGGATTATTATTCTATTGTAATAGTTAAGGAACCTGAAGCTCAGAGAGGTTAATTAATTTTCCCATTTTCACTCAACTATAAGTGTCATAGTTAAGATAAGAGACCATGCCTTTCTTGATTCTTCAAATTAGATTCTGGTCTCAGTTTCTAAAATTCTTTCTGTTCTAAGATCCAATGATATCCTAATTCATACAAGAAAGGAGCTGTATGCCTTTTGCATCAACATGTCAAGTACTATAGCATAAGTGACTTGCTATTTATATTCTGGGTCTGGTTCTAATGGGTAACAGTTTTTGACTCAGAGGTGGATTCTTTTAAATTTAATACTAAGGCTCCTCCTTGTTTCTCTCCAAGAGACACAGCTCTATCCATAAAGCAAACAAATGGGTTATTTAAAAAAAAATCAAACAACTTTTATTAATATTGCAAAGAAGACAAGTATAGTGACAATCTCTGTGTATAGCAGCAACATCAAGAAACTCCCTTTTCTCCCTTCTTTCCTGAACGGCTCCTTTGCTAGATCCTGACTAGATCTGTTCTGGAGAAGAGGCATCTCAGCCTCAGAGTGGGTAGGAAATGACCTGTGTAAGAGATCCCTCAACATGAACATAACTTTGTTTGAACACATTCAACCTTTGGGACAAGGATGTCAAGGAAAAGGAATAGGGCATTTCAGCCCTTCCCTAATCCCGAAGACCAATCCAATTATACCAGTCACAGTATAAGGACAGACACACCAGTGGTACTGACCAGCTGAGGACAAAAGTGTGGACTCATCCCTCAATTCATCATTAGCCCTACCTGGGATGAGATCGGGACCAACAAAACAAAACAAGAAAGGAGGGGCTTGGGTGTGTACTAGTCCCACCCCTGTTTTGCTTTCTGAAGAGGTCTTTGGTTTTATTAGGTGCCTCAGTCTAGGAGTATTGTGGTCCCAGAATGAGGGAGCCTCTCGGCTTCCTCCTGCTTCACCCAGAGGAAAGGGAGATGCCCTACATCACTGTAGTCTCCCAATTGCTGATCAATCTCTGTCAGCTCACAAGGCTCAGCCCATATGTCCACAATCTTCCCCAAAGTAGAACAGCGTTCCTCCAGCTCTGCTCCTTCACTCTGCATCAGCAGATTGGCCAACTCTCTACTGAGGCTCTGGATCACATCCCCTCTACCCTCTTCCCAAGCCTGGTTGATGTTCAAGTCTTTGACAGGGTCCTGAAGCTCCCCATGGGGCCCAAGGAAGTGCTGGTACCTCTTCTGCCACCGCCTGCATACCATGGCCTCCCTCACAGGCTCCTTGTTGGTGTGAAGCATAGCAAGGATGTGGCGGCATGGTAAATGATAGCGCTGCTGGAAGGGGCAGCTGCAATTGCACCCGTCTTTGCTAACCTGGTGGGAGTCTTCCAGCAACTGTACTTCTGCTGTACCACTAGCCACTTCTACCAGCTGGGTAGAATTCTGCACGACTTCCCACTCATTATGGCAGAGCTGGTAGGCAAGCTCAGAACCATTCTTGTGCAAGGCCTCTAGCATGTCACCCCAAAAGGCCTGCTGCATTTGTGGCTTCTGCTGTGACTGTTTCTGAGGAAACAGGGGGGTGGCTTCATTAGGAAGCTTGGATGTCTTAGACAGGTTTGATACACAGTTATCTGTGGCTCTCTTGGGTCTCAAAGGAATAAAACCCTTTGGCTTAGTGTTCCCCCCACTACGGAGAGGTTGGGGTGAGTTCTTCGGTCGCTTGGTGTTGAAAAAGTCAACATAATCTACAAAACGCAAAATGCAGCCCACCAGGGACTGCTGTTCCCTGAAGAGACTAGATACTTTACTTGTAACCAGGTCAAGGCTGTCCATGTAGGTACTACAGGCATGAAGACCCTTCCTGGCATGCATATACCAAAGCAGCTCACAAGAGAACCAGTGGACCTGCAGGTAGCTATAGAGGTCCTTGTCTAGGAGGGTCTCTGCCATCCTAGAGAGTTTCTGTAGGCCAGGGCCTGAGGCAACAAATACTGCTTCTCGCAAAGCCTCCTTCATCAGATGCTTGAAGGACTGACTGGCCCGGCTCCTCTGCAGCTTCTTCTCTAGGAGGCGGGCTGTGTGGTAAATGGAGAGAAGCACACGAGCTAATGGGAAGAGCTCCTGCACCACATCTCGGTGCTGGAAGGATGGTTCCACAAAGATGACCCTGACCTTGGACCAGTCAGAATTGAACTCAGTGAAGACACTCAGCATCTTGGCAACAGAGGAAGATGTCTCTTCCCTGAGCACTGCAAAGTGCACCACCCGTCCCTCCCGCTCCTTGCTTTCTACCAGGAAGGCATAAAGCACATGACCATGGGCATTTTCAACACGGTGTAGCAAGAGGTTCTCTGGGAAGCGAACAAAGAGGTCCTGCATCTTGCTGCTCTGGAAGCTGAATCGGTCAATGTCTTGGTTGCTGCCCACACTGAGAGATGCCATGGATCCCATATCTGCCTTAAGGAAATTCTTCATCATTTCTGCCACGTGAACCAGGTCTAAAGAGGTGATGCCCTCTTGCCTCAGTTCAGGAAGAACAGGGCCCTCATGGGGGAAAGAAGAGGACTCAGCTAAGGATTTTTTTGCTATGCCAGTCTCCTCAGAGGTGGTCTTCCCATGCTGGGGTTCCATACACAACAGTTTTGACTGCAATTTGACAGAGGGATCCGCCTGGGAGTTTTTACACAGTTCTGAGGCTCTTTGCCCAGGAGAGGAGCCAGCTCGTGGGACAGTAGCAGTTTTGGTTTCAACGTGAATGTGCTGGGTGTTCAGTTCACTGATAAACAGTCTGTCTAATTCCTCATCATACTGCAGGACTAAGTATGCTGGGCACATGGTGGGCTCCACCTTCTGCTTTCTGTATGACTGGGCACGGGTACAAACAAATTTCACTTGCATATACCTGAGGAAGAAAGGAGAACAATAAAGATGCTGCAATGCTAAGTGAGATCTCCTTAAGTCTAAGGACCCCAGTATGCAACATCCTAAGGAATCCCAGGAATACAGTCAAAAAACTGAAGAAGCACCATCACGCAACATGATAGTAAAGAGAGAAGGCACAGCTCATGTGTAGGCTCAGTGCCACTGCAATAAAGTATAAGCAAATGGTCCTAATTCATAGCTATGGTACAGAAGGCTAAGAGCTAGAAGTGACCTTGGAGATAAGCTAATCTAAGCTTCCCCACTCCCCCCACAAAAAACTGAGGAACAGAGAAGTAAAGTCCAATGCTCTTACCATTAGCACAACACAGCGTGCTATCATAGAAACCATTCTAGAAACTTAGAGCAGGAAGGACTTCAGAGGTCATCTAGGCCACCTGCTACTCAAATATGAATTATCTTTTACATCATCACTGCCAGATAGTTCTGTAGCTCATAGACCTCTAGTAACAAGGAACTCACTTCCTTTTGAGGTAGACAATTCTATTTCGGGACAGCTCTAACTGAAAGGCATGTTTTCTTTCTATGAAGCTGAAATCTCCCTCACTGTAACTCCCACCCACTGATTCTGGTTCTGTCTTCTAAAACCAGGCCAAGTACATTGAATTTCTGATTCATTTCCCTCGCATCCCTTCCAAAGATGCCAAACCAGTTTTGAGTCACAGCTCTGATAACTATTAGCTCTGTGACTGTGGATAAGTCATTTCACCATTCAAACCTTAAACTTCTTTACCTGTAAATTTCAGTGGATCTTAATTATTTCTCTTTTTTTTTCCATTGGAGCATTTTATTTGTATGTATATTTTACATCCTTAGAAAAATAATCCCAGGGTTTTTCCTCCTGTGTGTTTTCCTCTTGTTTCCTCATGATCCGTGATGCCAGCTGAGGTTGTAAGCACAATAAACCCAAACTGACGGGACAGCAGCAGATTATTCTGCCACTTTTCCAGATCTTTCAATTGAACATCAAATCTGGGGCTGATTACACCACACTTGTTTAATTGGCCCGTGAGATTCACAATTTTTCCTGCTCTGTGATCATCAATGATCTCAAATTCGCCAATGTAACCATGCTTCATCATCCCAGTTAAGAACCGGACAATTACTTTGGAGCATGGTCTAATGAGAACCTGGCGGTTTCCTCGGTTTTCTGCATTGTTGATGCTTTTGAGAGCATCTGCCAGGACATTCATGAGCACCATGGCAGCCGTGCTGCAAGATGGCGGAAAGAGCTTAATTATTTCCCTTGATAGTACAGATCCCAGCCCATCCATGCCTTCTTATGCTAGACATGCCTCTTTTCTACATCCTCTCATAAGTTTTCCACAAAGAGTCCCCCCAGCCCAATGCAGGCCTATCTTGATTTCTCTTGATATTATATAGAATGTAGCAATACTAAGGCTCCTACTTTCTATGGGATCATTTTATTCACTCTCTGCTAATCTGTGGTTACCAAAGATATGGTCGAACGTCCCAAAGCAGGGGAGCATGAAATCAAGACACATGCATCAGGTAGGGTGTTATGATCAATGCTACTCATTATTTGCCTATTTCTCTCTTTTCCCTCTGGAGTCACCACTTTCTCTCTCCAAACATGGAAAAGGATTTTATAATAAGTAACTGGAGTCCCAGTCTTCATTATAGAAACTCCCTTGTTCACCTATCTGCATCTTACCTATCTAGTTATTTCAAGTACCACACCCTGAGAAAATAAATGCCTTTGCCACAATAGTCTCTCCCTTTTTGTGAATTAAGGGCACTTGTTATAACTTAATCATACACTGCCTTGTGATATCTTGCACTGTTATTTTATTGTTTGACTTTTCATGTGTTTTTCTTCATAAAGAGGGCTAAATCCCAACTCCTTAGCCTGCTATTCAAGGTCTTCTACTACATGGTAACCTCTACATTTTCCACCTTCTCTTACTATATATATATCTCTTCACTTATGTTATTCTAGTTAATCTGCAATACAGCCAATCCTCAACTTTCCCAGGGATAACGTTGCTGGAAAATGGTGCAAAACTAAAAAAACTTTAATGTTCATACACTGAACCTCTGGGAAAGAGGGGGTTAAGTTCTGTCAATCACCAAAAACTGTAATCTTCCCTTTTTTAATAAAAAACAACAACTGTAAACTCATACTAGAAACTGCTGGAAGTATACTTTTCTATATATAATTATAACAAAACATCAATTTTGATATTATGCACTTTTTTCTTAAAATAGTAACCCACAGAATTAAGTAAAATCTATAAGAATACAAGTCATTCCCCAACTGATAAATGGTCAAAGGATATGAACAGGCAATTTTCAGAGGTAGAAATTAAAGATATCTATAAGCATATGAAAAAATGCTCTAAATCACTATTGATACAAGAAATGCAAATCAAAACAACTTTGAGGT
>CM053581.1:231915588-231956879 GCA_028627135.1 Pseudochirops cupreus
TCTGTGGTGGCAAAAAACTGGAAATTAAGGAGATGCCCATCAATTGGGGAATGGCTAAACAAGTTGTGGTATATGAATGTAATGGAATACTATTGTGCTATAAGAAATGCGGAGGAGATGGTCTTCATATTCACCTGGAGGGGCTTATACAAACTGATGCTAAGTGAGAAGACCAGAACCAGGAAAAACTTGTACACAATCACAGACACATCATATGTGTGACGACCAACTTTGATAAACTGGACTCTTCTCAGCAACGCACAGTTATAAGACAACTCCACAAGTCTCAGGGTGGAAGGAGATGTCTACATTCAGAGAAAGATCTAGAAAGAACAGAGTTTAAATGGAGACTGAAGCCATCTACATGCTATCGTTCTTTTTCATGTTTGGTTTTCTTTCTTTTTTCCCACTGTTCACTCCGTTGGTTACAACTCTTCTGTACAACCAGACTAATGTCCAATGTGAAAGTATTTGCAGATCCTATACTTGATTGTATGCTGCCATGGGTGGGGAGAGGGGAAAGGGAGGGGAGAAAGTCAAGGGATTGTGGAACTGAATCTTGTAAACTAAAAGTAAATAAACAAATCCATTAATTAAAAAAAAAGAAAAAAAATAGTAACCCATAAAATCCAATACACAAAATAAATCTGCTAACATGCAAAACATTTTTTCTTGCTAATAGTTCCCTAGAATTCTGTGATGTTTCATGCTAACATCTTGTTAAAAAAATAAGACAAAACAAACCACTGATTTCAGACAACATTCACTTTTTATAACACATTAAATCTACAGTACCATAAATACTTTCCTCCTTTTTGTGGATATAACGAATCATTGATTCCTTAACACCAAACTCGGGGGTGACAATGGCTGCAGAAATTCTGGCAAGAAGTTTATCCAACACCTTAATTTCCTCACTAAGCAGTATCACTGGCTTTGCACACTGGGGCTTAGTGCCCAAAGGACTTGCACTACTTTTGGGGACCATAACTGAAAAACAAAACTTAAATTTTCAAGGCAAACAATGAAACTATACAATTAATTTGAGAAGCCATTTTTAGAATGGTAGGGTGAATGAGACCGGTGAAGCACCTAGTAAAATACTAGCTGCTCCCAAACATTTGTCCATTGTGCCTATCACTAACCTGGAATGTGCAGGGTTGCTAAGACAAACAAGAAAATGAAGCTACAAATAAAATCACACAAATGCTTAACACTGCAAAAGTTAAGCCCTTGAATACTGAGGACTGACTGCACTTATTACCTTTCATAATATCCAGCTCTTTTCCCACCTTCATGCCTTTGCCTATACTGTTTTCTGTGACTAAAGCACTCTCTTCCCAAACCCTGCTGAAATGTTACCCATCTTTCAAGTCCTAGTTCCAACACTTACTATTCTAGGAAGCTTTTCTTGAATATTCTAGTAAGAAATCTTTTTCCTTTTAAATTTACACAGCACTTTCTCCCTATCTAATGCTTATCATAGACTATGCTATACTATAATTACTTACTGGATATTTATTTTATTGTACTGTGTATTATCTTTCCTGTTAGACTTAAACACATCACGAGCACATAAACCATGTCTTAACCATCCTTGTATTTTCTGTAGCAGCTAACAAAGGGGTACATTACAGGCATTCAATAAATGCTTGTTGAACTAATATTCTATTTCTTTTCAAAAGTCTCAAGAAGTAGTTTTCATAGGCATTGATGACTACCACTTATCATTTACTAATCACTGTGCAAGCATATATCTGAACTCAGGCTTTAGAAACTAAAATATATTTCGTTCATACTTTTCTTTGAAAAGCAAAAAAAATTCCAACCCCATCAAAACAAAACCCCAAGAAATCCCACTCCAACCTATTTTCCCCTCTCAAGGAGTTCACAGTCTAATGGAGGAGACAATATGCAAATAATTATGTATACAAAAGATACAGGGTAAATTTGATGTAATCTCAGAGAGAAGACACTAGCATTGAGGGGGAAGAGGCCTCTTGTAGGGGGATTTCAGCTAAGTTTTGAAAAAAGCCAGGGAAGCCAGGAGGTAGAGACAAGGAAAGACATTCCAGGAATGGAAGACAGCTATGGAAAAAGCATAAGATTAGAATGAGAATTGTTCTACTTGGCCAAAGTTGGCAGAACTAGAAACAGTAAGGATCAATTGCAGAGAGGTAGAGTTAAACAATTCATTTGGATGGACAAAGCTCATCCCTCAATTATTTATGAATACACACATGTGCACATGCACACAGAGAAGCAATACAACATAATGGATATATCATCCAACTTGGAGTCAAGTCAGAAAGTTCTGGGTTCAAATCCTGTCTCAGCCATTTACCAGGTATGTGGCCTGGGTAAGGCATTTAATATCTTGGTCCCTCAGTTTATTCACCTGTAAAATGAAGGGGTTGGGCTTGAAAAAAGGCTTCTAACATCCTTGACAGCTCTAAATCTATGATCCTATACCTTGGGCAGACATCACAAATGGACCTTAAATTGGGCCCAGAACTGAAAACAGAAGAGTAAGCCAGATTATGTTGGAGAAATTGGAAAGTTCTTCTAATGACTAACCCCTGAAACAAAGGCCTATCTTTTTAATTCCAATATTTTTCTAGTATTATTGTATGGGCTTTCAGTCGTTGAACTCTGCCATCTCTGAAGAATGCAAATGAGGATCACCAAGAAGGCAACAGAAAGGTTCCTGGTAAGTATGGGTAAGCAGTAATATATCATGGATATGGAATCAAAAGGACAGGGAAAGTCAAGAATGTTGTATAAACAACTTAAGATTCAAAAAGAAGATACACTAGTCACATAGCAATGGCAAAGAATAACCAATAGACCACTGTTATCCTTGTGGTGTCAAGAGAAAGTAAGATGGATCCCTGCAATGAACTCCTGAGACAGTCATAGAGCCATCTGAGTTTATTATAAGGAAAACCTTCCTAACCACCTGAGCTGTCAAAGAATAAGATGGGGTGCCTTAGCAAGCAGTCAATTCCTTCCTCACTTGAAGCCTTCTGGTGGAGGTCAGATGATCACTTGTTAGGGATGAGAAAGAAAGGATTGTTGTTTGGGTACAGGTTAAACAAGAAGAATTGAGGTCCCCTATGAATCAAAGACTAATTGATGGGTGGAACTGGCCACACAACCCCTCCTTGGGAGTATTATTACTGCATAAACTCTTAATAAACTCTTAGCTGCTTACAATGAGGGCCAAGGTATTTTACCCACCCACTTGCAGACTTGGTTAGTATGGCAGGGCTTGAGCTTAGCTGGTCTTGCTACTCCGTAAACAAAACTAAGAAAAACAGGATGTGCCTACATTGGCATCACTAGGGTGGAGGGAGCAAGATCTGAAAGATGCCTGCATCTCCTATTGGTACAGTATATGGACAGCTTCACAGTTGATTAGGCTATATAAAAACCCTGGAGTTGTCTGCTAATAACAAACCATGTAACCTTGTTAGACTAGACAGATACTGTCTGGTAATTTTTTAAAAAATATATAAGTACCAAGCCTCTTCCCCTCTTAGGGCCTCAGTTCTCTTCTTAAACTGACCAAGTTGTGATAGACGATCATTAAAGCCCCTTCTAGCTCTAGCATTCTACGTAGGATGTTTCTAACCAGCTCTAATATTCTATAACCCTCAATTCCTTTTCTCCCTTTCATCTCCTAATAGTCAGCCTGTCACCACATTCTCAAGATTCTTCCTGTAACTCCCCTTCCTTGCCCTCCCCACAACTGCCCCTTTTCCATTCCCAATGCACAGTGTGATACAACGGGAAAAAACAATATGGTCAGGTACTGGTCTTGAATCCCAGCTCTGTTACTTATTAGCTTGGGAAAATTGGGGGAGGGAGGGTTCTTACAATCCTAAATACTATAGTCCTAACCTAAAACCTTTTTAACCTCACGGGAAATTTACACTAGAGGCGTCATAACTAGCCTGCCACTCTTTTATCACTCGCTGGATCCTTAGGTAACACTGCTAATTTATATTATTTCCTTTCCAATATCCCTGTATTAATATTATTGTCTCAACTGAATTGAGTTTCCCTAAGGTTATAGACAATGTTTTAAGATAGAGCACAAAGAATACTGGACTCAGAGTCAGGAAGACTGGGTTGGAGTTTTGGCTCTTTAATTTACTAGCTTTATAACCTTGAGCAAGTCAGTCTCTTTCTCTGAGCCTCAGGTACTTCATCTATAAATCTAAGGAGAGGTGTTCTACTGACTGGAACAGAGTTCCCCAACCTGTGGGGGGCTACAGGGTAACTTACTGCAAGGCCTGGGAATCTAAGTGTGTCCCAGTTCCATTACTTAGATATGCATGTAGTTCCAACAAAATATGCAGGCCAAACAGTGAGCCTTGTGCTCACAGATTTATGTCACTGATCCTTCATTTATGGCCAAAAGGGAAAAAAAAATTCTTTAAAGTTAACCTTTGCACAAAAGTACCCAAGTGACTTCTGGCTATGTGTTCTTTATGATTCATCAAGCTGTGAAGTATCTGATGTTTTTGAAGTTAAGTTTGTATAAGTGGATTTTCTGCATTTGTTGCATTGATATCTAAATAATGAAACAAGCTGAATGTGAAACTCCATCTAAGATTGGAATTTTCATCACTCCAACCAAGCTGCCAGTCTCAGAAAGTTGCAAAACAACAGCAGCAGTAATCTCAATTGAAAACTCCATTAAATGAATGTAAAAAATAAGCAAACACCACCTTTAAGAATAGGATTATTTGGGGCAGCTAGGTAGTGCAGTGAACAGAGCACCAGCCCTGGAGTCAGGGGGGCCTGAGTTATACTTACTAGCCATGTGACCTTGGGCAAGTCACTTAAGCCCAACTGCTCCTTCAAAAAAGCAAAACAACAACAAAAAAAGAATAGGATTATTTTGCATATGTATTTCTAGCTTTCAAATGTATAGAGAGACTTGTGAAGAATAAAATCCAAATTATTATTAAAGTGTTAAGGAGTTTTCTTTTCTTTTTTAATCAATGGATAATAATGATAGTAAAAATAGGGATCCATGACATACTTGACAAAGCCAGGAACCTTTGGACTACAAGTTCTCCCATCAGACTGTCTACTTGCCACAAATATGCGTGCGGTCTATGGCCTTGTATTAATCAACAGCTTTTCTTCTTTGCTGATTCACTTTGTATGTGGCTTCCTGACTATCTTTCCTAACATATAACTAGTATGGTTTAAAGCACACTGAAATAGAACACAGAAGGCATGGATTTTCTTTCTGGTCTCATCACTCATTTGGGCAAGTCACTGGGCTTTTCTCAGCCTTAGTTTTTTGCCTAGGAAAAATGGAGGTAATAATCTCTGGCCTACATACCATAATGTTTTAGGGGCTGAATAAAATCATGTATAAAGAAATGGTTTATGAACAGTAACATGCTCCTGTAGATGTAAGAAGTATAAGTCATATTTCTATACTACTTTACAAGGTAATTTCCTCACAACGGCCTGATGACATAGGGAGTAGAAGTCTGTAGAAGTCTTATTCTCTCTGTCTCACAGATGAGAAAACAGCCTTGACTATGACTGTGCAATTCATTTGGCTCTTAGGTAAAACAGTAAGAGTCTGGAGGGCAGGGACTATACAGATTATTTCTTTCATATAGTGCTAAAGCATAGTGCACAGTGCCTAGAAGATACTTAGTAAAGAATTCATTGGACCACAGGCGTCAGACCTAGAAAGGATCTTAGTGATCACCTGGTCCAGCAACCCCATTTTACAGATAAGAAAATTGAGGTCATTTGATGTGATATGGTTGTGATTTGAAGATACTCAAATCTGTAAGTGAGATGCAGGACTTTATCCTGCTAAGAGACACTGGGATATGACATCAGGTGGCCTCAGTTCAAGTCTCAGCTGGGTCCCTGACTTATGTTTAAGCCAAGTTTTTCCCTTTCTTTGGGCCTCAGTTTCCTCATCTTCTAAATGGAAAGAAAATATCTGATTGATTTTATTATAAGAGAATTGCATTAGGACAGTGACTGTTCAATTTCAAGTCAATTAGACAAGTATTAAGCAAATGTATAGCTAAATCACAGCTAGGGACAACTGTTAGGGGTGTATTATGTGTGCAAATGAAAGAAGGTTTTTATGAAGAGTTGGACCTGAAGTGGGTCTTGAATAAATCTAATTTCAACAAAGATATAGAAAGAATACATTCTAAGTCATAGGTTCCCAAAGTGGGTGCTACTGCCCCCGAGGAGTCACCAGAATAATTCAGGGGGGTGGTAGTAGCCTGGAGTGCAACTGGGGAAAAGTCTTGGAAAGGCATTGGGGTAGAATCAAGATCACAAGTGGTAGGGAAAACCCACCTCTTCAGACCCAAGATAAGAATAAGCACTTATGTGCTTATATAATAGGCACTGGTAAGCCCTGGGAAAAGAAATACAAAACCAGGACAATCACTGCCCTCCTTCAGCTTACGTTCTGATGGGGAAGACAACATATAGGTTTTGGTTAGAGGAGTCACAGGGATACTGACTAATAGGTTCCCAAAGTGGGCAATCCCAAGGGGTGTTAGAATGATGGGGGGGGGGTGTGGTAGAAGCCTGGAGCGCAACTGGAGGGCACTGAATAAAAATAAGGGGGTGGTGGAAGCATAAGGAAAGAAGAGAAGAAAATTGTGAAAAACCTTTCATACATGTTTCATCTGTTGTATAACAGTTAATGTCGTAGTGATTACATTATTTTTCAAATAAACACATAAAATGCAAGATAAACCAATCAGTGGTCAAGTCAGCCAACAGGGCCTAACAAGCAAATGTTGGCAGGTGTGAGTTTGTTGCTTATTTTCAGGAAGTCCAGCATGCATTGGCAGGAATATGTGCATGCAATGACTTGTTTACAATACAATACTATAGGGTTACATGACCCAATCTTGCATCATTGAAATTTCAATGCTAGAAAACCCCCACAAATTTACAATAAATCATTAAATTTATGCATCATTTTAAAAATATTTAAAAATATTTTTTATATGATGCAATTTTTTAAAATAAGTTAAAGGGTTAAAGAAAGTAAATTTCCAGTGGGGTGCTAAGTAATTTTTTTTTAAAAGGGCCAAATAAGTTTGGGAACCTCTGTATTAGGCACAGAGAAATGATCTGCATGAGTTGCATAAACTGAGAGTAGGCAGAATGAGATAATAACAAGTACTATTTCTATAAGACCTACTATTTGCCAGGCACTGTGATAAGCACTTTACAAATATTCTCAGTGGAGCCTCACAACAACTCCATGAAACAGGTGCTATTTTTATCCAAATTTTACAGTTGAGAAAACTGAGGTAGAGGTTAAATGACTTGCCCAAGGTCACACTGCTGGAGTCTGAGGACATATTTAAACTCAGGGTTTCCTGACTCCACAGCACCACGTAGATGATCAGGGAAGAGCTAGTGGCTTAATCAGGCTAATAAAAATAATTCACACATGTATATTGGGTTTTTGAAGCCCTTTAAATACATCATATTTCATTCGAACTTCTCAATAACCTTGAGATAGCTAACAATCTTATCCCCATTTTACAGATGGGGAAACTGATACTCAGAGAGGTTAACTGCTTTATCCAAGGCACCTAATTAGTATCTGAAACAGAATACTAGTTTAGGTCTTCCTGATAACAAATCCAACACTCTATCCACCATATCATGGCTGCCTCTGTCTACTCTAGGATACCTGGAAGGCAGTAGAATGAACTAAGTAAATGGTACATTGGAGTGAGGGTATAGATTTCATTTTGTAAGTCACAGGGAGCCACAGCACGTTATACAGCAGAAGAGTGACAGGATCAGCACATCAGAGCGCAGTGTGGTACAAAGAAGAAAAGACTGGATCTACAGTAGAAAGGCTTAGGGGGGGCAACAATCCCAGCTCTACATCTCAACAGGCCATATGACCTTCGACACTTTCACCTCTGGACTCTTTTGTAAAATGAGGGTGGCCTAGAGGAAGTTCAAGGTCCTCTCTCGGGCCCTCAATCCCGTGAAACCTAACCTTGTGGTGGGCGTCGGCCATGGCCGGAGGAGAAAGGGGTGCTCCGGCTACTCCCCTTCCCTGGCATCCCCACCCTCTGCACCCGGGTCCCGGGGGGAGGCAGGGCGGGCACTCTTACGTGATGTCCTCACGGATGGAGGTGCCATGGTTGAGGTTATGGAAGCGGACGGAGATGCAGTCCCTCAGCCCGAAGGTGCATTTGTTCTCTCTCTTGTAGGCACTGAAGCACTCCCTGAAGTCCTCAAAGGTCTGGAAGTGGCTGCCCAGCTCCATTGCTACCCTCCACCCTGATGAGCAAATGGGCCCCTGAGCATGGAGAGCTACCAGGAGGGGTCAGAGGTCACTGGAGGGGTCAGAGGTCACATAGATGCTATGAGGGGTGCAGAGGGATCCATATATGGCACACTGTGGATACTTGTGGCCCAGAACTTGACATTAAGGCGGTACCCCTCAAACCTCCCCCCAGCCAAGGTTCAAACGAGTATTGCTAGAGCTATGAAAACCTGGCAGTTGGAGAGGAATATGGGAGGGAGAAGACGATCGTCCGTGCTTATTATCCAGACCCTAAGCACCGCCCCCTCGTGGGGAGAACGAATCATAAGCTAGATCCTCAAACGGGCTTCTCTCTGAGCCAGTTGTAAAAAGAAGCATGAGCAACACGACTGGAGATGGACGGGAGAGACGACCAATGAATATCTGGCTCCCGCCTCCAAGTGGGCCTGCCCGGGAACTTCCGGATTCGAAGCCTCCCCGCTCCCTTATCTCCCGGAAACAAGGGGTGATGGGCAGCTCTGTGGGCGGGTGAAGGCTCTTCTCCGCAGCCCCGCCCCGGAGCCGACTCGGGAGCTGGTGCTGCCAGGGCTAGGAGCTGTGGTGCCTGTGTTGTCTCCCTCTTGCGGCGCCGAGCTAGCGCGATGTCTTCCCCGCTGGATTCGGGGAGCTCCGAGGAGCCCTCAAGGGACCTCCGCAGCGTCTTGGTCACCAGCGTGCTCAACCTGGAGCCGCTGGATGAGGATCTGTACAGGTAGTGGCGCCCGCGGCGGACCCCCAAGATCGCGACTTGTCTCCTCTATATCACGACAGGAGCCCTTCCAACTTGCTAGGACCGGGGGGCGCGGCGAGGCAGCATAGCCCTGTCCTTGACCTACCTAAACCTCCCTCCCCTCCCCCAGGCAGGTCGTCCTCCCTCTTCCGTTCTCTTCGCTTTTCTTCTCTCATTCTCTTCCCACTCCTTGGCGATAGGGAAGGAGCCACGATTTCGTGCTGACCTAAAAAGCACCTGCTTTGGTGGCAGTGGGGAGCCCTAGACAATGCGACTAAGGAATCCCAATGACTGAGCCCTTCCCCGTTCACCTTTGAAGCCAGGACAAGGCAGCTTGACCTTTCACCGACATGCTGCCGAATCCACTTGGCGAGCATCTATTAAGCATCCACTGTATGCAAGGCCCGGTGCTAGGTGCTGGGGCTACTGAAACAAAATGATACCTACCCTGTCCCCAAAGAGGTTAGCCCAGGAGTCCCTCCTCTTCCTAGTTCGAGACAGGCCCACTTCTCCCTCCCCAAGGCTGTTTCCACATTGCCATGCTTCCGTTTAATAGAGCCGGGCCTGTATGTTACATAGCAAGACAGCTTTTGTTTATTAAAGACCCAGAGGCCTAGGCCCTTAAATGGTGGCCCTAGAGTGGATTCACTCTGAGAGGCCAGAAGACTACGGGACACCAAGGACTTAGGCTTGATTTCACAGTAAATTTCCCTGAAGGCAAAAGGTCCTGTTCCAGCCTTCCCTGTAGTGCTAGGCATATAAGTAATCGCTCAATCAATATTTATTGATTCTTTATCTGCCTGCTTTCCTCGCCTCTCCCTGGGACTGGTTGCCAAACCTGGATGCTCTTATCCATCTGAGGACAAGGTTCGTTAACTGTAGACAAAATGGGATTTAGTAATTTTTCTTGAAGTTTAGTAGTGAACTTTTTGTGGTGAAAAGAGAACCAGACTGAGATTATGGGTTCTAGCACAAGCTTCTGACTCTCTTGTATGAGCTAGGACTGGTTGCTTCCTCTCTTTAGGCTTTAGTTTCCCCTTCTGTAAAATGAGATTCGACTAGATGATCCTTAAGACAATTGTGTTTATAGGCCCTTCCTTCAATTTTTCTCATTTCACAGGGGGAGGCATTACTGGGTACCTGTAACCCAAAGGCTCTTTGGAGGTCAGATTGTGGGCCAGGCCCTGGTGGCTGCAGCCAAATCTGTGAGTGAAGATGTCCATGTTCATTCCTTGCACTGCTACTTCGTGAGGGCAGGTAACCTTCCCCTTCCACCCCTCATATCACCACCACCCCAAGCTACCACTACATGCATACTTGCTTTCATATTCTAGGCAGCTTGTTGGGAGTGCTCAGGTCAAAGTTGACTGTTTCGGAGGGAGTTTGATTTCTCCTTCGTGTTAACTGCCCTTACTACCACTCACTTTGACATTGAACCATATTCTGCAGAATTTTGTTACTTAAGATTTCCTCAGGCATTCGTTCATACGTGTGTGACACCCAATTGGTAGGCCTTCCACTGCTTATTTTTGTGAGGTATTGAAGTATAAAACAGTGCTGGCCTGGGTCAGGAGACTTGGGTTTTGCGACTGCCTGTATGACATTGGACAAGTCATTTCTCTTTGCTAGGCTTTTGTTCTCTCATCTGCAAAATGGTGATTGGGGGAGGAAGAGCAGGGTAAATCATAACTGGATACATGTGTACCTCCTTATGGTTTACAAAACACTTCACATACATTATCTGACTTGATCCTCATAACAACCCAATAAGGTAAGTAATGTAAGCATTATTTTCAGTTTTACAGATGAGGAATCTAAGGGGGAAAATCACTTAGCCAAGGTCACATAGCTAGTACGTATCAGGGCCAGCACTAGAACCTGTGTCTCCTGATTCCAAATCTAGTGCTTTTTTCATTATACTGAGAGATGGTTTCCTAGGTTCCTGTTAGCACCAGCGTTGTACCCTGAGGTCCCTGGCAGCAGGGACATTCTGTGAGTCTTTCTGGTCTCTACTGGAGAGGCAGAACCCAGGCTCACCTAGCTGCCCCCTTGTGCCCCGCAGGGGACCCAAAAGTGCCGGTGTTGTACCAGGTGGAACGGACACGAACAGGAGCCAGTTTCTCTGTACGCTCAGTGAAAGCTGTGCAGCATGGCAAGGCCATCTTCATCTTCCAGGCTTCATTCCAGCAGACTCAGCCCAGCCCTATACAGCACCAGTTCTCAATGCCATCCATCCCCCAACCAGAGGAGCTTCCTAGCCGTGAGGAGCTCATTGAAAAATTCTTACGGTGAGGGGCATTGTAGTCTGGAGGTGGGAGATTGACCTTAGGGCTCATGTCTAGGACTTGAAAATGTCCTCAATTTTTTATTAAATGGAAATTACCTGTGCCCTACCTTGTAAGATTATAGATGTTTAAATTTGTTTTGGAAAGGTATAAAAATGCTATACATGTACTCTTGTTAGTGAGCAAGACTTTGGGAAATGGGGCTTCCTGAAGTCTGAGGCTCAGGGGGAAGGTTTGGGGTAAGCCTCAGCCCAAAATTTCGGTTAGCAGGGACTCAGAAGTCATCTAGTCCAACCCTTAACTGAACAGCAATTCCCTCTATTGTCTCATCCGGTACCCTTGAAGCCCTCAGGTGACAGGACCTCATGCCCTTTTTTTCCCCCCCAAGTAGAATTGGATTGCCTTGAGACAACAGGAATGTAGCTAAGTGAAGAAGGAAAGGCTTTGTTATCAGAGAGTTCTCCCTTACCTAGATTATTGTCAAATGCAGTACAAAATGCCAGGTGTGTCTGGCTGCTTTAATTCAAGTGGACAAAGGTAATTCATTGGGTTGGGGTGAGAGGCACAAAACTGGCAGTAGTAATTATGAGGCTGTCTCTCCATTTTACACAAGGCCAGGTAGGGAAGAAATTACACAATTAACCACAGAATCTCAGAGTTGAAAGGGATCTCAGAGATCACCTCTTCAAATTTATACCTGCAAAGGAAGTTCTCTTAACTTCAAGCTTCTTGCTTGACCTCCTGGGATGAATAACTAACTCAGTACTTCCTGTCTTCCAGTCTAGTGTTGGACAGCTCTGGTTGTTAGAATTTTTTTTCTTTTATATCCAAAATGTGTTCCTCTGAAGCTTTTACCCATGTTTCCTAGTTATATTTGTGACTAAGCAGAAGAAATCTCATCCCTTCTGTACAACTTTGATTTTGGATAGATAGGAAAGGATAGGGGACACTTCAGGACCTCTTACTGAGCCTGGGACATGGAGGGATGATGCACTGACTCTGCTACTTAGCAGCTGTGTGACTTTGGGCAAATCACATCTCTCTGGGGCTGTTTCCTCATCTGTAAAATTAAGGAGTTGACCTGGATGATCTCTAATGTTCCTTCCAGCTTTATAGACTGGACATGGAGTAAAGTGACTCCTCATTTTCACTCTTTCCAGGGACCCTGAGCTACGGAAGAAGTGTAAAATAGGATTGAACCGAATGGCTGCCAAAGAAGTACCCATTGAAATCAAGCCGGTGGATATGCCCAGACTGGACCAACAAAAGGCCAAGCAGATGTTCTGGGTTCGGGCTCGGGGCCACATTGGTAAGAATTGCTGTTTCTTGCCTTGTTCATGTCCCCTTCCAAAGGGGCGATAGGTAGGCAGAGCAGCTGAAGTCAGAAATTTCACTGTAGACATTGATGGGGCAATTATAAGATCATAGAATTTAGAGCCAGGAGGAGCCCTTGTACAGGCGAAGAAAGTGAGGCCAGAAAGGGCAAGAAACTTCCCAAAGGCCATATAGGTAATACGTAGAAGAGCCTATTTCTAACCCAGGTCTTCTGACTCTTCCCATTGTACCGTGCAATGGCTCCACATCTGCCTTCACTCGCCTCTATGAACCTGGGGCCCAGGCTTCCTCAGTCTCACCAGCTAAGGGTACCATTTCAGGGGAAGGAGACATGAAGATGCATTGCTGTGTGGCCGCCTACATATCTGACTACGCCTTTCTGGGCACTGCCATACTTCCCCACCATCACCTCTACCAGGTCGGATTCATGGTTTCCCTTGACCACTCCATGTGGTTCCACGCCCCATTCCGAGCTGACCACTGGATGCTGTATGAGTGTGAAAGCCCTTGGGCTGGTGAGTTTAGAGGATGGGGGAAGGAGATGGGAAAAGACCATTTGGAAAGCTGAATGCTGACTGGGGGGAGTGGGGTGGCGGTGAGCACGCTGGGGGACAGCACTTTCACAATTCCAGCAGTGTCACCACACTTTAGCACTATCCATTGTCTCATTTGATGATATTGTGTTTGATCCCCACAACTCTGAGAGGAAGTGGCATTGATACCTCTAAATGAGAAAAGTGGGCAGTCACAGGATCCAGAGCTGGAAACGGTCTTTGAGATTTATCTAGTTCTCATAGAGAAATGACTTGTCCAAGATCATTCCAGTAGCTAATAACAGATAGAACTACTAAACTGGGCCCTTTCTCAGGCCCTGGGCTTTCCCTTTGCATCAGATTTGGATCTCATAAAACTGTTTACACGAGAGATGTGGGGGCTGAAAACAGGTTTAGCTCCCAAGATATTGAAACGTTACTGGATTTTAGCTCTGTAGTGGGTTATTGAGAAAGCTGGCAATGTCTTGTGGTAGAAAGAGCCCTGAGGGGCAGCTAGGTGGTGCAGTGAATAGAGCACCAGCCCCGGAGTCAGGAGGACCTGAATTCAAATCCGGCCTCAGACACTTAACACAAAAACTAGCTGTGTGACCTTGGGCAAGTCACTTAACCTCAATTGCCCTCCAAAAAGCAAAAAAAAAAAAAAAGAGCCCTGAACTGGAAAAACTAGACTCTGGCCCCATCTCTGCTATTTATGAGACCTTGAACTAATATGAGCTATTGAGGCAGCGTGGTATAGAGAGGAAATAACACTGGATTTGGCTCCAGGAGAAACCGAGTTCAAAACCTGCCTCTCACATTACACTTCAAAAAGTCATGTGACCTAGGAGAGACAAGTCACCTAGTTTCCTCATCTGAAAACATGGACAATAGATAGACCTTTATATACAGGACTGTTGTGAGGATCAAAAAAAGTTCTATATAAATGTCAGCTATTCTTACTGTTAAGGAATAGGCTATTGCCATCTGTAGCTTCAGAAACCACAGGATAATGTACTGTTTCCCCAGTCTTTCCCTGGGTGGTCTCTTGGCATGATGGATGTGAAGAATACCGAGGTTTAGGAAGGGTCTGAGTACAGACCAGTTGCTCATTCTTCTTGCCTACCCACAGGTGGCTCTCGAGGGTTGGTTCATGGGCGTCTGTGGCGACGAGATGGTGTCCTGGCCGTAACATGTGCCCAGGAGGGTGTGATCCGGGTGAAGCGGCCGAAGCTGGAGAGTAAGCTGTAGGAAGAAGCTACCCCTAGAACCCTTGCATCCATTCCTGTATTCTGCTCTACCAAGAACTATGGAGGAGGGCTGTCTCCCTTTAGCACTTTGCACATAATAAAAACAGGTACCACTTGGAGGATTCAGCTTTTTTATTCCCCTAGGCTAGAGCAGTTGCTCCATTACTCTTGGCCTTTTGAGGAGACTGTGCCTCAAAGTCAGATGGGAAAGGGAGAATGGGTGGAGGAGAGTCTGGGGAGGGGGCCATTGCTGGTTCTTGGTAGAGAAACATGTGCCAGACTTCCTCCATTCCCATCACTGCCACCTGCAGGTAAGGTTGACCACAGATACACAAGGCTAGTTAGGGGCACAGCAAAATGGTGACAGGGACTGAAAAGAAATGACGATCCCAAGGCAAAGAACCTAGGTTCACATTTGAGACCTGCTTACTACCCTGTGTAACCTTGGGCAAGTTATATGAGACGGAAACAGATCCAGAGAGGTTAGACTAGGGAATCTCTAAGGTCTCTTCTGAATCCTATGATCTTTCTAGTTCCCAACACTATTGAATATCTGCCTGTCAGTCTTTGTCCCTACAGCTTCTCACTCACCCATCCCTATCAGGATGAGGTTAGTCCAGAGCCTCCCTGATAAGCAGTTCCTTGAGGCTGGGAGGTGGAGTGGAGGTGAGGCCAGCTTCTTGCAGCGCCTGGAGCTGGGCCTCTGACTGGCGCTTGTCAATGCCAAGCCTCCAGGAGAGGCGAACGTGAGCCTCAAGAAAAGGTCCCAGCAGGGGATGGGAATCGCTAGCTCCTAGCAGCTGCAGTGCCTGCTCACAACTCAGCCGTGCCTCACTGGGTTGCTCCAGCTCTTGGTGGCACACAGCCAGGCCTACCAGGGTCAACAGCGTCCGATGGGCACCTACTGGAGTGCCCAGTTGGGTCTGCAGGCGCCAGGCATTAGTCCAGAGCCGTAAGGCCTCTCGGTAGAGGCCGGTGCAGGTGAGCCTTTGTGCCTGTCGAAGCTCGGGTAGAATGAAGAAATCCTGGAGGTCGGGTGCCTGACGAAGCTCAGGCACAGACTGCAGGTGCCCCAGGAACTGTTCAAAGGCCCGGCTGCGGCGGGCAATTGTCTCGGCAGTAAAATTCCTCCGTAGGCGTTTTCGGGGAAAGGAAACTGCAGCCATGGGCCCACGGAACTGCTGCCGAAGTTGCCGGTGTAATCGTTCAAAGTCAGAGTAGCGCCGGGAAATCTGGGCTGCCACATGTTCCTGTGGCCCGGGGCCTATCAGGGCGATGGTGTAGAGCTGTAGAAGGAGAGGGGGAACAAAAGGACCATTTGGCTTGGGAATTGTCTCCTTTACCCTACCAGATTCCCTTTGCCCACCTCCCTCACTTTCAGCTTCATCACATCATCCCCTTTCCCACCCCATAGAGTAATAGGACCTGGAAAGAGGGAAATCTTGGGCCTAGTACCAAAGGGACCTGGAGACCCACCTTACCTGAGGCTCCTCTGAATTGCCCAGGGTCACAGTGCAGCACAGAGAGAAAGAGACAGAGATGAGACTCATAGCTGGCAGCTCCAGACCCTCACCCCCTAGCAAGCCTGTAGCACTGTAGAATGCTAGGTCTTTGGAGCTAGAAGGAACCCTAAATGCCATTTTAACCCTAGAGTCCAGTTTTTTAAATATTGTGATAGTTGTAATTTTATTTTTAAAATTTAAAACATTTAAAAAACATTCTAAGAAGGGGTCCACAGACCTCACACCATACTGCCAAAGAGGGATTCGGGGGCAGGGGGTAGAGGAGGTTCTGTTACACCAAAGCAGTAGAATCCCTGGTCCTGTATAGGCCCTTCTCCAGTGGGGAAGCTGGAACCCAGGGAGAAGTTATTCTCCCTAGGTCACACTGCTAATAAGTGTCAGAACTCTGGGACATTTTTGACTGTCAAGCCACGACACTTAGATCTTCTGGCCTGTTCATTTTTAATAGTTTTAAGAGTTTACAAGAGGAAACTCAGGTTCTCCTATGCCATATGATTTGTCTTCCACCCATGTAAGCTGCCCAGACACCTAGGCAGCTGGCAGCACAGTAGATAGAGCTCTGGACCTGGAGTCAGGAAAACCTGAGTTCAAATTCAGCCCCAGACACTTACTAGCTGTGTGATCCTGGGCAAGTCACTAACCTTCTTGCCTTGGTTTTTCCTCAACTGCAAAGTGGGGATAATAATAGTATATCTCTCAGGGATGTTAAGAGGATTAAATTAGATAATATTTGTAAAGGCTTAGCATAATACTTGGTACAAAGTAGGTGCTTAAATTTTTATTACAGTCTTCTTCCCTTCAACCTGATAATCAGGGAATAGCCAATATTCTGGGTTATAGTCAAATGGTTCCCAGATAGAAGAGCCATTTTTATGCTTTATGCCTTATAAATCACTTTCACAGTATACAATGGCTCAAATCTAGGGTTTGAAATTTACTAGGCCGGTGACCATAGGCAAGGCTCATGATGTAAAGCAAGGGTGGGGAATTTGTGGCCTTGAGGCCACACATGGCCCTCTAGGTCCTCAAGTGCTGCCTTTTGAGTGGCCTCAAGGCCGCAGGTTCCCCACCTCTGATATAAAGCAAGATTCCCTAATAGAACTGTCCAAAAATGAGAATAAGCTGCTTTAGGAGATATGAAAGTGCCTGTGTCTTGGAGGTCAGTTAAGCTTGGGACATTAGAGACCAAGTAAATGATCATCTTGGGAGGATATTACAGAGGTTTCCTGTCCAGGTACTTTGGATTTAGATGGCCTCTGAAGGTTCCTCCAACTCCGAGGCTTTCATTCTAGTGAGGCAGCTAGGTGGCACAGTAGATGGAGCAGGAGGCATGAGTCCCAAGGACCTGAGTTCAATTTCTTCCTAAAATATTCATTAGCTGTATGACTTCTAGCAATCACTTAACCTCACTTACAGGGATAATAACTACCTCACAGGGCTGTTTTAGAGTCAAATGAGCCAACATAAAGCCAGTACATAAATGCTATTATTTTTTTCTATTTGATAGAGGAAACAACTATAATAAAAATATGAATAGGGTTTTAAGGCTTAAAAAGACTGTACTCAACAGTAGCCACATGAAGTACGTACCTCAAGTGCCAAGTATTAACCCCCTTTTATAGATGGAGGAACCTAGAAGTTATGACTTGGCCAAGGTCACATGGCTAGTCCTAGCCTTCAAACCTAGGTCTTCCCATTCTCAGGTCCAGCGCTGTGGCTACCAATGCTGCCTGGATCCCTCCCAGCTGCTGAGGAAGCCACCATGCTCATCTGTTTTTTTATTCTTCCAGTTCCTCCGCTCTCTCTTGGTTCATCTATATCCCCACTGTCCCAGACCCCTTCCATACTGGCCTGAGCCCAGATTCCTGCTTGCTGTGTACATAATGCTATTGGAAGGTCTCCAGGTAGGGGAATGGAAGGGAGGGAACCTACAGATATGGGAGGAGGTCCCCATGGCCTCATTTCTGCCAGACAGTGGGGGTGTGTGTGTGTTATAGACAGGCAAGTTCCTGGACTAGTTATAAGCAAGTTAGAGGATGAGCTTCCTTCATGAGTTACTTTCCAAGTTTCATGTCAAGTTTCAATGTCACTCATATCTCCTCTATTTCAGACCCTCCTCCCTACAGAGCAGCTTCTAGTGGCTCCTCAACGGGCTAGTCCTTTCCACCAGCTGCTGCTCTCACCCTTCTTCCTTAGTTACTTCAATTAAATTAAAAAGCATTTGTTAAACTGTTGACTGTCCTTGACACATACTGTTTCTCTTCACCTTCACAGCCTGAATCCTTTCCCTTCCTCTACAGTATTACTGCCATGCAGACCACTTTTACCAAGCATGAGCAAGCTTCCTTTGCATGGGTGTGGGGAGGTTCTGCCCTTCTAGTCTCCTGAATATCACATCTCAATTGGAGGGGGTGAGGGAGGGTGGGGGTGGGGGAAGGAAGACTGGTCTTGGCCTTCCAGATTTCTTTAGGTACAGCCAGCCACCTCAATCTACAGAGCTTTGAGGACCTAGGCTGGAGGGAGCAGGACCCAGCCAGTGGAGGGTGGGCCTCACTCACCACGTACTTGGAGGGGGGCTCATTGATGACATTGGCACTGGTCACTTCAAAGAGCAGCCGCTGGGGTACCAGGTTACTTTTTGACTTTTTCCAGAAGTCCTGTAGTTGTCGTGTCAAGAGGTTATTGCCTCGGGGACCATCTGCTGGGGGACTCCGATCTGTTTAGGGATAGGGCGCAGTCAGAGCTTTGATCTGGCTAGCTGGGCATTCTTAGTCAAATCACTAGCCCCTTCTGAGCCTTTTTCCTTCTCAGTAAAATGAGGTAGTTAGCCTGAATGATCGCTTAAGGGCCCTTTCAGCTCTAAATCCTGCAACCAACAGATTCGGTTGCGTCCCCGAGGCAGAGTTCTGAAAACGGAAAGATAGAGATTACCCAATTTTTAAGATCTCTTCCTAAAACCTATTGTGTGAAAAGGGACGTTGTTTGCGGTGGGCCCAAGATGGGAGAGGACCAAGCGAAGAACTGGTCCTTTAAGAATGCTGTCAAATTATTATTTGAAACGCTTGATAAACGGAATGATTGCAAATGCCCACCGAGTCGGGGAATAAAAGTCAAGTTTAAGGGGCTGCCCTCCCACCTCATTTCCCAGGGCTTGCCTCCATCCTCCCCAGCTCCATCCTCTCCAGGACTTTTAAGTCTTCGGCCCAGGGCAGCCCCTGGTCCCAGAGGATCTCCGTTTTCTTCCTCTTCCTCCTCGTCCTCATCATCTTCTGTGCTGGTGAAGCTCAAGGTGCCACTGAGACGTGTGGATAAGCCCTCGGTATCATCCTCTTCGAGCTCCGAACTCTCCGGGAAGTCCTCGGCCTCCGCGCCTGGGGCTGGCTCCCCCGAGCCCTCTCCGGTTAGGGCCAGGGCGTGCCGCAAGCGGTGCAGAAGGCGGGAGGCCATGGTACCCTGGGAGAAAGCAATCGGGGACGCACTGTTGAGGCGGAGGTGCGGGAGGGGGGGACAGGCCACCGGGAAGGAGGCCTTAGCCAGAAAGCAGAGAATTGGAGAGGGAAAGGGATTCTCAGGGCAAAGGATTTGTGAAGGGCGATCGATTAAGAATGCAGGGAAGGAAGCACTAGCAGAGGGAAGGGAGTCAGGGTCTGTTCGAATCGGGGAGGGGGAGTAAGGAGTGTTTTAAAGGGGAGGCCGAGAGAGTGACTCTCTGGTTGAGGGCGGGGGTTGGATGGGGAGGAGTGGTCTGAGGGCCCAGCCTGACTCAGTCGGAAAAATAGGGGTAGACCTCAGCCTGACCGGAGGGAGTCTCTACTTTGGGGGGGTGGGGTGGCAAAGGAGTCCCCCAACCTGGAGGGAGGCAGGGGATGTGAGCGGGTAGGCGGAGCGGGCGCGGCCACCTGGAAGGGAAGGCGGGTGGTCTGTTCTGTTTGGAAGCTGGGGATACCCCAGAGAAGGGGATGGGGAGAGGGACGGAGTCTGGAGTCCTGGCCCAGCTCATTTGGGTGGGGGTGAGAGGCGGAACGCAGTCTAGTTAGAAGAGAGGGTGAGGGGCTCCCCATAACTGGAAGACGCTTGCAGAGTCGGGAAGAGAAGAGCAGGTTCCCCAGCCCCAGTGGTTTGGGGGAAGATATAGGGGTAGCAGAGGCTGGCACCCGCCCCGCCCCTCCCCGAGAGCCCGAGGTTATGATGTGTTCCAGACACCCCCTCACGTCTGGGAGCCCGGGTCACGGGCTGCAGTGCTCGCAACCCAACAGTCTGTCCGGCCGTCGGAGGTAGGTTTGAGGTCAGGGGTCCGAAGGCAGGAGGCCTCCTTCCCCGCCCTTCCAGCCCGGTAGCCCGGTCCTGCTCGGCCTAACCCACAGCTGCTCACCGAAGCTCGAGAGATGGGACGGCCTCCCCACTCGGCTCCGCGGCTCCCTCCGGTCTCTTCCTGCCGCGGCCCCGCCCCCGACTCCGCCTGCTCCGGGATCGCTGGCCTTGGGAGCACAAGGACCGAAAACCACTGGCTCGGTCAGTCGCAGGATTCTGTGGCCCTGACCTGTTCGGTGTAAGCGACGGAAAAACGGTTGTAATGAGGAACTTGCAAATCTGGAATCTTGCAGTGCAAACCCTGGAATCCGTGGTGCAAAAAACCAAGTCCAGAATCTTGAACCCTTGGAATTGGGATCCATCAACTTAGATTGAATACCCTTACCCCGTCGGGATGGGCACTCACCTAGGAGTCCCCTCCAGAAACAACACCAAAGTGACCCACACTTACTCCCTCTCTTCCAGGATCGATCAGCCAATAAATATTTATTAAGCACCAACTTTTTGCTAGACACCTGGTGATCCGAAGACAAAATGCATCGGTCCCTGGCCTCATGGAGCTTACCTTCTTGGGGGAGGCAATGAACACTCGTGTTAGAATAAAATAAATACAAAGTGTGGACAAAAGGAATTGAAGGAGGAGGGTCGAGGATCAAGAAAAGCTTCCTATTTCTAGCTGGGTTTTGAAGGAAACTAGAGATTGTGAGGTAGAGATGAGAACAGTATCCCAGGCATGGGCTACACCCTGTGTAAAGGCACTGAGAGAGATGAAATGTCTTTGGTGAAGAGCGAGAAAGCCACTTTCACTGGAAGCAGTTTGAAGGGCTCTCCAGGGCTTTCTGAAGTCCTTTCTAAAGAAGTAAAAATCCAATTATCCCTCACGTGGATGTTGAGTAGTTTTTTATAACTTGTTCAAAACACTTTATTATTATCTCAATATCCTTTGTGAGCAAACTTAATCCCCACAAGGGTGGAAACTTCAGAGGACATGGTGGGTGTCTGCAAGATTTAAAAGGCAGAAGTCTTGGGTTCCAGCCCTGCTCCGCCTCTTAGCTTTTTTACTTTCCTCAATTCATTGTCTACGTGGATGATTTTTATTTTCTTTCCTTATAAAATTGAAGGATTGTATTGGGTGGCTGATGAGGTGCAGGCTCTGGGAGCCCCCTTGAGCTCTCCTTGAATCTTTTGAGTTAACAGACTCTGGACCCCCTAGAGCTCTCCTTGAATCTTCCCACTGAAGGCATTTGCCTGAGGTCATGGGCCTTAAATTGTGGCTCTGCCGGTCTTTAGCCCTCCTTTGTTCCAACTGTTTCCCACTCTTGGTGCTCCAGTTCCCACCCTTGAACTGTCCTGGCCCACCATTGTCTGTGGTCTCCAGGTAGCCTCCAGCAACTTCCCACCCTTAATCACTCAGTACAGGAGTCTGATCTCATCTGACTCCTCCTGAAGACCCTCCCCAAACTCATTACTGGAGTCTGACCTCATCTGACTCCTCCTGAAGACCCTCCCCAAACTCTTTCTCTAGACCACCCCTAGATTCCTCCCACAACCTTTCTGTATATAGAATCCCATCTTCCCTCCATGTGGTTGGTGTGAGAGCACCATATAATAGTTTAGCACAGATTTAATCTGTTTTACACTTGCTCTGTGAGAGCACCATAGAATGACCTAGCATAGACTGGCTCCTTGAGAGTCTACCCCATATGGTGAACTATTAATGAACTTTGTTTTTCTTTAGCTGAGAAGACGAGTAGAATTCTTTCCGCAGGACCCAGCATGTTGGTATTTTGGGGTCTCAGGCAACCCTAACCCTCTTTGTGGGTACCCTCTTCAGTGGCTTCTTAGGTCCTTTTCCTCCAGTTGTGGTGCTGTTTTCGAAGCCCCTTTATAGTTCTGACCTTCTATAAGCCCCTTCGAAATGAATGAAAAGGCATTTTGCTAAGCACAAATACAAAACACAAAAGCAAAGACTGTCCTAGTCCTCCAGGAGCTTTTATTCTAATGGAGAGATAGCAAACTTTGGGAGAAGTGTTGATCAGGGAGAGTCAAATTGAGCCCTGAGTGGGGCCTTAGGAGAATTAAATGATCCACTCCTTTCAGGAACAAAGGAATTGAGTCCAGAATTGGAGAGGGAGGAGGAATGCACTGGGTAAAAAACTCTTAAGAAACTGTCTACAAGTGGGGATCGAAGCCTACCTACAATAGTGGACCAGGTTAGGCTTTGCCAATTTTGACAGCTGGGGCCTCTGTGCAGAAGTTCTAGAGAAGAAAAGGTTAAAAACAAGAAACCTTCAGGCCATGGTTTCTGGTTCTAGTGGGAGTAAAGAGAGATTTGTGAAATAACTTGCCTGAACAATGTTGTAGTCCTTGACTGCCAGAACACCAACTTCCCTTTAAGCTTCTGACCTTCTCTCTGACAGCCTCAGTGTAGGGAGAGTCCTATCTGATTGGGGGAAAGATGTTAGTCAGCACCCCCCATCAGAAAGGCGGCTCCTCCTCTAGCTCCAGCTCCATCCCCATTCTCTCCCAATTTTATAGAACATCTACAGCTAGGAGAGCATGGGAGAAATCTCTGGAGACCTGTGACCTCAGTAGCCCTACTCTTCTCTGGACATCTAGAGGAATTGGCATTAGATAAGGAGTAAAGACAAGTCTTTAACCCTCAGCGCCCCACTCCTCTGGACCCTCAGAAGCACATTTATATGGCTAAGACTAGAAGGGACAATCAAATGTGTAAGTTAGATAATACCCAGGAAGCCAGTTGTGCCAAGTCAGTGAATTGTGGTTTAGTGGAAAAAACAATGGGCTGAGAGCCAGGAGAGCTTTGCTTAAGACCTTCAGCTTAGTCCCTAATTCTTTCCATGACCTTGTGAAGAGGTCACCATAAAATGTTGAGGTATAGGATTAGGATGCTCAAGACCCCAAAATACCAACACTCCAGGTCCTGCGGAATTAATTTGACTCAAGTCTTCTCTCAGCCAAAGAAAAGCAAAGTTTATTAAAAGTTCACCATAATGGGTAGACTCTTAAGGAGCCGGTCTATGCTAGGTCATTCTATGGTGCTCTTACAGAGCAAGTCTAACACATATTAAACCTGTGCTAAACTATTATATGGTGCTCTCACACCAACTACATGGAGGGAAGATGGGATTCTATATACAGAAAGGCTGTGGGAGGAATCTAGGGGTGGTCTAGAGGAGGAGTTTGGGGAGGGTCTTCAGGAGGAGTTAACGAGGTCAATGCAAGAGTGGATTGATATTTTGATAGGCTCAAGGGTGGGAAGCAGATGGACAGTGGAGGGTCAGGCTCATAACAGAGGTTTGGGCCCAGCCACAATGAAATACTTATGGCCTCTGCAAATGCCTCATCAAGTGGGAAGATTCAATCAGACTCAAAGGATTTCCCAGAGCGTGTACCTCAAAGATTCAAGGAGAGCTCAAGGGGGGTCCCAGAGCCTACACCTCATCACATCCACAGAAAGAACTACAGAGTTTGAATGCAGACTGAAGCAAACTACCTGCTCTCTTTCTTTTTCTTGTTTTGTTTTGTTTCCTCTTTCCCATTGTTCATTCCATCCATTATAATCTTTCTTTACAACCTGACTAATGTTTAACACGAAGGTATTTGCAAATCCTATACTTGATTGCATGCCGACAAGGCGGGGGAAGGAAGAGAGGGGGAAGAAAATTTGAACCTCAAGGGATTGTGGAACTGAATCTTGCAAACTAAAAGTAAACAAATAAATTAATTTTAAAAAAATAAAAGTAAATTCGTCATCTCCGCCCCTAAACCCTCCCCTCTTCCAAAGTTGCCTATTTCTGTGGAAGTAGCGCCGGACTGACCCTAACCCCGTATATCCATTAGCTGCCAAATCTTGCCATTTCCACATTAACAGCATCTCTCTCATCCAACCCCCTCTCTCTGTTCCCTCAGGCCTTCTTCACCTCCTTTATTCTCCTAAAGATTCTCTTACCTCTGATTTGCCCCATAAAAAGAGATCCTCCTTTCCCTCCTGAAGCGGCTCTCGCGCCAGCACTTGCATGGAGCTTTTCCCTATCCTCCTAAGGGTTAGTGCCTCCCCTTCCAAATTCCCTTATTTAGCTACTTTGTACATTTGTGTTTGTTTATATTTTACATTCGTTGACATACCTTCAGACAGCCTTGCCTCCCCAGTTCCCATGACTTAACACCTTTCTTCCGCTTCCCACCACTGTTTACAAAGGCAGTGATACCCTAAGCAAGACTGTGCTGTAGGCTACTCTTAAGAGCTAATTATTAAATTTTTTGTGTGAGCTTTTACACCTCAAAAATCTCTACAGATAAAGGTTGATTTATTGTATTATTGGTTGTCTGGTCTATAGAAACTGCGGAAGAATATAATTCAGATTAAATTTAAAACTTGGGGTGACTGGTTGGTGCAATGAATAGAGCACCGGCCTTGGAGTCAGGAGGACTTGAATTCAAATACGACCTCAGACACTTAACACTTACTAGCCATGTGACCTTGCGCAATCCCAATTGGGAAACCCCAATTGTCCTGCCTTCCCCCCTCCAAAAAACAAAAACAAAAACCTTAAAACACACTTTTTTTTTGAGGGGGGAGAGTTGGTTGTTAAATATTTATCAGTGAAGTAGCTAGGTGGCCCAGCAGATAGAGTACCTGCCCTGGAGTCAGGGCAACCTGAGTTCAAATCCAGCTTCAAACACTTTTACTAGCTGTGTGACACTGGGCAAGTTTCTTTACCCTGATTGCCTTAAAAAAAAATTACCAATTTTCCTAAATCTCACTGTCACCCATAACTGGTTTACTGTGCTGTGAAGAATTCTGAAATTTTCTCTGATCGCAATTCTTGTATCCTGCCTCACTTCTTTCAAACCTGTTGCATGTCCTCACCATGACCTTGAGTCATTCTGGCTGTCCTCCCTGTCCTCTCTCCCTGTCCTCATCCATCCATCACCTCTATCCTGGCCTTACTTCTCCCCCTTCGTAGTCTTGACTCTATAACCAGTTCAATGATGCTCTTCCCCAGCTCTGAAGTACTCTGTCCTCATCTCAAGAGAAGGCTTTGCTATCTGCTTTTTTGATAAAATGGAGACCATCTGTAGAGAGCCACCTATCCCTTTGATCAAATGAGATCATATCTGCAAAGCACTTAAAATAGTACCTGTTGCATAGTAGGTATTGTGGAAATACTTAATCCCTTCTCCTGTTCTAGACTTCAAAACCTCTCTTCACCCCACATTCTCATTTGTTCTGGTCTTTGGAAAGGAAACCCCCCTTCTTGTGTCTTTGACTCCAGGTTTCTTTACCTTTGCCCAGGCTGACCTTGGTGCCAGTTGTGAGGTCATGCATTCCTTCTTCACCTCCTCCTCTTGGAATCAATCCTTAGCTTTTTTGTAGGCTCAGCCCGAATGAAATGGTTTCTGGTGAAACCACTACTTATCCCCTTCGTTACTGACGGGCTCTCTTCCCCTCCTATTACTTTCTATTTACTTATGTACAAAGAGATTGTATCTTCTACAGGATGATATAAGCACCTTAAGGACAGGAGCCGTCAAGTTTTCATCTTTGTATCTCCAGTACCTATCAATCAATCAACATCTGTTAAGGCTCTATTACATACCAGGCAGTGTGCTAAGCACTGAGGTTATGAAAAGAGACAAAAGCAGTTCCCTGCCCTCAAGGAATTTACAATCTAATGGGGGAGACAACATGAAAACAAACACAGCAAACTATATATAGGATAAATAGGAAATAACGTACAGAAAATGATGGGATATTGGGAGCTGGATCCCTAAAGGAAAAGACCATGTATCTGGAAGCAACCCAGTCACAAACAGGCCTAACCCTGTAATTACTCAGATAAAAGCTTCAGTGCAGGCACAAGGTGCCTGCCCAAGGACCTTGCCTCTGGCAAAACTTTGTATAAACAGAACAATCTTGTCCCTTTAATGAAGCTATCTCTGTTGACTCCCTGAATTTTCCCATACATTCCAGCAGTCCAGACCACTGACTCCTCTGTCCAAGGCCCACCCTAGACTACTTGCTCAAACTGACCACTCCTTAATCTCACTCAGATCACCTAGTTAGCCTATTTGATATCCTTTCACTGCTGTTTTAAATATAAGCATCAGTATCATCCTCATTAGTTTACTGGGTTCCTTAAGAATTTTCACCTGCCTTATTGGAGTCACAATAAACTTTGCCACTTGACTGGAAGATGGTTTGAGTGTGTGAATTCATTCCAGGTGATGCTGCCCTGTACCCTGATGTTTTGGGGTTCCCAGAAGCCCTAAATCAAATCAAAGAGTCAAAAAGACATTAAATGTCTTTTGGGGATGGGAAGGATTCCAGTAAAAGAAGGGATTTTAAGTCTTAAAGGAAGATAGGGAGGTCAGTAGTCAGAGCAGAGGAGGTGGAATATTACAGGCATAGGGGATAGCTAGAGAAAATACCGGGTGCTAAGAGATGGATTATCTTGTTCCTGAAATGGCCAGAAGGCCACTGTCACTGGATTGAAGAGTATGTATTGGGAAGTAAAGTGTTAGAAGACGGGAAAGGTAGGGGGTGGCTAAGTTAAGAAGGGCTTCGAATACCAAACAGCATTTTGTATTTGCTCCTGGAGACAATAGGGAACCTCTGTAGTTTATTGAATAGGAGGGTGATCAGACCTAAGCTTTAGTGACTGAAGGATAGATGGATTGGAGTTGGGAGGGACTTGAGGCAGGAAGACCACCCAGCATACCATTACAATAACCCACGCTTACCTTGCACCTATTGTTTCATGTAAGGCCCAGACTGGCTAAGTGGGAAAAATGTCACCGAACTGGAAAACGAAAGAGATAGATTGTTTTAGCTACAGCAAGACCCCTGAATACTGAGCTCCAGTGACCACTGGCCACCTTACTGCTCATCGATCTCAATCCTCCATCTCCAGACTTCAGGTGTTTTCACAGACTGTTCCCTGTGCCTGGAGTTCTCTTCTCATCTCAGCCTCTTGGTTTCTCAGGCTTCCTTCAAATCTCAGCTAAAATTCCATTTTCTACAAGAAACCTTTCCCGATCTCCCCTACTGCTGGTGTCTGTTGATTATCTCCAATTTATTCTGTCTATAGTTTCATTACATACAGTTGTTTTCACATTGCCTTGCTCATAGTAAGTGCTCATAATAAATACTTGTTGATTGCCTGACTTTATATTCCTGTTGTCTATATTTTTATATGTCCTTACATTCTCTCCCATTCAAATGTAAAGTCATTGTGAACAGGGATTATTGTTTCATATTCTGCGTATCCCTAGCACTTAGTACAATTCCTAGACATGGTAGATGCTCACCGTGTACCAGGCGCTATTCTGAGCCCTGAGAATACAAAGAAAGGCAAAAGTCACAGGAACGATCATCTATTCTAAAGCGGGAGGAGAACATGCAAACAATTAGGTAGGTAGCAGCATGTTTAACAGAGGCAAAGGTCAGTCTGAGAGTGAAACACATCAGCAGCTGAGGGGAACAGAGAAGGCCTGCAGAAGCAGGGATGTGAGTTGGGTTTTGGAGGCGTTCGGGGAAAATCAGGCATAGGGAACAGCCAGGATGAGGTCAGGGAAACAGCATCCTGTTCAATGAACTGCAAGAAGGCTCATCTTGTTGGAACTTACAGTAAGTGGTGGAGTAAAGTGTGAGAAGGCTGGAAAGGTAGGAAGGGGCTAGGTTATGAAGAGTCTCCTTTCCTGTGAGTTGTCTAGGTAGGAGGAGCAGAGGCCCTCTCTGGGCTCTGGTGATATCAGCTCCTCATTCTTTTGGACTGGGTGGGGCAGAGGCTGTCCTTTGGAACTAATTCTGGAAGGAGGAGGCTATCTCTGGAGTGTCACGTAACCCTGGAGCTGGCAGAGCCCCTTAATCCTGATTCCTTTTACAGCAGAGGAAAGCCGGGGTTAGCAGAGATTCTTTGCAGTTCATTCTGTACCCTCTATACACACGCGCGCACACACACACACACACACACACACACACACACACACACACACACGCACACACGCACACACGCACACACGCACACACGCACACACACACACACACACACACACACACACAACTGCCAGCATTACTTTCATGAGGTGGCTCATAGAGCTCAGGCCTGGGAGACAGGGGGGGAAAGGGAGCATGTGGGGTTTCTGCTCTAGCACAAACTCATTTTCATCTGGGACATGTTATTGCCCCACTGGGTCTTATCTTCTCCTTTATAAAATGGGCTTACTCAATGAAAACAGGAAAAGAGTCATGTGTACAAAAATATTTATAGACTGAATGAACAAAAACATGAATTAAATGCCTACTATGTGGTCAGGTGTAAAGTGCCAGAAACACTTTCTATAATATCAAAGAATGAGAAACCAATTGGGCACTTATTGATTGGGGACTGACTAGATTGATGTATTTTAAATATGTATATTTTTATTTATTTCCTTAAATATTTTCCAATTACATTAAAAATTTTTTTAACATTCATTTAAAAAAAATTTTTACTTCCTGACAAAAACATCATTGTCTACAAGGGAGAGTTATCAGCCCCTGGGGATTATCAGTATTACTATCTGAACATTAAATTCATGACTAATCTTTTTTGGAAAGAAACTTTGGCTATTGAAGTATTAGTAAGCTGCCACATAGATGCTTCAATTGTGTCCTGGAATATCTAAATGTAAAAATGTTTCAAATGAACAGATTTTTTCATTTAAATCTAGGGAGTTGTACTTTACAAATTAAAAAAAAAACTTTTGTCATAAAAAAAATTGAGTTGCAAATTCTCTTCCCCATACCCACCCTTTCCCTACCCCTTGAGAAGGCAAGCAATATGATGTCAATTCCCCACGTCAAGTTGTACAAAGCCTATTTCCATATTTGGCTGAACAAGTAGTGGCATATAAATGTGATGGAATTTTACTTTACCAGGAGAAATGATGTATATGAAGAATTCAGAGAAACTTCAGAAGACCTGTTATGAAATGATACTCAATGACATAAGAGAAGAAGGAGAACCATTTCTATGCCTTTGTAAAAGAAGGACTTCAGAGATTAAGGCAGGCAGTGACCTGTCAGAACTTCAGAGGACTGATGATGAAACTTGTCTTAAACTCTTGGCTGAGAGTTGTGGCCTAGAGGTGTAAAATAAAAGATATGTTTTCCAACATATCACATGTTTTACTTAACGATGTTTATTTACTTAACTGTATTTATGTTATAAGGGAAGGCTCTGTTATGGGGCTGGGGGGAGGAAGGATGAGATAGTGGGAAGCAACAGATGCAAAAAAGAAAAGACCATCAATGAAATGGGTATAATACCATCTGCTTGCCTCCCATCTATGTTGTGAGATAAGAGACAATAGATTTGAAGGCCCCTTGTGACTCATAAAACATTATTGAAAGGTTCAGCTATATTCTCCAACCCTATTCTATTCAAGAACCTACAATGGCCAAATTTAAGCTCTTCTTAATCCACTTTCATCAATTCAATTTTATTTTCCAACTGTTCCCCAAAGGAGTTCTTTTTTTTTTCCATCCAGAACAAGAAGCCCAACAATAGGAAGAGGGGAACAAGATTTGAAATCTGGCATCCAGAATTGTTTGTTCTCCTCTTTCTCACTTTATCTTTAAGAGGATTTTCCTGTCCACTCTTTGGGGTGCTGGGTCTAGGACCAGGACCATAGGCCAGGGCTGTGAAAGAGACTACACTGGGAACAGAAGCAGGAACCACAGTGGAAAGACATCCAGAGTACCAGGAACTATCAATTATTACAAAACCTCATGGACTGGCCATCCAGGGGGTAGGAAGACCCATCTCTTTCCTCGTGTTTTCCCTGCCTTCTATTCTGAGGTCCCATTCCCCTGGCCACAAAGCAGAGAGGGTAGCAGAAGGAGTTTGAGGAGACAGTTGGGCAGAGGGCTCAGTGGGGGCTCTTTAACGATTTTCCTTTGCTTTTATTTTCCTTTTATTATTTTATTATTCCTTTTATTTTTGCTATGACTGGCCCCTGTATGTTGATTGTCTATGCCCAGCAAACGTAGGGGTCATTGACTGACTTCAGGTACAGGCTAGAAGTGGGTCAATTGATTTCTTGGTCTTTTAAAACATATTTTGTCTTGTTTTTCTAAACCAATATTTCACATTATCTCCTAGATCAGGGGGGTTCTTAACTTGGGGTTAATGAACTTTTAAAAATATATATTTTGAAAACTTCATTATGATTAAATTTTGTAGTTGGGGAACTAATGTGCAGTGGACTTCGAGTCAGGAAGACCCAAGTTCAAATATGACCTCAGACTAACTATGTGACTTTGGGTAAATCACTTAACCTTTGTCTACATTAGTTTCCTTATCAATAAAATGGAGATAATAGTGCTTTTTTCATAGGATTGTTGTGAGGATCAAATGAACTTTAAGGCACTACATGAGCTGTTATTATTTTGTATATTTAAAAATGTTATCCTTAGAAAGGATCTATAGGCTTCACCAGCGGCAGGGAACCTGTGGCCTCAAGACCACAGAACAATTTGTGAAATTTGGATTCAGTCAAAGGCCCCATTAGAGGACCTAGAGGGCCATATGCCTCGAGGCCACAGGTTCTCCAACTCTGGGCTTCACCGTATTGTGGAAGGCAGACATTAAAAAGAAAAAGGTTATGGAAATCCTTATATTGAACTTGGTCAATGCCTCTAGGGAGAGGACTAGTTGAGGGGAGGGGGAGCAAACTAAGTTTTTGTAGGCTGAGGGCCCCTTATGGCCAGTGGGGAGAATGAAACCTTTTATGTACTCTCTCCTCTACCTACCTAGAGAGACTGATGAGTAGCTTTGGTTGTTGATTCAGGGAAAGCACCACCTACCGGACAATTTAGATATATTGCATACTGGATAATAAGATAGCACCATATATATGTATATGTGTTCTGCAGGCTAAAAGAAGGTAGCTTATGAGTTATTTGGGCTCACACTACTAAAATGTATCACAATATATCATTATTGTCATCATCAGTATGGTTTTCTTTCAATCTGGGCTATGAGCTTCCTGAAGGGGTTGGGGCACCGTATATTACACTGTTATCCCATATAGTACAGCTGAGCACTGGGTACTGGGCTGAGCAACTGTAGATATACAAGAAATACTTATTGAATCAATAAATGAAGATTGGACTTGGAATTCAAGTGCTTGCTCCTTGGGGAGCACAGTGGATAAGGCATCAGGCCTGAAGTCAGGAAGACTTCTATTCCTGAGTTCAAATCTAGCCTTAGACACTTAAGAGCTGTGTGACCCTGAGCAAGTCACTCCATCCTGTTTGCCTCAGTTTTCTCATCTGTAAATTAACTGGTGAAGGAAATAGCAAAGCAGTCTAGTATCTCTGCCAAGAAAACCCCAAATGGGTCATGAAGAGTCAGACAAGACTGAAAACAACTGAACTACAGCAACAGGACTTGGAGTCAGCTGACTTGGGATCTAATCCTAACTTGCTGTGGGATATCAGGCAAGTTGCTTCCTATCTCTGGGCCTATTTCCTCATCTATAAAATGGGGATGTTATATACTCATACTACCTGCTTCACACGGCAGGTAAAGAGAAAAGCACATCATAAGCCAGAGAACACTAGAAGAATATAAAATGAAATGATCGTCTTTGTGCCTCAGGGCCATTGTCCCTTGTCCTTGTGGGTATTCTAAAGATCCTTTCTGGGTCTTGGCTTTGCCAAGGTGTAAATGGTTCCAAATGGGAACTTACCCAGGCCCCTTCCCTCTGCCCCAGCCCAGCAATGCCTTATTTAGTCTGGCTTGACTGCTCAAGCTTTTCTTGGGAATGTCTATATATAGGGGAAGAAGCCAGTGCCATTTGCTGCTGTCTATCCTGACCTCTCCTTGGCATTTGAATCCCCTGCCCCACCCCCCCATCTCCCCATACCCTCTGCTCAGCTGCTTTCTGGGGCTCTCTTGACCCTCTTCATTCTTCTCTCCATCTGTCTTGTTCCCTGCCTGGGTGGGAGTAGGGACATGTCTCCCCATACTAGAGGTTTGCTATTTTCTAGTCTCCTGTGGGGTGTGGGGATGAGCAGGAAATTGCCAGGGTTGCTCTCAGGCTCTCAGGCTAGGGCAGGACTGACTTGTGACACCCACTTAGCTCTATGCGTGGTCTGGGAGAAGAAGGGATCTCCCTTTTTGGGGTTTCAATTTTCTCTACTGTAAAATGAAGAGGGTTGGACGAAATGATTGATAAGTTCCTCCCAGCGCTCACATTCTTTGTTCTGTTCTTTATGGTGCTTTCCATTCTGATGTGCTGAAGGTTCCTTTTATCTCCACCATTCTATAATTTTAGAGTCTTGCTCCCCAACTGCCTCCTAAAAACTGACGTTACTAGTATCCGGAGAAGCCAACAATATACTCCCATTCAGGCAAAAGAGAAGGATCCTTGTGTCTGGTGTCCTTTACCTTCTCTCTCTAAGGAAAGTTCTTTTTGTCACTGCCTTGTTCCTCTGTTTAGCCATAGTCAGGTCCTTCTCTCTGCTTGTTATGGCCCAGTTTGGTACAGGTCAGAGGGTCCCAGTGTAAAGGCTCCCTGAGTGGGAGGAGGGTGGGACCTCTCCATCAGGGTCTTGGGACTTCAAGGCAGACACCTGCTTGAAGGTTTAAGTTTACCCAGGCGCCTTGGCTAAATTAGGTAATGGGATTAGATTTGGGGAGGAGCAGGTGCAACTGAACTCTGGGAGCTAATTGGATTGGGGAAGGCTGGGGTACAAGGGTGTCCAATCCCAGAGAGTGAGGGAGGGAGGAAAAGCAGGAGCCCCTACAAATATTGGGGACTGGGGTGGTAGGGAGCCTTTGGGTGTGGAGTGCAGAGGAGTTGGGACTGACTGCAGCAGGGGATAGCGTGACCTGTCACCATGGTAAGTGGGCCTCCCTTCCCCATCCCCTATCCTGAGATCCTTACCCTTTCCCAGAAATTCTGCACCTCCTCTCCCTCTCCCTGGACTTTGGAAACACATGTCGGCAAAAGAGGCCAGGAAGCCCAGGTAACCAGAGGCTATTGGCCCAGATGAGAGGCAATATGGGGTAGAGAAAAACACAGATTTAGAATACAAGGCACAAGTCACCAATTTACTATGCCTTCCCCCTCTTCAACCCAAGCCATTTAACATCTTTCTTCAACTACAAAATGAGAAGATTGTCTTTTAAAGGCCCTTTCTAGTTCTAAACCCTATGGATTAGTGAAGTTGTAAGGAATATTGCCATCCAGGGAGAAGAAGGAATTTCCCCAAAGTGTCCCCAACTCTCACCCGCCCTCCCCAACTTAGAAACAGTATAGTGTGGTAAGAAGTAGCTCTGGAATTAGAACTGAAGGACATAGGTTCATCTTCCAGCTTTGGCATCTACAATGTGAATGACCTTGGTCAAGTAATGGAGCCTCCCTGGATTTCAGTTTTCTCACCTGTAAAATGGGGGCATTGGATTGTAGGACTCTTAGTTCCTTTCTCTGTCTAAGCTGATGATTCTTTCTCTGGAAGTTTTCTTGGAATGACAGACTAGTGTCATCTTGGTCTCCTTTGTCCACAGACAAGAGAGGCTCCTGGGGATTTAGGAGTTAGAGCATCTGCCCTCTTCTGCCTTTCTGGGGCACTAGACAGCATATGGTGTCTCTCTGTCCCAGATGCCTCCCTCTCTGGCTTTTACTATTTATGTTCAAAGAATCCCAAAGACTTTGGGTCATCTTACAACTGAGGCTGGAGGGCAGAGGGACTGCCAAAGAAAAGGTAGAAGGAGCCAGAGACAGAGGGGCTCCCCTGGCCCTTGGGCAGGGGCTGAGGGGCATGAAAGGGCATAGCTTGTGGCAGAGAGGGAAGAATACCAAACTTAGAAGAAGGGAATGGGGATCAAATTTCACCACTGCTTGTTCCTGTTGGGTCCTCCTAATTTACAAAATGGGGGACTCAGGTATTGGGTTAAGTTGGTCTTTAAGGTTTTGTTCAGCTCTAAATTCTACAGGCCTTTGAGGGAGGAGGCGATCTTTAGTTTTTAATACCAGATCCCCACCCCCTAGCCTCCCCACCCCTCCCTCCTTGTCCTCCTAGCCTTTCTTTGAGGGGTAACTGGAGCCTGGGCCCAGCTGTTCTTACAACCTCTATCTAAGAATAGCCAAGGCCTGGGGTGGGACATGGCAGGGGAGGAGTTGTAGAGAGTTGGGAAGGGGTCCTCTGATCCCTTAGGGTTAGATTTCCTAAATTCCTTTAAAGCAATAGGAATAAATTAACTCCTGGAGCTAAAAGGGGTTTTGGAGATCACCTCGTTCATCCCCTTAATTTTTATTAATGAAGAAACTGAGGCCCAGAGAAGGGAAGTAATTTGCCTACAGTACCACAAGGAGTTAATGGCCATGCTAGAACTCGAACTCAGGTCTCCCAGTTCCTAGTCAGAGACTTTCCCCAGTAAATTACACAGCCTCACAAAAGCCCTGGCAGGAACATGTGGCTACCCCCATTTGGCAGAGAAATTGCCTGAGGCCCAGGGAGGTTCAGCATTTTACTCAGTTTTACTCCATTAAGGCAAGAGGGGGTAATGGAAGTTGTACTAAAGTTAGAAATTATGGGTTCAAATCCCAGTTATTCCATATACTTCCCTATGACTTTGGGCAAATCACTTCATCCCTCAGGTCCTCAGTTTCCTCTCCTGTAAATAAGGGGATTGGATTAGATCATCTATAAAGACCCTGTCATCTCTACTATTCAACAGTTGGTGGTTGAGATCACCTGTCTCCACTGTCAGTTCTCATCTATATTGCCCTCTCTGGAGGGCCCCTCAGCCCGGACGTGATGCATGAGAAAGTGGGACCATGAGTTAGTCCCCTCTCTGTGGTCTGCTATATTAAGGAACACGGATGGTAGTGCTTCACTGTCCCCCATGAAGAGAATACTGTATATTTGTATATTTTTATATACTGTATATTTATATACAGTATATTTATATTCTGTATATTTATATTTATAGACTGTATATTTGTTGTCCAAGGACTTGGTCTACCTACTAAGAAGAAATTCATCATCAAAAGATTGGCACCAGATGGTGATTTGGGGGACTCAGAAACTCATAGGGTCATAGAGTTTAGAGCTGGAAGGAACCTTAGAGACTGTCTAGTCCAATCCCCTCTAATCCAGTTTGGGACCCAGAAATGTGAATGATCTGCCCAAGGTTACATGAATAGTTCAATTGCAACCTGAATGCACATTCAGCAGTGAGAGGAGATCTTGGCTTTCCCCAGCCTAGCGCTTCTCCTGGGAGTCTTCCTTCCCTTTTCTCCTTCCCTGAGGCCTGGCACCTGACTTCCCTTGTATCTTGCAGACGGACCAGCAGGCAGAAGCCAGGTCCTTCCTCAGCGAGGAAATGATCGCTGGTGAGTGTGTATTTTGAGAGGTGGGCAGTGGAAGGGACTTGGCTGGGAGTGGCATGTATGTCTGTCCCAGTCCTCAGAGTTAACAGATCTTTGTTATTCCTCCGCCACCCTCCCTCTCAGAGTTCAAAGCCGCCTTCGACATGTTTGATGCTGATGGTGGTGGAGACATCAGCACCAAGGAACTGGGCACAGTGATGCGGATGTTGGGCCAGACACCCACCAAAGAGGAGTTGGACGCCATCATAGAGGAGGTGGATGAAGATGGTGAGTGGGGGCTCTTCTGGGGACTGGGGACACGTAAGGAGTGGATGACTGCATTTGGGCAGGGCCTCTGATGCTCACTCTCCCAAACCTAGGCAGCGGCACCATCGACTTTGAAGAGTTCTTGGTCATGATGGTGAGACAGATGAAGGAGGATGCGAAAGGAAAGAGTGAGGAGGAGTTGGCTGAGTGTTTCCGTATCTTTGACAGGTTAGGCCTGGTGCCCATGGGGGCCATGATTCCCTGGGAAGGCGTTAGTGAGGGGAGGGAGTGGAGACAGCTGCACCAGGGGTCTTAGAGTTCAGACTCAGCCTTAGTGGGGTAGGTTGGAGAAGGTGTATATGTAGGGGAGGGGCAAGGGAAGGGCTCAGAGAAGAATGGGCTGGAGGGCTGAAGTGGGAAGACAGGGCAGAGTAGCCCTGGTTCCCAGGCCTTGGAGGATGTGAACCAAATGATCTTTAAGGACCCTTTCAGCACTGGATTCTTTGGTTCATTGCAACATGTATATGGGGCAGTGCCCTCCTCGTAGTCTCTTGAGGGGACTACCTGAAGAGCACCTGGTCTCTTCCCCTTCCCTCCCCTCTCCCCCCCAAGGAATGCCGATGGCTATATTGATGCTGAGGAGCTGGTAGAGATCTTTCGGGCTTCAGGAGAGCATGTGACAGATGAAGAGATCGAGTCCTTGATGAAGGATGGAGACAAGAACAATGATGGCAGAATTGACTTTGACGGTGAGGGCAGGATGCTGCTGGAAGAGACAAGAGAGGGGTGGGGAAGAGTTGGGGAGTGGGGGGCCGGAGAGGTATTGAATAGGCATGTTCTGAGGGAAGGATTTTGGGGAGGGGCAGGGACTAGGGATGGAGCTCCAAGACCCTGCTTCCAAACCTAGCCCTGCTTCTCAACTTGCTTCGTAGCCTTGGATGAGTCATTTTCTTTCTTCAAGTCTCATTTTTGTTTTTTGTAAAATGAGGGGTTTGACTTCATTTCTCAGGTCCCTCCCAGCTGTAATATACTGTAATATACATACATTAAGAAGTGAACATTTTCATTGGAGAACTTACTGAGGCAGAGAGGGTAGGGCTTTGTCCTGGGGCAGAGAGACAAAGATGAAAATAGTCCTGTTCCTCAAGGAGCTTCCAGTCTAGAAGTGGGTCCCAGAGGGGCATAGTGTGAAGGGCATTGCATTTGAAGTCAGATAACGAGCCTGAGCTGGGCACTGCCACTTATTATCTAAGCACCCTAACGCAAATAAATCACTTGCCCACTCTGGCCTCAGTTTTTCTATAAACTGAGCTCTTTCCAGGTCTAAATTGTATGAATCAATAAACCTGGGCAAAACAGGCCTGTGGAGGCAGTTACATCCAGGTCTATGGCCTTCCCCCCAACTCTGTGGTCCCACCCATACCTTTTCTAACTTCCTCTCCTCCCCTTCCTTCTCGCAGAGTTCCTGAAGATGATGGAGGGTGTGCAGTAAGAATCCAGCACAGTTCAGTCTTGTTTTGCCCCACCCTGCCCTTCACCCCCAAGGGTTCAATCTCAGATTCAACTGGCTCCCATCTCCCGGAGACCATCCAGGATCGTCCATCCCCCTCCACTGTCCTCTGCTGCCCTGCCCCTCCCTCATAGGATATTCTCCCTCCTTTCCCTCTCTCCCTCTCTCCCTCTCTCTCTCCTGGGTCAGGAGCATGTAAATGTCACTAATAAAAGAAAAAAAGATTTCAAATGGAGTGGGTCTCAGGGGTCTGGGTTGCTCGACCACGTAGGCATAGAGAACACTGGGTTTATCCAAATTAAAGTTCTTCACCCCGGGTTGGTCACTTAATCTCTGCTTCAATTTGCTCATTGACAAAATGGGAATAATAGCACGCACCCAAGTCACAGGGTTGTTTTGAGGATTATGTAAAGTCCTTTGCAAATCCTAAAAGTTTTGTTTCTAAATAGAAATGTTGGCTATTGCAATTTAGATTAGCTGTGAGGAGAAAAAAAAGCAACCTTAACAATTAGAGTTAGTTCAAAGTATGACCTTGCGTATTCCAAAGTGGCACGGGCCCATCTCAGGAGATGAGGGGTTCCCTTCCATTCTGAAAGTCTTCATTTAAGTTCTAGATAAGCCCTAGTCAGTAGCTCGTTGGGGGCAGTCCGGTTCAGGTCGGGCTGGGGCGTGGGTGTGGGGGAAGTCGGGGGAAGTAGGGGCAAGCAGGCTCAGCCGGACCGTGCAGCAGGCGTAGAGGGAGCTGGTGGGCCGGCGCTTGCCTGGCTGTCTCCGCCTTCTCCGGGTCCAGGAGGGGTGGGGAAGGGGCTGGCCGCTGGCAAGGGCGGAGGCTGGAAGCGAGAGAGAACTGGGCTTTGGAACTCCAGACCGAGGCCAAGGCCAAGATCGCCAAAGCCGAGGGAGGCATGCGGGGCGCGGGGCCAGGGGAGAGGGCGCGGGAAGCCCGGGAGGCTGTGGCCGAGTGCAGGGCGGCGTACGAAGCGCTCAACAGGTTCACTGCGAGCTACAGGCAGTTGGTGCTGGGAGTGGGCAGCTCGGCGGATGGGAGGAGGCTGCGCCGGGCTCTGGAGGAGAGCGGTCGCAGGGGCTTCGAGCTGAGTCTGGGTGAGCAGAAAGGGCGCGGGGGCTGACGGAAGGGGGAGGAGCGGCTAGGCGCGGGCGGGCCGGGGGCTTCCAAGCCGCCGAGTGGGAAGGGCGGAGCATTTGGAACAGACACGGGGTTCGAATTCTGACTCTGCCGCTTTGTTTGCCTTCGGAAGAAGGGGAGGGGGGCGGCTAAGTGACGCTCTTAGGATACCTGGTCACACTTGCTGACCGTTGTCCAGATCCTGCCCTTAGTGATCATTTCAGTCCATGAAAGTGAGGCCCAGAGCTTTCAAAGTTCTCGCTGTGGCTGCTGAGATCTATGTAACCCCCTGCCTGCCCTCCCCTTCCCTAACCGTGGCTGCCCCTGCTGTTTGCCTTCTCTTTCCCTTCCCCCACCAGGCCTACGGAACCAGCTTTTGGCCGAGCTCACAGAACCAGGGGACAGGCAGGAGGAAGAGGTGAAGATGGAGCTGGAGCGTATCTGGGTGCTCTGTCTGTCTGCCCTGGAAATTTTCCTGCAGGATCTGGGTCGGGCCCATGACCTCAGCCGGCTTTTCCCCTTGCCATCTCTAGCCTCAGGGACCCAGTTGGTCAATACTGGAGTTACATCCTTTGGGCCCAAGGGATGGAGCCTGAGAAGACCCAGTGGGAAGGCCTCTGAAAGAGCTAGGGAGCTGCCTGAAGAGCTGGCCCAGTGGGGGCAACGCCTGGAAGAGATCCTGCTGGAGATGGAGACCAAGGTCAATGTACCTGTGTGGAGTGTGGAGGCCACAGAGGGTGGTCCTGGAGCTGAAGAACCGAGTCCTGAGGGCTCAGCTGAGAGGAGTCCTCGGGGATGCTGTACCAGGGCTCCACTCAGGCTTCAATCTCATTGTATAGTGGCATGAAGGAATCTAGGCCTAGTGCAGGGACATCTCTTCCCTTCCCCCAAAGAGGTCAGTAGAAGTCAGTTTTCTACACCAGGGAACTACTTTCAATGTAAGGTTAAGTCACTTTCTTTCCTGGTTCAAATCCCAGCAGGATGTGTGACAACCCGGGGGCATTAAAAGAAAGAAGTCTCTTATCCCAAGAGTAAGGCTGACATGCAGCTACAAATATGAAACAGCGGGGAGACGGGCAGAAACATAAACCACATTGTATAAGACTTAGGTTCTAGGTCCACTGATTTAGAGCTATGTCTGGTTTTTGCTTTTGCCATCTGTGGTAGAGGATCAGTTTGGACCAGCTGATCCAGTTCCAGGATTCCTTCTAATTCAAAACATTTCAAAGCCTAAGTTCTAATGTCCTCCCAACTCCGAGCTCTGACACTACACTGCTTGCTAGAGAGACTAGCCCAGACCCTGGGGAATTGTTTCCTCTAGGCCCAGGCTCAGCTTACAGCTCTCCTCAGTTCCCCATCCTGCCTCCAGAGAGTCAAAGAACACAGCAACAGCTTTAAAAAAAAACAAAACTTTATTTATTTATACATTAATGTTGAAGGCTGGACTAGAGCTTAAAAAAAAAAAAGAAAAGGAAAACAGTCTATGATACAGAGTCCTGTACAGCCAAGAGAAGAGGAAAAGATAGACAAACACACATACACATACACATACACACAAGATGAAGGAAGGTAGGCTGGGCAGCCAGGGTCAGGGCTCTTGGCTAGTCACCTGCTTCATGTAGGTTTCCAGCAGGTACTTTTTAAAGGCTGGGGAGAGAACAGGATGAGTAGGTAAGCAACTGGCCTGGGGGTTTCCAGGGATGTGCCAGTGTTTTGGCAAACCCCCAAAGGGTTGACATTAAATCTAATAGTTTTAAAAATGGGGTAGTCTGGCCCTGATCTTTCTCCAATTTTTTCCTTGATCCTAGACTTCCCCTTTTGCCTCTAATTTCTAGGGGAGGTGTCAGGAGTAGGGGTGTTGTGTCTACCCTGTCTTTACCCAAAATCTGGTGAACTACTAGAATTCATTCTCTTCCTAACCAAAGTGAATGTTCCATTCACTTAAAGAGAATACCTATTTTAGTTAAAAGCTCTCCAGGGTTTCTGCAGCAGCTATTGTTAAAATACTACCACGGTGAGATTTATCATTCTATCCAGGCACCATTTGCCTAAAATGTTCTTAAGGACAAGGAGTTGAATCTATATAGGGTAGGATTTTTTTCATTTTAAATCCTCTAGGGAAAAGGCTGGAATTCCTGTTTTAGCAGAGGACCTACCTGTGGGATTTGTCCAAAGTTCAGCAGCATGTGTGTTCAATGGACTGTCAATGTTGGGTTCTGTTGGTAGAGACAATATTTTAGGAAGGAAGATCCAGAAAAACAACTGTCAAGGAAATTGGAGTTCTAGGGGAACCAGGCTCAGAAGTGTTGTAATGGTTAAGAGATGGCTTCTGACATTCTATGTTCTATGGTCCCCTCTAGACCTGACATTCTGTGAGTTACACAGTGGTAAAAGGAGAGTAAAGAGTAATCTAAACCTCAGAGGAAGGCTAGGGGTGAGGGCAGGGGAAGAGAGGAAATCCCAATGAGTTAGCAGGCATCACCTCCCAGCAGGCTCTGGATAGATAGCAGGATGGTCCTGACATCATACAGAGCTGACCACTTGTCCTTGAGGATGTCCAAACAGATATTGCCTTGGGTGTCCACATTAGGATGGTAACAAGGTGTGACAAATTTCACAGTGGGAGCATTATAGGGGTAGCCGCTGGGGAATTCCAGGGAGAGCTTGTACCTTAGGTCTTC
>CM053581.1:231957379-231986720 GCA_028627135.1 Pseudochirops cupreus
GCAGGCTCTGGATAGATAGCAGGATGGTCCTGACATCATACAGAGCTGACCACTTGTCCTTGAGGATGTCCAAACAGATATTGCCTTGGGTGTCCACATTAGGATGGTAACAAGGTGTGACAAATTTCACAGTGGGAGCATTATAGGGGTAGCCGCTGGGGAATTCCAGGGAGAGCTTGTACCTTAGGTCTTCATATACCTGGGGAGGAAGAAGCACTCAAATAAATTAATGAGTGGAATATGATGGGCTCGAGGGGACATCTAAACTACGAGAGGCACTTTTGTACAGTGGGAAGAACACTGGAAAAGTCAGAAGGCCTGAATTTTAGTCCTTTTTTTGCCCTAGTTTAGTTCATGGGCAAGTCTGACCTTCAGTTCTTCATCTATGAAATGTTATCACCATAAGCCCTTTCTAGTTAGTTCACAGGGCTGTAGACATGATCAGTTGAGTCAAAGGATGGGAAAACTCCTGAATTACCAATTGTAAGAGATTGGGGTGAGGTCTTCTCATCTACCCCTCAAGGGATTCCTCTCACCCAATTGCTCCCTTCAGCTATATACCACAAAGCAAAATCCACCCTGTCCTGCCCATTTCCAATCCTTGATACTCACTGTCCCAGCTGCCCCATGGATGGTCCCAACCCACTTGAAGAGATTGTCTGACTCTGGGAAGGCAGAAATTCCTTTGTCTCCAGACATCTGCAGAGAAAGAATAAACTTTTTCTTGGGTGGGTTGCTGAGCATGCAGCCTTAGATGATCCCTAAGGTCCCTTCCAAGGCCCTGTGACTCTAAAGGGTGGGACAATAGTTGGGTGAAAAGGCAGCAGCCTAAAGCCATACTATTTCGCTTACTGATGACTCCAATAAAATACTCCTAACTTGGCTGATCAGGGCTTTTTTTCTGGGTTGGAGGCAGGGTCAGTAAGCAGTCCTCCTGGGGAAGGCTGATGGTTAGCGGTGGAGTTGTAAAATCCCACCTCTCCAGGTGCCCTTCTGTTTAAAAAACAACAAAAAAAGGGGGGTTTGGAATACAAGGTCCCGTTTCAGCTGAGAGTTCTTCGCTTCTGAGAGAGAGGGTGGAGGAAGGGAGGGACGGAAAGCTGTGGGTCGGTCTGGGCTGGAGCTAGGGAGCTCGGCGGGGGCCTCCTGGCTGCAGGCAGACCACTCACCATTAGGGTCATCAATTCCTGTTGTAACCTGCGGAGAAGGGACAGGGAAAGGTTCGGTTACTGAAAATTGGGACCAGTCCAACCTTACCCCAACCTTCTCCCACTCGTCCCCGGCCCCAAGGCTGACCTCCGGTCCACTCCCCAGCCTGCCCTCCCTCCCTGACTCCCTGCCCATTCGCCCTCCTGGTTTCGGGATCACCTCTTGCCCACGGATCCGCGAGCCGCTGCTGCCCCAGGCTCGGCCCCCTTACGGGAGGCGGCGGCAGCGCTGGCAGCAGCCGGGTCACGATTCTGGGAGGCCATGAAGGACTGGAGATAAAGGAAGAGAAACTCCTGGGCGGCAACTGCGGGGCTCCAGGCCCGCCCGCCCGCGTTTGAATTGTAACACTCCGGCGGCGTCAGCCAATCAGAGGCACGCTTGGGTTTGATCCAGCCAATGAGTCACTCCGATGTGCCTCGTCACCTAGAAACCTGAAAACCCACCCACCAGAGCAACAGGAATGGCCAGCAGCGTCTCTATCCCGAGACGACGATTGGTAGCTGGGATTGTCTACTAATCAACGATCTTGTGGATGATTGGTGGCCTTTGGGGAAGGCGTATTCTTAAAGGGCTACTGAAAAGTACACGTGGGAAAGTAGTGAATTCAAGTAAGTAAAGCTGGAGGGACGCCCTGACGTAGGGCTTCTAATCTCGGGTGGGACACAGGATTTTGGAAGGGATCTAAGGAGTCATCTAAGGCTGCAAGCTTAGCGCACTTCTCCCACCCAGGGTCTAATTCTGGAGAGGGCTCTGGGCCCCAGAGTGGGTTAGGGCAGGAAGCTGTTGGTTCTTTCTGTCCAGGTGACCCTTTTTTCGCTCTCCTTACCAGTTAGCTCTTATTCTAATATCCCTGCTCAACCCTATCCATTCTAGGTCTCCGCACCAGAGCAGCACCAGAGCCTGGAACTCCCAACAGAAGCGGGGATCTTATAGCATGCCCTCCTCCCCAGCCTTTCCCCGCCGCCCCCCCCCTTCCGGCTTCATTGCCCTTCTATGCGGCGACACTGGCCTCCTTGCTGTTCCCTGAACAAGGTACTTCATCCCAGTTCTGGCCTTTTTCTCTGGCTGCGCCCCCGCCAGAAATCCTCTCCCTCATCAAGGCCTCCTGGTTTCAAGTCCCAGCTAAGATCCCACCTTCTACAGGGAGCCATTTCCAAATTCCTCTTTAATGCTTTCCGTGTTGATTATCTCCACTTCATCCTGTATATAGCTTATTTGCACACAGTTGTCTACATGTTGTCCCCTCCATTAGTCTGTGAGTGGTACTTAGAGGAGTATCAACGCCGGAGCAGTGGCCCCTAGAAATTAACCTGGAGAGGACAGCATGACAATGGATAGTGCTGGAACTGGAGTCAGAATACCTGGGTTCCTATTCTGCCTTAGACATTTACTTAGCAAATTATGTGATCCATGATGCATTTCTGAACTTGTTTCCTCATCTGTAAAGTGTCAATCATACTTACACTATCTTACAGGGTTGTGAGGGAAGTGCTTTACAAAACTTAAAAAAGCATTCTATAAATATGAATTGAGATTTTAGGGACCCCCTAAAACTGTGGAAGGGGAGTCGTAAGGGACCACAGCTCAACAAAAATCCCCTGGATAGCATCTCTGACAAAGGGTTATTTGAACTTCTCTTGAAGACTTTCAGTGATGAGTAACTCATTTTACAGATGAGAACACTGAATGAAGCCCAGAGGACAAATAACTTATCCAATGTCATATATTCAGTTATTGGCAGGAGTAAGCTGTTTCTCATCTACCATGGCTAGGCCTTCAGTTTGTATCCATATTCAGTACCTTAGGGTCATACTTAGAAGGGACTTCAGAGATCATCCAACCCAATCTCCTCATTATGCAGATGGGAACAAGTGACTTGCCAAATGACAAAAAGAAAACTGCCAAGAATAGAACCTGATTCTCCTGCTGCTCAAGTCTGGTGAATCTCTGAAGTTCAAAATAACTTCTTTTCAGCCAGGTATGCAGAGATTTAGGATCAGGCCCTGTGTCCTTCCAGTTCCGTGACCCCTCTTTTATAGCTACTTCTTTTTTGGTCATAAATCAGCACTTATTATTTAAGCTCAAGAACAAGTTATGAAGGAGGAGGGGGCACATTTAGAACAAAGAGTCAAAGATGGAGCCCTAGGGGAGGGGAAGAAGGGAAGAGACAGGGAGACCAGAGCTTCATATCTGTGTCTGCTCTAGACAGAACTGGTTTTGATTTCAGAACCTTGGTCCAGGGCACACAATGGAACACACAATAAGATGAAGTTCCAGGGGGTACAGTTTTAGTTAAAACATCAAGGGGTGGCCAAAGTTACAACCCAACCACACCCAACCACACAAAGGTGTGGCTGGGATTTTCCTTGGATCAGCAGTACCACTTCCTTTTATGGAATTGAAGCATAGAAGTGTGATAAGTTCCATCCCATGAATTCAGCTCTTTTGGAACATCATTGTAGTTAAAGTCTTTGTGCTAAAGAATTCTTTCATCTCATTGCCTCTCAAACTTATACTTTGCTTCAAGTTTCTTTGAATATGCATCCAACTTGAAGGCTGCCTGCTCACAAGCTGCTATTTGCTTTTCATTTAAAATGATCTGATCCAGATAATGCTGAAGTGTGGCATATTTCTGGCCTGTCTTTTGGGTTTCTGCTTATGTTTACTGCAATATCTTTCATTTCTAGATACTTCAAGCTAGTCAGTTTGTTCACATTTTCCAGAAATTTAGAGATGGCTGCCAGCTCACCTGGGAAGGTACAATTTGGAGAACATGTCCTAGCACAGTCCCATGACATACACCTTGGTGGGCTCCATGGGGACAGCTGTCTCTATCATTGCATTGTCTAGGCTGAGGAAGGAGAAAGAATGGGGATGGAAGAGGAGAGGGAGAGAGGAGGGAAGGAAAGAGAAGAAGGGGAAAGGAAAAGGAAGAAAAAGGACTCAAAGCTTCTTTACAGAGGGAGCACCTCCTTATCTTCATGGACCACTTCTAGAACAGCAGAATCACCCCCTTCTTACAATGTGGGGCAGCCTACCATAGATACCCACAATTATTCCATGGGCCTATGTTACTATCAAATTCTTGCAGCTGGATGTCCTGTCTGTCCTCTATTGGAGGAATTAGGAATCAGTTGTTTGTCCAGTGTCTATGGTGTGGGCCCAAAAGGGTTGAGGCACACCAATTTTCCTCCCTCTCTAGCCTGCAATCTTATAGAGTAGAAGTGGGAAGAGACAAGGTAGGCCATGTCTTACTGCCGTCTGGTACAGTGAAAAGAACACGAGATAAACTGAACCAGGATGTGTGAGTCCCAGCTATCACTTTCAAGTTATGTCTTTCCAAGGTTGTTTCCTCATCTATAAAATGAAAATACTGCTACTTCTATCACCTACTGCACAAGGGACATTTGGACCAGACATAGCATCTGATTTTTGCATGTCTCAATTATTAGTTGTATTCTAATTATCTATGTACAAGTTAAACATTAAGTATGTTTAAGGAAATGAGCTAGGGTACACAGACAAAAAAAAATCCCTGCCTTCAAGAAACTGACACATTATATGATAAGGAGAAAAGGGTAAGCTACACATGAAGGGTGATGGATCTCTGATTTCATTACAGTGTAGGTAAGTGCTGGAGTCCATCTATGATTTACTAAGTTTATATAATTTATAATTTTATAACATTTGTATTTGTAAAATTTATAATATTTATAAGAATAAAATAATTTATATAATTTACTATGATTACTAAGTCCTATTTAGTGCAGAAGTAGGATTTGAACCCAGGTCCTTGATTCCAAGCCTAGCAGTCAATTCATTATATCAGGATATCTATACAGAAAAGCATATGATTGGAGGAGGGAAAAAAATCCACTACTTAATTGGTGGGGTAGGGAGTGGGGATCAAGGAAGGATCCATGGATGAGGTTTACCTTAATTAAGTCTTCAAATAAGATAAAGATTATAAAGGATAGGCATTTTTTTTGTATCTCCCCCTTAGACTGAGCTTCTTCTGGTGAGAGGAGGTGTTTTATTTAAACTTATCTGCCCAGCACTTTAACAGTGCTCTGCAAATAGGGAGTGTTTAATAAATATTTACTGAATGAGTGTAAAGCACTATAGAAATGTAAGCTGTTATTACTACTGCTCTCACTCTAAAGAGCCAGGGCCTCTACCAGTCTTCTTTTCAAACACCCACCTTTTCTCCAGGGCATCTGGCTGCTCTCATGTAGACACACTAGTCCCCACAGCAGGTTCTACCATCTGTATTTATTACAAATCATTCAAGTGCTTTCCAACCCAATAAATTCACAAAAACATGAAACCAAATATGCCTCTCTGGGGGTGCTGAACAGTGACCAGCTGCAAACCAGTTTGGGCCCTGGGCAAAAGATGCCCTTGGAGAACAGGCTCAGGAGCAGCAGTGCAGCTTCCCCCAGGCAGGTGCCAAAAGTCAAAGGAGAGGGCACCTGACCTCAAGTCTTGTCTGAGGGACACCTGAAGAAGGTTTCCAGGGGACAACCAAGGAGCTAGGCATCATGTCTCAGGAGGCGCTTCACTAGGACGCTGTTCATTCTCAGTCCTGAGTGTTTCCATGTATTTCCTCATCTTCTCTGCCATCCAGGAAGGAGGGACAAAGGGCTTTAATTCTTCCATCTTCAGATCCAGGCAGCCCCTGTCGAGGTAATGGTTGGGGATAGAGAGAGGAAGGGTAGGTAGTAAAGATGAGTGACCATGGTTGAAGATGGAATTGGCCACTGGGGACAACACCAGGAAGATTCTGAGGCTGGTTCTAGGGGTTTCTCACCTATAGTCATCACTGGCAGCTAGGTCTCGAATGTCCTCTTCAATGAGTAGATAGGCCTATAGATAACAGAAGAAAGGAGAATGGTCAAAGCTACCAGGGTCTTGGGTTTCCCTTACTGCTTCCAGAATGGCAGAGGGAAAACTCTTAGGAAACATTTTAGTCCAGTTAAGGGCCCAGTGTCAAAAGTAGGCAGAATGGAGAACAGACAAGTCACATGGGTTGCCACATGCAGGAAGACATTAGATTATTATTGACCCCAGAAGGCACAATAATACCAATATGTGAAAGAAGTTAGAGGTACACTTTAGTTCAATATAAAGAAATATTTTTTAACAAACTGTAGCTATCCGAAAGTGAAATGTGTTCATAAGGTAGCAAGTCTCTTGACATGGGAGGTACTTAAGCTCTGATTTGTTTAGGATGCTGGAGTGGGGAATGAATGCTTCAGAAAACAGTTGGACCCTTAAGGTTTCATCTAACTCTATGATTCTAGAAGAATTAGGGAAAGCTAAGAGAATTGGGGTATGCCCCTTTCTCTAATTTTAAAGTCTTTATCTATTGGATCCTTCTCTGCTGCCTAAAATATGTTCCAGTCTCTCCAAACCTTAAAAAGTCCTTACTTGACTCTGCCACACCCTCAAGCTATGGTCTTTATTTTTCCCCTTTCTCTCAAACCCCTAGATCAAATTACCTACACTTTTTACTTCTATTTCCTCTCCTCTAATTCATTTCTTAACTCTTTGCAATCTGGCTTCTGACTTCATCAACCAACTGAAACTACTCTCTCCAAACCTATCTCTTCATCAGCAAATCTGATAGCCTTTCCTCAGTCATCATCCATCCTGATCTCTCTACATGTGTCACTGACCACTCTACATCACTTCCTTGGACCCTCTCCTTTCTGGCTTTCCTTGACACTCTTTTTCTTGCCATTTCCTCCTGGTTCTTCAACTAGCAGTCTAGCCACCCCTCCTCATTCTCCTTGACTGGTCTATGATCTGTATCTCATCCCTTAACTGTGTGTGTACCTCAAAACTCAGTCCTAGACTGTCTTTTCTTAATCTCTTTATAATCCCTGCTGTCTCTGTGATCTCATCAGCTTCTCTGGTTTCAATTATTAAAATTTGTCATGTGGATGACTCCCAGATTTATATAGCCAGCTCCAGCATCTTTCTTGAGTTCTGGTCTTGGATATTTGCCACTGGCTATCTGATGAACATTTGAAATTCAACAGATACAAAAGAAAACTCAGTATATTTCCCCTCCCAAACCTCCTCCTTCTCACTTCCCTATTTTCCATAAGAGTAGCATCATCCTTCCAGTGTCCTGGGTTTACACCTTTAGAATCAGCCTTGATGGCTCACTCTTCTTCAGACCCCATATCCAGTTAGTAGTCTTGTCAATTCTACTTCATGTCTTTTCCATTCATTCTCTTCTCTCCAGGCACAGAACCACAACCTATTTTGGATCTTCACTGCCTCTCACCTAACCTGATAGCTTTCCTCACTGGTCTTCTTGCTGCCAGTCTCTCCTCTCTAAAAGCCATTACACAACTGCCATAGTGATACTGCCAAAGCTTAGATCTTTGTTGAAGAAGCACTGGTGACTCTTTATCTCTAGGATCAAACTGAAACTTCCCCATCTAGCACTCAGAGCCCTTTATGTTCTGGTTCTAGTCTTATCTTTCTGGGTTTGTTCCACGTTATACACACTTGAAAATCTGGCCAAACTGGCCTGCTTGTTGTTCCTCACACACAACATTGTATGTCCAGTCTCCATGGTTTTGCACAGGAAGTTAGTTACCAGGGCCTGAAAGGTTCTCCCTCCTCTACACCCCTTAGAATCCCTAGCACTCTTGTCAACATGCTTATCACAGGCTACCCCTCCTACATGAGGTCTCTTCTCATCCCTCTGAAATTACTTAATATCTACTGTGTATATAAACTGTATTTTCTGTACTGGGGCAGTTAGGTGGCTCAATGGATAGAGCACTGGGTCTAGAGTCAGGAAGGCCCAAGTTCAAATGCAGCCTCAGATATCTAGCTGGGTGATCCCTGGGTGATCCTGGGCAAGTCACGTCTGCCTCAGTTTCCTTAACTGTACAATGGAGTAACAATAGCACCTCCCAGGATTGTTGAGAAGATCAAATGAGATTAGCAAAGCACTTGGCACAGTACCTGGCACAGAGTAAGCACTACATAAATGTTAACCATTATTATCTTTATTACCACTATTCTCTTACAGAAGTATGCTTTCCTCAAAAGAATTTAAATTCCTCAGTGGCAAGAGTGCTTTCATTTTCTGTCTTTGTGACCTGAGCGTAGTATCAGGAACACAGCAGGTGTTTAGTAAGTGCTTGTTAACTGACTGACGCTTTCATTTCTTTAGCGCATTTAAGGTTTCCAAAGAACTTCTTCCTAACAACCTTATGCAGTAGGTAATACAAGTATTATTATCTATATGTTACAGCTGAGGAAACTGAGGCTCTGAGAAATTAAGTGACTTGTCCAAAGTCACCCAGTTACAAGAGCCACAATTCTTGAGTGGGATCACACCATTTATATAGTAATGGAGAGAGCACTAACTCTAGAGACAGAGTGCCTGGGCTCAAATCCCACTTCTGATGATTACTGTTTTTATGCTTTAGTAATCTGTAAAAAGGGGATGAGATAAATTTACTTCTTGGGTCTATTCTAGCTCTAGACTGGTAACCTCAGGACTAGAGTCTGGAAGTTGAAGACATGTCTTCTTCAGGGTCAGAAGCCCTCCTCTCCCCTCCCCTAAATAAAACCTGATAACTGAGCTTTTATTTTGACCCCACAAAGCCTGACCCCTGATCTCAAGAGATCCTTTCTCAGGACACTCACCATTTTGCCACCGGTGGCCCTCATGTGGTGCTGTTCTGCCAGCCAATGCTTGTCCTGGGGGTCAGCCGCATACTGTAGGAAAGGGAAGCACAGGGTGGGGGAGATCAGCCTGGTCTGAGTGTTTCCCCATCTCTGGCCCCAAACCCTTTTCTCTCTGGCAGATCTCATGGAGAAACATAGCCTTGTCCTGGTCTCAGGCAGCAATAGGCAGTCCTTGGGTCTTTCACATGAGTAGCTCCCATCAACTACTCTAAAGCAAACAGGTGAGATCTACAAAGAACTAACCTACATTTTCCCCTCAGCCCTTCTCTACCTATTCAAAGCACAGGTGGTCTCAAGTACCAGGCTGCTCTGGAGTAGGTGAAGTCAGGAAGGCTTTTGGGCTGTGTCTTGCTAAGGGTGTGACAGGGCTTGGTGGGTTGCATTCTTAAGCACTGCCAAGTCCAGTCACATCCTTACTATTAGCCCTGTAAAGTGCTTTTCTAAAGTAATTTGGCTATAGGAGAAACTTTTAAGTAAATTTAAAGGAAAAATAGTTAAGTGGGGAGGGTTAAAAGGGAGAATATGCTTAGCTTTCTTTCACGGATAATCAAAGTTCATATTTCTGCAGTATTAAGGTTTGCAAAATGCTTACAACTCTATGAGGTGGCTGGAGTAGGAATAATTAATCCTATTCTAGTGATAAGGAAATTGATTCTCAAAAATAGAGGCACTTGCCTATGACCACATAGGTCTGTTAGAACTGGTCTCCTAACTCCAAATGTCTCCTATACCACCAGGCTACCTTTCCACCCATTCTTGTTAGGTTTCTATGGGAATATGTACTTACAAGGTATTGGTGAGTATATCTCCTTTGGGGTGAAGCTAGGGTCAAACCTGTAGCTCTCCATTTTTTTCATCCTTTCTCTAGGATCCCCTTAGCCCTTTATAATTCCACCCACAACAAAACCAAACCCAATTAGATTAAAGCAAGATATAAAAAACTTTCTAACAATCATGTTTTTCCTTTGTTCCACATTTCTGACAAGATCAGATTCTCACCTGAGTTCTAGTTTTCCAGCCTATAGACAGGGCTGGGGGGAGGGAAGAGGGGAGAACAGGTGATAACAATGAGACTGGGAGAGAATAAGTTTTTGGTTTTTTTTTTGATTTTTGGAGGGCAATTGGGGCAAGTCACTACTTGCCCAATGTCCCACGCTGAGTTGGTGGCAGAGTTGGACCTAGAAGCTGGGTGCTTCTTTTATTTCCAGTTCTGTATTCTTTCCACTGTAACCTGTATAGCCAGGATAGGATGGTCATGCCATTGGAGGCTCCTTTATGCCACCTTTCGTGACAACTGTTTCCTCCTATTCCCGAAGGGAATGTTCTAAGGCAGCCATGACACTTACCTTAAAGAGATGTGGGTGTTTGATATAAATCCTCCCTCTGGTGCCTCCCATGCCAAGGGCCCTGAAACAATAGGGGAACGGAGTCAGCAATTTTTCCAGCAAGGTTAAGACAGAAGGACAGAGTGTCCTATTCCAAGAACTTGGCAGTTGTGGGACCCTTGTGTTGCCCCCTCCCAGGCATGTCAAAGTCTAATTTCTTACTTGTTGGCCCTAGAGCCCAGCACAAAGGTAGTGGATTCATTCAGCCGGGCTGGATCCCACTGTGTAAAGAGTGGAGAGGCAGAAGGTAAGTATGTCAGGCAGGACAGATGCCACCTAGACCTTTACTCAATCAATCACAACAGCTCTGAAGTTTACAAAATGCTTTAATCACAAGCTTGTGAAACAGGAATGTCTAAGTATTATCAACTGTAGCTTAGAGCCAGGAAGTGATTTCGTCAGTCACAAAAGTTGAGAGGGGCAAAGCTGAAACTTGAATCCGTGTCTAATGCCCTTTTCACTAAGCCTATGGTGCTTCCCAAACCGAAGAAGGGGCCAATACTTGATGTTTCTAGCTGAAAGTCGTTTTCAAGAGGTTTAAGAGGAAAATTTCATCTATGATGATAGGAAATAAGGTGGATTAATTTTGGTACTAAAAGGGATGTTAGAGCTCATTTAATTGAACTTCCTCAACTTACATAGGAAGAAACTGAGGCTCAGAAATTAAGTGATATGCCCAAGGTCACACAGCTCTAAGTACTCATATTTGAACACAGGGTCATCTTACTTTCCAATGAAATGACTGTTACTTTTCAAGCATTTATTCCACAAGTATTTTTTTCTTCAAATTATTTTAGTTTTCAATATTCACTTCCATAAGATTTAGAGTTTTAAATTTTCTCTGCCTTCCTCCCCTCCTCCCTCCCCAAGACTGTGAAATCTGGTAACAGCTCTACATATATACATTCTTATTAAACCTATTTTCACATTAGTCGTGTTGTAAAGAAGAATGAGAATGAATGGGAGAAATAATGAGAAAGAAAAAACAAAACAAAAAAAAGAGAAAGCAGATAGTATGCTTTGATCAGCATTTAGACTTCATAGTTCCTTCTCTGGATGTGGATAGCATTTTCCATCATGGGTCTTTTGAAGTTGTTTTAGATCCTCGAATTGCTAAGAAGAGCTAAGTCTAGCAAAGTTAGACACTGCACAGTGTGCCTATTATTGTGTAGTGTTCTCTTGTTTCTGTTCATTTCACTCAGCATCAGTTCACATAAGTCTTTCCAGATTTTTCTGAAGTCTGCCCACTCATCATTTATAGTATTCCATTTCATTGATATACCACAACTTAACTTGTTCAGCCATTCTCCAATTGATGGGGATCCCCTCAATTTCCAATTCTGGGCTACCATAAAAAGAGCTGCTATAAATATTTTTGTGTATGTGGGTCCTTTCCCCATTTTTATGATCTCTTTGGGAAACAGACCTAGAAGTGGTATTGCTGGGTCAAAGGGTATGTACATTTTTATAGCCCTTTGGGAATAATTCCAAATTGCTCTCCAGAATGGTTGGATCAGTTCATAACTCTATCGATAAACAATGCATTAGTGTTCCAATTTTCCCACATCTTCTCCAGCATTTATAATTTTTCTTCAACAAGTATTTTTTGAGCGTTTACTATGTGCCCAGCTCTGAGAATGAGGATTCATAAATATACTGGTTTCTTGTTCTCAAGGAATTTATAGTTTCGTTGGAGAAATGAGATGAACAAAGATCACAGAAGAATAGCAGGCAGTGTATACTAGATGCAGAATCCTGGTTTGTAGATAAAAAGTATAGATAGCATTCCTCTTCATAAGAGAAGGATATTAATGATGATTGAAATAAATCATAGAAAGCTTCATGGAGAAGACAGGCCTCGAGTTGGATGGGTAATTCAGACAGGGAAAGGAAGACATTTTGTAGAACGCCTAGAATTCGTGGAGCCCGGTCTATTACCAAGCCAGTGAGCTTAGGGCCTGTGGAGCAGAGAGAGAAAGTTTTCTCAACAAGGAACCAAACCCTGTTCTTCACTCCCACTCAGGGTGCTGTGTGATTTGGAATCAACAAGACCTGAGTTCACGTCTTGGCTCTGACAATTCCTAACTATGTAACCCTAAGTCAAGTCACTTCTCCTCTCACAGTTTTGCTCCCTAACCTACAAAATGGTTATATTAATATCCCCACTACCTATAGTTCAGATTTTTTATGAGAAAAATAATTTGTAAAGTGCTATAGAAATGTGAGCTGTTGATACACTTCAGAAACCCACATATTTCACAGGGGGAAAACAAGATTCCCTCTTTTTCCTAAAGTATACCAGGGCAAAAAGTAACTCTCCAGAGTCCTTGGGAGTCAGGAAAAGGGCCCAATCTGGGCCAACCATCACTGTTACAGTCAGACACTTTACCTTAGGACCCTCCCTCCGAATTGGTTCACAGGATTTTGGTTTCCACCTGGCAGGGAAAGATAGAAGAATCAACGACTGTTTAGAGAAGTGGCAAGGTCAGTGGTTAGGGCTTTAGAACTTCAGTTGAGCTCAGGGCAGTCAGACTAGAAGCCAGGGCAGTCACATTTCTGTCACTATCTAGCGGTGTGACCTTGGTTAAATCACTTAACTACAGTATACTCTCAGTTTCCCCATCTGTAAAATGAGATATAATCCCTATACAAAATTCAGAACGAACATAATGGACAATGTTGGTACTGACTCCTTCAAGTTAAGCATTCATCCTTCTTTTCTTTTAAAACAGAAAACTGCTCAAGTGTAGTCTGTCCTACTACTAATCATCTCTTTTTTATGACATTTTCCATGACTGTTTTCAGGGATTGGGGGATAAGGGTTAATTTTGTGTTTAGCAGTATTTGCATAATGCATTAAATTTAAAATGAGAAAAATATGATAATTCTCATGCTAATTTCTTCTTAGATTGTTGGGAAAAGCAGTAAGATAATCTACATAAATAGGTCATGAAAAATGCAATGTATTACATATCTAAGCCAAGGATGAATATTAATCTCCTCACCTATCTCTTCTCCTTGTTTAATTAAAACATTTGGGACTCTCACTAGTGCTGCCCCTTGAATCCAATTCTACTGTGTAGAAAGCTCTTGCCTCTTCTCCCTCATTTGCTTTAGGTTGTGATTACTATTGACAGTTGATTATATCTATGGCACCTTATAGTTTGGAAAGTGCCTTACATTCACAATCTGAATTGATCACTAAAGCTTCCTTGTGAGGCAGGTAAAACAGGCTTCATTAATTCCCTATTTTATAGATGAGGAAACTGAAGTTCAGATAAAAGTGATTTGCTCAAGGTCACACAGCTAGTATACGACAGGTGGAATTTGAACCCAGGCCTTCTGACTCCAAATCCACTTCTCTTTCAACTATACAACAAGCTTCTCTCTCCTTCATCTGTGCAGTAATGCCCCTATCTTGTTCCCTAACCTCATCTCCCTTTATATTAGATGCCAGCTGAAAAGCCCCAGACCCCAGTCCCTACTTACACCATGCCTGAAGTTGACCTGTCATTTGCAAGGATGTGTCCTGGAGGCCGTCCCTTCCTCTGCAATAGAAAATGGCTCATCAAAAGGAGATACTGCCTCCAGAGTCTGAGCCAGCCGGGATACTGTCTGCCCAGTATCCTGCCCTGAGCTGTCCACTAGAATTCTTTTTTTTGTTTTTAAAATAAATTAGAGCTTCAGATACTAGATATGTTTGTAAGGGGCTGGGTAGAAGTCACACTGTTGAAGGTTCCTCTATCAGGGCTAGGGGGAAAGTGAGGCAAAGAGATGAGTCTGGAATGTGTGTGAAGCCCAGTACCTCCCATTCTGGCCTAACTGCCTGGCCACCAGATGAAATAGGGACACACACACACATACATACACACGTATGAATATATGTGAGTGTTTGAGTATGTGTGTATAGTTTTTTATTTTTTGTTTTTACCTTTTTTGGGATAGGACTTCCACGATGAGCACATTCTTCATCTGCTTGCCGGCCACGCTGGGAAAGAAGACAGGAAAGTCAGTGGGGCAGTAAAGTCTCAGAGGAGACCATTGGACTTCCTGATAATGTTGCAGAGGATACATCTCATAGGCATAAGTCACTGACTAAGACCTCCTCTTCTAGGAGTAGGATGGCATCTTCCCTAGGTCCTAGAAAGAGACCCAATCATCTCTTATGCTATGCAGCTCCAGTGCCTCTAAAGGGTGATCAGATCACATTCCCAGCTAGTGTCTGATGCTTAACCCTCCCTGACACTGGACCAATCTAACTCATTTATGCTCCCAGAACAAAGCAGCTCTGACCTTCATCCCAGGAAGTTCATGAGTCAGTCTGGGTATCACTTTCTCCCCATCTGAAAACAGCAGCTTAGCCTAAGAGGAGATGACAAAGGTTAAAAAAAAAATCTAGCAAGTGAGAGGTAGAGGAGAAGGAAGCTTGCTCCTTGCCTGATTTATATTAAGGCTACAGCATTTGTGTGCTGGCACTCATCTCTTTGGAACTCTCTACCTTTGACTGCTGATGTCTTAATATAGAGCAGGCCTGTACAATCCTTGGCTCTCAGGATTTTGGGTGAACTGCAAAAAATGTAGAAGATACTTTCCTCTACATTTTTCTGGGGTCACCCGAAATCTTTTGGTGGGCCACAGGTTGTACAAGCCTGATATAGACAGATTCTAGGTGATGCACTGATTACTATTAATAACAACACTGGGCATAAGTAGGCATATTCTCTGACAAACATGCAGGGGTTAACAGACATGATGTCATTCCTTCCCTCCAAAAGGGGGGGACTACAGAACTCATGAAATTCAGCAGAAAAGGTTCCTGGCACGGAATTAGGAGACGTGAATTTTAGTTTCAACTCTGTTATTGTTAATAATAGTAAATGTTCTTACAGCACCCTACTATTTACAAAATATTTTCCTCATAACAACTCTGTGAAGTAGCTAATTCCTCCCATTTTACAGATGAAAAAACTCATCAGAGAGGTTAAATGACCTGCCCAATGTCACACAGTGAGTGGAAAAAATCAGGACTAGAATCCTTTAATCGAATCCCTGATTCTAAGTCTAGTCTCTCCATTATACTTGACTTGTGTAAGCTATTTTCTTTCTCTGTGCCTCAGTTTCTCCATCTGTAAAATGAAGAGACTGGCCCATATCAGTATTTTTCAAATGTATTAAAGGGTTCTAAAGAACAATGATTCTCATGTACAACATACATACGGAATGGATTCAAATTTATAGTAACAACAGCTATTGCCCAATAAATAAATGGTCAAAGGGTACGAACAAGCAGTTTTCAAAGGGAAAAAATGCAAGCTATCAACAACCATATTAAAAAAATGTTACAAAAAAAATCAGAGATCTGATAAAGAGGAAAAGGACTCGTACAAAAATATTTATATCAGTTCTTTTTGTTGTGACAGAACTGGAAACTAAGAGTCCTCATTAATTGGGAATAGCTAAACAAACTAAGATTTATGAATGTAATGAAATACTATTGCACCATAAGAAATGATGAAAGGAAGTTTTAGAAAAAGCTGGCGAGACGTATAAAATCATGCAAAGTGAAGTGAACAGAACCAGAAGAATAATCGACATCATAACAACTACACTGCAAAGACAAACGACTATTTAAGACTTAAGGACTCTGATCAATGTAGTAAGGAATCACAATTCCGGAGGCCTGATGACAAAGCCTGCTTTCCCACTCTTGACAAGAGAGGTGAACTCAAGATGCAGAAAGAAACATACATTTTTGGAGATGGCTAATGTGGAAATTTATTTTGACTATGTGTATTTGTTACAAGGTTTTGCTTTTTCTTTTTCCAATGGGTGGGGAGGAGAGAACAACAAATGTTTTTAAACTGAAAATTTTTTTAAAAAATTTTAAGCAAAAGGAAAAAAATTCTGATGTTTCACATGAAGGGAACAAGGGTTTTACTAGAAAATCTCATGATACTATTTTCTTCTTTAACATATTAAACATATTAAATTTAAATTATTCACAAATCAGAAGTGCTTATTCTGTATGACAATTTTTCAGGATGAAGACTAGCTTAATTTTTTTCAGAATATATAACCTATTATTTCCAGATCTCAGGTGGATTACAGTTTTGACAGGTATTATCAGAAAGCTCTAAGATGATGGACTTTCAACATTCAGAAAATCCCTAGACAGCTTTGGTTTCAGACTAAATAACCCTTCCCTTCTTAGGCTCCTACCTGTTCCAGACAACTTCGGCAGGCTTCCTGGATCAACTGCTCTGCATCAACATCTTCCCCGACATTGTCTCTGACATTAAATGCTGCTTTCTGAAAGAACTAGACAGAAGAGTAAGGAAAAGTCAAAGGCCTTGTCATCACACCTTTCTACCTTGCTGCTCATCATCAGCCAGGGTAACAACAGTAAATGATGGAGCAGTTCTGCTCATTTACTTCAAGAATGTAACTATAACACGGATGGGAAAGGTGAAGAGTCATCAGAAGAGGTTTATTCTTCTATGATGTCAAACTGAAACTGGGATTCTTCAAATTTCCACAGACATTTTAAAAGTGACTATTATAATCACAACACTGTTTTAGGCATTGTGATTGTAGAGATAAAAATTGACACAGTCTTTGCCTTTAAAGAGCTGATCTTCTACTGGAAAGAAGGACAAGAGGGATGAGAGGGACAGGAGGGACAGGATGAGAGGGAGATTGAGATTTTATATTAAGTAGGGTATAATGGAAATAAAGGAAAGATCCAAGGTATTCTAAGAAAATCTCAGGAGAGACTTTCAGCTGTAGAAATCAAAGAAGGCTTTATAGAAGAGATGGCACTTGACCTGACCCTGAAGAAGAAGAGGATTCTAAATGGAAGTGGTGCACTGAAAGCATAAGGGGTGATCAATCTCCCAAGTGGGATGTAGAGAATCTCAGTTGCAAAGAAAAGCAACCCTCCCTTTGACTTCAGGCCTTTCATCTCCTGCTTCACATGTCTTTTGAGGGTAGAGTGGCATCCTTCACTCAATTGTGAACATTCTCACACCTGTCATACCCATAACATTCCAGTGACTTTGAATTCTCGTAGATCATCATCCAAAACCCATTCTATATCCCTACCCCTTGATTCTCATCCCTCTCAACCTTCTTACCCCAAAGTTTCATCCTAAATCCATCCAGTCCTTCCCTTATGCCCTCAGGAATTCCTTAAGCAACAATCTTTTCTTCATCTTAAATCTTTTCCTCTCCTACTCCTTCCATTGACTAGTTACTACTGAAACCAGGTTTCTCCCTGATGACACAGTCTTTCCTTTACTGGCTGTACCTTCCCTCATTCTCCTTGGTTCACTAGCAGGGGAGGGGGAGTTGGAATACTCCTTGCTCCCCCTTGACATTTTTAGGTTCTCCCTCTACTTCCATCACTCTGTAACCTCTTCCTTTGAGGCCCATGCTGCTCACGGCTACCACCCAATCAAAATTCTAGTAGTTACTGTCCATCATCCCCATCCTACCATCCCCTCCCCAGGTTAATTCCCTTCCTTCCTCAACGAGTTTGATACCTAGCCTACAATTTTTGTTTCCTCATACTGGGAGACTTCAACATACATACTGATTCTCCCTCAAATATCTTAACCACTCAGTTCTTCAACCTACTCACATCCCATGAGCTACTCCTCCACCCAACTTCAACCACATCCAAAGACAGTCATATCCTTGGTCTTGCCATCCATCTACAAATATACTGCCATTATGTTTAAGAACTCTGAACTATTCTTATCCTACCATAATCTACTGGCTTTTCACCTCCTCCTCTGTCTTCCCTTACAAAAACCCTACTCTTTGTCTGCACTATGACCTAGAATTCCTTTACCCCTCAATTCTCTCTTAGGCCTTCTCCCCAGCATTAGCCACTCTCTCCTCTTGACTCTTTGGTGAACCAATTCAATGCTATACCAGCTTCCTTCTCTTGACTCTCTAGACCCCTTATCATAAGGCCAATAATGAGCAGCAGAGCCTCAGCCTTGGATTACTGCCAATTACTTTCACTCCAACATAAGTGTTGCTGAATGGAGGTGGAGAAAATCATGCAACCATTCTGCCTGGGTCCACTACAAATTTATGTTACACAATATCAATTGTGCCCTCAATACTGCTAGGAAATCATCCTATATATCTTCCTTATCAACTCACTATCCCACTCTCCACAGTGCCTCTTTAAAACATTTTTATCCTTCCTCATACTTTCTACAGCTTTCCCTCCCCCTCTCAGCTGAGAACCTTGCCTTATATATTTTACAGAAGAAATTGAAACCATTCACAATGAATTCCCTATTCTCCCCTCTTTCTCATCTTCCAGCACTCAGATGCCATCTGCCACTTTCTCTTCCTTTACTTGTTTCACATGATGAAATGGCCTTACTCCCTAACCAAGGGCAACCCTTCTGCTTATTCAAATGATCCCATTCCAACCCACCTACTCCAACAGACAGTCTCCCTCTATCATCCCCAATCTTTCACTTATTTTCAATCTCTCCCTGTCAATTAGCCCATTCCCTACTGCCTATATACAATGCCCATGTCTCCCCATCCTCAAAAAACCCTCACTTGATCCTTCCATTCCCGTTATCAGCCTTTATCTCTTCTGCTCCTTTAGCTGAACTCCTCAAAAAGGCCCTTTATAATGAGTCTCCCCACTTTCTTCTTAATCCCTTATAATCTGGCTTCCACCTTTCATTACCCTGAAATTCCTTCCTCCAAAGTTATTAATGATCTTTTAGCAGGCAAATACAATGGTCTTTTCTCAATATTCATTTTCCTTGACCTCTTGGTGGCCTATGACACTGCTGATTACCCTCTCCTCCTTGATACTTGCTTCTCTCTTGTTTTCAGGGTACCACCTCTCCTGGTTCTCCTCCTGCCCATTTAACTGCTTCTTCTCAAGTTTCCTTTGCTGGAGCCTCCCCCAGATCACACCATCTAATTGTAGATGCCTCTCAGGGTTCTGTCCTGGGCCCTCTTCTCCTTCCACATTACTTCACTTGATGATCTCATCTGCTCCCCTGAATTTAATTACCATCACTATGCTGATGATTCTGAAATCTACCCATCCTGCCCCAAAATCTCTACTGACCTATAATCTCAAATCTCCAACTGCCTTTCAGACATCTGAAGTGGATGTTAATTAGTGGATGTTAATCTTAAACTCAATATATCCAAAATGCAACTCATTATCTTTCCCCCTAGACCAGTGGTTCTCAACCTTCCTAATGTCTCAATCCTTTAATACTCATATGTGGGCATATCTGCATGTGGGTGGACCCGCCTGGAGATGGATAGAGGAGTGGTGTCTTGGTTCCTAAGACCATCGGAAATATATGTTTTCTGATGGTCTTAGGCAACCCCTGTGAAAGAGTTGTTTGACTCCCAAAGGGGTAGTGACCCACAGGTTGAGAACCGCTGCCCTAGACCCTCCCTAACTCCAACCTTCCCTGTTACTATAGAGTGTAACACCATCCTCCTAGTCTATAAGCTCACACCCTGGGAGTCATACTGGACTTCTATCTTCCTCATATTTACTAACAAGATGAAGCCTTGCACAACATTTAATTGTGACCTGGGCATTCCAGACCAATTTAATCGTCTCTCTATCCTTCCAGTTTTAATATCTGTGCTAACACTGCCCCTAGTATAAGGAAAAGGTCTGACAAGGTTTTCTCCATATCCATTTCAGTATGTAAATAGGAGAACATGACTCCAATATTATGAAATTTCAAATGTGAGTATAAATACAATGATGTTCTGTAGTCTACAGCATCATTCTCCAGCCTTTCACTGAAGAGGACTCCTAGCTGTTCTCTGAACTAGACGTGTCATTTTCTACTTCCTAGCATTCAGGAAGGTTAATCAATCAGTAAACGTTTGTTATGCACCTACAGTATGTTAGGCAGTATGCTAGAAACTGGGGATATAAAAAGAGACAAAATACAATCCTTTCTCTCAAGGAGCTTACAATCTAATGGAGAAGACAACATATCAACAACTATACAAAGCAAGCTACATATAAGATAAATAGAAGGTAATTAATAGAGAGAAGGCACTATACTTAAGAGGGTTGGGAAGGCTTCCCATAGAAGGTGGGATTTTAGCTGGAACTTAAAGGAAGCCAGGGAGGCAAGTAAATGAAGATGAGGGAGAGCATTCTGGGCATGGAGGGCAGCCAGACTGTTCATGGAAGAGCTAAGAGCTCACTGTCACTGGATGAAAGAGTATGTGGAGAGTAAGGTGTAAGAAGACTGATGACGTAGGAGGGGGCTTATGTAGCAGTTAAAGTAGGAGAGGTTATGAAGGTCTTTGAATGCCAAACAGCATTTTATATTTGCTCCTGGACACAATAGGAAGTTTATTGAGTAGGACAGTGACCTAATCAGACCTGTGCTTTAGATAAATCACTTTTGTGGTTTAGCCAACCAACGTCAAAATCTTTGTTTGGAACAACTTTAAACCTGATTACAAATTAATTCATTTCTACTGCAATCCCCAGTGCTTCAGAAAAGGAAACCCAAATCATAAATCAAATTACAGGCTTGAACAAATATTCAACTGAGGAAGTTTTTGATATGATTGGTTAGTCAAAGCACCAGCTAACTGCCTCTCCCTAACCCCTGTGCCCCCCTCCCTTTTTGTATTCTGCTATAACTCACTGTTTTCAAGGAGGTTAGTGGATGTTTCTGGTAAAGTTTATTCATCATTGTATCATTTCTCTACTCAATGATGCTGGGGTCAGATTGTGGATGGGAACTGGAATTTCATACTCAATGTTATACTGAAGGTTTCTGAGTAGAGAAATGACATGGTCAGACTTGTGCCTTAGGAAGATGATTTTTGGCATCTAAGTGGAGGATAAAGGAGAGGGGAGGCATCAGAAGCAGGAAGACCAGTTAGGACATTTACTACAATTGTATGAGTGAGAAATGGTGAGGTCTTGAACCAAATTGGTAGCAGACTGAGTAGACAGAAGGCAAGAGTTGTGAGACATAGTGGAATAGACTTAACAAGAGATTTGATGTGAGAAAGTGATGAGAGCCTGAAAAATCCAATGACTAAAATCTATCAATTCATGAGGAGTTTGATAAGATCTGTTATTTCCCTATTTTTATAAACAAAAGGTTATGTAATATTAGAATTGTTCTTTGAATGTTTAACAGAATTTACTATTAAATCCATCTGGTCCTGGGGTTTTTTCTTTTAAGAGTTCCTTTATGAATTGTTCAATTTCATTTTCTGAGAATGAGTTATTTCCGTTCTTAATTTTTTTTGCTAATCTGGGTATTTTATATTTTTGGAAATATTTATCCATTTAATTTATTAAGCTTTATCAGTATATAAAAATTACTTTTTAGTAATTTCCTTTACTTCCTGTTTATTTGTTTTGTATTTTCCTTTTTCATTTTTGATATTGGCAATGACAAATGTTGGAGGGGGTATGGAAAAATTGGGGCACAAATGCACTATTGGTGAAGCTGTGAACTGGCCCAACCATTCTGGAGAACAAACTGAAACTATGCCCAAAGGGCTACAAAACTGTGTATGCCCTTTGACCCAGCAATACCATTACTAGGTCTGTGCCCTAAAAAGATCAAAGAAAAGGGAAAAGGACCTATTTGTACAAAAGTATTTTATAGCAGCTCTTTTTGTTGTGGCAAAGAACTGGAAATGGAAGGGATGTCCACCAACTGGGGAATGGCTGAACAAGCTGTGGTATGTAATTGTGGTGGAATACTATTGTGCTATAAGAAATGACGAACGGGATGGTTTCAGAAAGATTTGGGAAGTCTTACATCAAGTAATGCAAAATAAAATGAGCAGAACTAGAAGAACAAAACATAGTAACAGCAATATTGTAACAATAATCAACTATGAAAGACTTAACTACTCCGACCAATATAATCATGCATGGCAATTCCACAGGACTCATGATGAAAAATGCAGATCCACCTTCATGGGGCTCTGAGTGTAAATTGAAGCATATTTTTTCTTTTTCTTTCTTTATTTTTTTTGCCTTTCCCCCCCTGCAATGTGGTTAATGTGTTAAGGTTTTGCATGGCTTCATATGTATGATGGATATCATATTTCTTGCCTTTTCAATGGGTGGTGGAAAGAGAGAATTTGGAACTGAAAATTAAAAAAAAAGCCTTCCCTGAACCTTCCAGCTGCTATTTCCTCGCCTTCAAATTATCTTGTAACTATTTTGCTATCTATTAATGTGCAAGTTGTCTCCCTTGGCCAGACTGTAAGCTCCTTCAGGGCTCAGACTTACTATATTTATACCAGATTTGTCATTATATCCCTAGCTCCTAGCAGAGAGCCTGGTACAAAGCAGGTGCCTTATAAATACCTGTTGACTGACACATAATGAAAGCTGTCTAACAATGGAACCAGTTGCCTTATTAGTGTGGGAGTATATTAAAAACCACCTTTTTAGTTCAGCTGACAATATTAAGAAATAAAATTTCCTCCAGTCAAAAACCCTTTCCAGATTTTCCCTTTAAGAAAGCAGGTAAAGAAAGAAGGCTAAGGTTCCAGGAAATAAATCAAAGTGGAAAACTAATCTTAAGTTTTACTTATTTAAGATCCCCTCAAGTCTGTGACATCTTTTCCAATCAGGGATTAAGATACTGATCATAGGGGGCAGATAGGTGGCACAGTGAATACAGCACCAATCCTGGAGTCAGAAGGACCTGAGTTCAAATCTGGCCTCAGACACCTGACACTTACTAGCCATGTGACCTTGGGCAAGTCACTTGACCCCAATTGTCTTGCCTTCCCCCCTCCAAAAAAAAAAAAAAGATACTGATCATAGGAAGGAAGTCCTTTTAGTACCTAAGGGGAATGGTCAAGGAAGGAACTGAGCACTGACTATTCTGGAATGCTAACCCCAAATCAGGTTTTAACATATTTTAATCTTTTCCTTGTTCACGATTCCTATAAATGTTACCTCAAATTGTTTTGGGGGTAGAGGCATGTCAGAAGACATGAGGGGAGTTATGCCAGTTTGCAGCTCTCTTTAAGAAATGGCATGAATGTGGAATAATGATAAATAAAAAATTTTTTGGCAACCTTATGCTTAAAATACAGAATATTACTATTTTTTCTTTGACACGAAGCAATGTGTTCTGTATCTCTGAAGGTCTTCAAGCAGAGCCTGAAAGGTTATCTATCAGGGATATGACAGAAGGGACCCATGTATTGGGCAAGTGGGTGATACTAAATGGAAAGACAGAGGGCAAAGAACAATGGAAGAATGTGCCCTGGTCAGACCCCTTTGGAGTACTATGTATAGTTCTGAGTACTGGATTTTAGGAAGGACATTAATTAGCTAGATAATGCCCAAAGAAGGGCAACTAGGACAGTGAAAAGCCTCAAGTCCATGCTACATGAAGACCCACTGAAGGAACTGAGGATATTTAGTTAAAAAAGGTTTAGGTGGCTGTGATGGCTGTCTTCCAAGTGCTCAAAAGGCTATTATCGTAAGAAAGAAGTAGATCTGTTTAGCTTGGCTCCAGAATGCAGAACTAAAATAAATAGGTAAAAGTAGTGAAGTGGACAGTAAGTCTGACCCAATATGAGGTAAGGCAGAATTTCCCAACAGCTATCAAAAAATGAAGATGGTTGTCTTGGAGGGAGGGGGTTTCCTCTTTGATGGAGCCCTTAAGCAAAAGCTATGGAATAACTTCTTTCTCAGGAAGAAACTGGACAAGATAGTCTGAGTCTCCTTCAATTTTGAGATTTAGTAACCTCTAAAATCTGAGATTCTCTAATGCTAAGTCCTATTTCATACAAAAGGTATACAATAGCAATGGAATTCATTACCACAAGAAGCCTTACAGGTAGAAGATGCAAAGGGCGTATACAAGTGAATCAATGATAGAGCCATAAATAGCTGTGGGGTATACTTCAAAGAATCTAAGAGTTGAAAGGGACCTCTGATTGCATTTAATGTAACCTGTTCCTGAACTGCAATCTTCACTATGACAGCCCCAAGACTTCACGAAAGACTTCTCTTGAAGATTTCCAATGACATGGAAATGACTACCTACCTTCTAAAGGAGTACATTCCACTGCTCTAATTGTTATGAACTTTTTCCTTATACTTAGCCCAAATCTACTTTTGCAATTTCTACCTGATGTAAGTTCTTCCATTCAGGGTTAATCAGAACACATCTAATTCCTCTTCTACATGACAGCTCTTCAAATGATCTCAAATACTTATCTATCTATCCATCTATCCCTCCATCCAGCCATCATGCTACTTCAGAAGACTTTTCTTCAAGCTAAAAACCTGCAGGCTCTTCGAACTATCTTCCATGGCACAGTCCTGGGCCCTCTGAAGAAGGAAATGGCAACTCCTCTGGTATCTTTCCCAAGGAAACCTCAAATGGGATCACAAAGATTTGGGAACTATTGAAAGGAATGAACAACAATAATGACTAGTCCTTTTACCATATTGATTGCCTTCGTTTGGATGTGTTCCAATTTATTGATATCTTCCCTCAAATGGTACTCACCTAGATCTGAATGCAGCGCTCTATGTATCATCTGAGAAGGGCATTATCACCTTTATTTCTGATACCAAAGGCTGATGTCAGAGAAGACAACCCAACCTTCCCATAGGACATTCCTTAGGACTATTAGCAACAGAATAGTAGGATAGATGGATAGTAAGTCTGACCCAATGTGAGAGTGCTTATATCCACCAGATGTTTTCTGATGATCACTTACCGGGAATGTTGGGAGAGAAGATTTTCTGACATGTATGAGTTGGATTAGGTGGATTTGGGGGTCCCAGGAGGACTCAGATTCTGTGATTCTGATGTAGAAGATTAGAGTCAAGCAAACAGGGTGGGTCTGTTAGGATTTCCCTGCCTATTTTTCCTCCAACATAATTTACCTTCATGTACTTGTTGAAGACTGTCTGAATTTCCTCATTGATGCTAGGTTGTAGGACAGCTCGAAGCAGGTCCATAGAAATGGCAGGGTCTGTGAAACTGCATTTCAAAAAGGGGAAAACATCACATTTGTTCCAAATGCTTGATTCATCTTTGTCCTGCCAGGGTCAATGACTCCTTTCATGGCTTCCCTCACATTAAATACTTCTTAAATAAGTACCTAAACTTAAAAGATGCAGGACTTATCCACTTCTAAACTGGTCATTCAAAAAGTCAATCAATAAGCATTTAGAGTATCTATTATATTTAAGGCATTATAAATTTAAGAGACAGTCCCTGCCCTGAAAGAGATTACAATCTAGTTTGGGAGATTAAAAAAAGAGACATATTCTATCAGTCAAGGGCTTGTATTCAACTGTTAATTCCTCCCCCCCCCGCCCCTGCTTTTTGGAAGGCAATCAGAGTTAAATGACTTGCCCAAGGTCACACAGCTAGTTTTTGTGGTAAGGTCTGAGGCCAAATTTGAACTCAGGTCCTCCTGACTCCAGGGCTGGTGCTCTATTCACTGTGCCACCTAGCCACCCCATTATCAACTCCTTATTAGTGTTACCTGTCTTGGGAAGGAGCTGGTACTGTAATATAAATAAACTAAGATTACCACAAATGCTTGGCAGAATCCCAGAGATTTATGTCAAGGTGAAGGATTCTGGCATGGGAAAGCCTATGCCTGACTTGGCTAACTCACTAGCTGGCCATCAACTAATCCCTGTTTATCTTACAATCTTCCATTTTTCATAACATTGGGGGGAGAAACATGTTAAGAGTAGAAAATGCCTTTAGAACCTATCTAAGTCATTCTCAATTTACAGAGAGAGAGATATAGAGGTCTAGGTAAGGGAACTGACTTGCCTTAATGTCAGAGGCTCTAGGACTATAGACTATAGGACTCTAGAAACTAGTCCAAATCTTCATTTTACAAAGAAAAAAAAAACTGAAGTCCAGGGAAGACAAGTGACTTGTCCAAAGACAGACAAGATTATATAATTTAGAGTTAGAAGGATTTTTAGAGGTCACCTGGGGGGAAAAACCCTCTCATTTTACAGTTTTAGAAAGGGAGGTAGTTTGATTTCTGGATCTTCTCATTCTAAATCAATGCTCTTCCTTTTACAGCATACAGGGAGTTGGGGCTGCCCTCCTGACTTCTTCACAGATCACTCCCCAGCCTCCAGCAGGGGAGACTCCCCCTTTCCTCCCCCCGCCCCCCAGCAGTGGGGGGCCCTGTGGCAGCTGGTGCTGGTGCCACCGCGGCGTCCCCAGGCCCAGCAGACTCACCTCGTAGTCATCTGGGAGCGGCGGCCCCTGCGCTGCACCTGCCGATGTTTGATCATGATGTTCCAGGGGTTCTGCGGGAACCAAGGCGATGGTGAGCCCCCTGCACCCCCGATCCCAGACGACAGAAGAGGGGTTGGGGCTGGGCAAGGGTCCCTTCTCAGTCCTAGCCTCCCGTTCCAGCCTAGCTCCCTGCCCCGGCAGGCCTAGACCTGGCCCGGCCCGAGGGGCCCATGCCCACCTTCCCCGGGGCCCCTCTCTCACCGTGACCACCAGCTGCCCCGCCGAGCCCTCGTCTCCAGGCTCGGGACCACCCCGCTCCGCTCCACTGGGACCTCGGGGTTGCTCTGTATCGCGAGTGGCCCCCATGGTCCCTCCCTCCAGCGACCGGCCAGGCCGCTGCCGCCGCCGCCGCCGCCGCCACCCCAGCCGCTGTCTCCGCTGCAACCGGTGGTCCAGCCCAGCCCCTCAGTCACCGGCCGGAAACGAGTCCGTGACACGTCATTGCCCCGCGCCGCACCACCCCCCGGAAGAGCGACGCGGCCGGCGGCGGAGTTGCCATGGGAACCGAGCGGGCGGGCGTCGGTGAGCTAGAGAAAAGCGGAAGAGAGAGCTGAAGCTTTTGGGGCCGGGAGCGGCTTAGTGTGGGCGTGGGCCAGGGCTACTGCGGAGGGTGTGGCTAATGCTCCTCCCTCCGCCCCCCCCCAACCTCCCACGACTTTAACTGCGGAGCCGGCTGTTAGCATTTTGAAAATTGAGTGACCCTAAATGCCCCCTGCCCCTGTGGTCACAGAGCGAAACGTTGTCGCTGTATGACCTTGGGCAAGTCTCTTTCCCTCTCAGGACCTCTTCGTTCTCCTCTGTAAAATGAAGGGGGTTAATCGAGATGGCTTTTAAGATTCCTTCCACCTATGATATTCTTGAATTCATGGCGTCTAGGCTAGAGGGCTACGGAGAGAGCCTGGGATTTGGGAGTCAGAAGACCTGGGTTCTAGGCTTGCCCCTGCTCTTAGTCACTTTGGGCAAGTCCTTTCCCTTTTCTGCCGCTCTTGGTTACAGTCCCTGTAAAATGAGGTGAGGTCTCCAAAATGCCTTCCAGCCCTGATGATCTAATGCAACAGTTCTCAACCTGTGGGTTATGTTCAATTTAAACAGATCCTGTATATCAGATATTTACATTACGATTCATAACAGTAGCAAAATTACAGTTATGAAGTAGCAACAAAAATAATTTTATTGTTGGGGGTCACCACAACATGAGGAACTGTATTAAAGGGTTGAAACATTAGGAAGGTTGAGAACCACTGGTCTAATGTAAACTAGCTATAGGGCAGAATACCAGGCCCCTTAACCGAGTAAACCATTAGTAATCATCAACGGTGATGCACATCCAAATTATGTGGATACAAAGGTGCCCTAAAGGTTGAGTTGCTCATTCCCTGGCATTCTAAAGTTTCCCCTTATCTTGAAATACCACAAAACTTCACCTTATCCTAAAATTCCTTGTCTCCTCCCATCCTGTCATAAAGATTCCCTTGCCCCCCCCTTATCTTGTGTCATTCATTGTCCTCATCCCCTGTCCTTATCTTGCAAGATTTATCTTGTCCCTAAATCTCCAGCCTCCTTTAGAAGCCCCCAAAACTTACATCACTATCCTATAGACTGTATAGCTTTCTGACTATATAAGTCTGGTCCTTGTCCTATATCATTGCCTTTGCTTAGCTCTTTGCTAAGTCTCAAGCTCACATGCTTTTGCGTTAATAAAGCTCCCTTTGGCTAAAGAGGTCTGATTGAATTCTTTCAAAAATCTGAGCCAGCTCTCCCAACCCTCTCCCAACATTACCAGAGCTGAGTCCTGATAGGTAAAAACTTACACCTTTTTGGCATAAAGGAGAATTTCTCTGCCCAAGATACCAGTGATTTGGGGCACGGCTGGGAATGTTGACAGGACCAGCCATTATGCATGTTTTAGAAGCCAAGTGAGGCATTTCAAGAGCTTATAGACAAATCCTGTAGACTAATAGATGGGTTTACAGGGCAGAAAAAGTTCCACTTTTCACAGAAGGGTACTTTCAGGAATTGTTGCTAGGGCAGATACTAGTTTTTACCATGGCAGGAGAAAGATTCCTTCAGGCCCTGGATTTTTGCTCTAGTTTTCACTTGGAGTCCTGAGTTCTCTTCTTCTGTCAGGACTCTTTAAACAACGTAGTTAAACCTGAATGCTACTAGTAAGGCTGCGAAATGACTATGGGTCTCATTGGTGATCAAGTAAGCAACTGACTTGGGAGCCAGTTTATATTCTGGTCTTGACTTTGCCATTAGCAGCCATACAATCTGACTCTATATGTCTCCCTTTCAGGGTCTCAGTTTTCTGCTTAGTAAAATGAGGGATTTGGAGTAGGCAATCTTTGAAGTTCCTTCTAGCATTGCTATTTTATGGCCCATGTTCTAAGATTGCTTACAGTTCTGAAATCCTATGGTTCTTTCAATGACTTTGACAAAACTAAGGCATGGACAGGATAGAGAGAGGAAGAATGGAAAAAAAAGGGGGAAGAAAAGAGGGAGATGCCATAGAGTGCTACTGAGGAGGTGCTTCTGGAATATTTTGGGGTGATTTTATAATTTTGTAACATTGTTGTAATTTCAGTCTAGTGTTAAGTTGTAAAAGCCACATTTCTCCCCAGCCACAAAGCATTAACTCTGTCCCTTCCCTCCCCCCCCAGCCATAAAGCATTAACTCTGTCCCTTCCCTGCCCCCAGCCTAGAGGTATT
>CM053581.1:231993461-232005995 GCA_028627135.1 Pseudochirops cupreus
AGATAAACTGTGTTGAAATACTAAAACTAAAACTAAAAAAACTAAAATAATTTAATAAACAAACAAAAAACAAAATAAAACAAAAGAGGGCCATAACATAATAAGATAACAAGAGAAATACCATTAATCAAGATAGTGTCTGGTTCAAGGCACCCGGTCTTGGATGGATCCCTATAGATCCCACCCATAGAGACTTTCCTAGGGACTTTTCAGTTATAACAGGAGAATGCTCTTGGTCAGCTTAATCCAGTCTTGGGGTTGCTGACACAGCGAGAGGACTTTGGTATTTCAAATTATTGTTCATATGTTAACTCAGATCCTTTTCTGATTGGTCAGTCCAGGTTTTCAGCCTCCTTTGGGTGATAATGGGCACAGGCGAGCCAAACACAAGTTAGCATCTACTTACTCCCCCCCACACACACATACACACACACACCCTGTGGAGCACACATTGACCAGAGCACTCGTATGAGATCACACACGGTACAAGAACAAGAAGGAAGCTACATAGAGATAGGAGTTAGGAAACGTGTGGCTGGGACAGATACATGGCCAGGGGAATCATACTTTTAATGCTGCTAAACTACTGAGTCTATCTTTGGGTTTTATTATCTGTTCTCTTCTGGGCAATGTTTTTTTTTTGTTTCTTTTTTGTTTTTTGTTCTTCTCCCTGGGTGCTACATCTCTACTGAAAAAGGCAGGTGAATTTTACCCTACAACAAAATCTCTATTTTTTTCACAAATTGTTTTCTTTTTCAATCACCTTCTAGCCAACCCCGAACAATGTTTTCTCTACCTCTCCCAAAACTGAGCCTCTATAGCTATCATATTCCCACTCAACAGGGAAACATTCAGGTTGAGGTTGGATGACTTTTTGTGGTTGCCTAAGGCATCTCTGTCTTGAATACTAGTTAAATTAGCTTAACTGAGAGATTTCTGAGCTTACTTCCAATTTTGAAATTCTGTGATCTCTAAGACTTCTTTTTTAAAAAAGTTCTTTTTTTATTTTTAGTTTTCAACATCCACTTCCATAAGATTTTGAGTTCCAAATTTTCCTCCCATCTCTCCCTTCCCCCCACCCCAAGACAATGTATAACTTGATATAGGCTCTACATATACCCACAACTCAATTACCACAAGGAGAAGGAAAGTATTGCTCCAGTATAACTGGGCATCCTTAGACCCTGGTATAGGATGGTGTTGCTCAGTCTTCGGTAGAGGGGTGTATTACTTACACCCTGGTTTTGGGGGCAGTACTCAGCTCTAGCACAGTGGGTAGTGTCATGGGGCTCCCAGGGAAGGGGGTGTCCTGTCTGGTGGGTCAGGGAACATCGAATAGATGATGATATGGGGTGATTCTCAATCTTGATCCTGCCTCTGGGACAGGCTATGTGCAAGAGGATAATAACCTCTTAGCTTCCTACTTAAAGGTAACCCTGACCTGGGATGAAAACTGGCAAGGGTCCCAGAAGTGTCATTATCTGCACTTTACCTCAGATGTTCCTGGTGTTGCTCTGGCCCCTTATTATTGCTTTATATCAAGTGACAAACTGTTAACTGTGGTTTGGTGATACCACACGAACTAGATCATTAAGATCCAACACTTGACCCTTCCAAAAAGGAGAGGCAAAGCCCGGGGTCTCTCTTACCTTTTTCCATATTGTCGGTTTGATGGAACCTTTACGTCGCTTGTTATTCTTTGTGTTATCCTTTTCTTTTAGCTTCTCTTTTCCTCTTGAAGTACTGCCTAATGTCAAGTTTCTCGAATCTCCAAGGTCAGTTATCAAGCAACAGACCTAAGACTGTTTAAGTGGTAAAACATCCTCTCTAGAGCATATTAGGATCTAGCCACCAAGGGGTGGGATGTCATAGGAGCAACATCTACTCGATGTAGACTAAGCCAATTTTCCATTAAAAGGTGCTGAAATCACACTGAAAACTTTATTTTCTAGGGAATGATTCTGGCTTTACTCAGGCAAGTTCTTTAGAAATTTAGGTTAGATATTAGAATAAAATGATGCACTTGTAGGTTACTCAGTTGTTAACAAAAAGAGGAGGTGGATATTTAACAAGGCCAGGGATTGAGGATTTAGCTAAGTGAGGTTCCCTTACTTGAATTGTTCATCACAATCCACCAGCCAACCATCAGAGTCTTACTGGAGCTCTTCACGACTGTTTTGTACTTAGGCAACCAGGAAGCAATGTCATCATCCTTAACCTTTAGTTCCCAGATCCAACCAAGACTTGAGGATGGCCTTGATACCATTTTAGGAAAAATTATCCTAATTTCATGAAGGGATGGTTAAGATATTACTGTAGCTTACTGGTGGTCAACAAGCAAGGAGTTAGGAGCTCCTTTCTCAGCCTTAAAACATGTTTCTAACTGATATGCCAGCATGACCAACACAGAACCATGGAAGCTACACCCAAATGAATCAATGCTGCGTCATTTACATGCTATGGCTAAGTAAACTTACTTTTGTTGCTGTTAAGTGGTCTATCAGTGTCTCATTTTGTTACAGTCATGAAACTTCACCAACAGACCCACCTGAAAGAAGAAATCAAAGCTATCAGTAGTCATGTGAAAAAAATGCCCTAAATCCCTATTGATTAGAAAAATGCAAATTAAAGCAACTCTGAGTATCACCTCATACTTATTGGATTAGTTAATATGACAGAAAAGGGAAATGACAAATGTCCAAGGGCATGTGGGAAAATTGGGACACCAGAGCCCTGTTGGTGGTGTTGTGAATTGGTCCAACCATACTGGAGAGCAATCTGGAACTTTGCCCCAAAGGCTGTAAAACTGTATGTATTCTTTGATCCAGCAACACCACTGCTAGGTCTGTCTCCCAGAGAGATCAAAGACAAAGGAGAAGGACCCATGTGTACAGAAACAACTGTTTTTGTTGTTGTTCAGTCATGTCTGACTCTTCCTGACCCCATTGGGGTTTTCTTGGCAAAGAAATTAAATGGTTTGCCATTTCACAGATGAGGAACTGAGGCAAATAGGGTTAAGTGACTTGCCCAGGGTCACGTAGCTAGTAAACATTTGAGGTCAGATTTGAACTCAGGAAGATGAGTCTTCCTAACTTCAGGACCAGCACTCTATCTAATATGCCACCTAATTGCCTAAAATAAGTTGTTTTCGTGGTAGCAAAAAATTGGAAATCCATTAGTGAATGACTGAACAAGTTGTGGTATATGATTGTGATGGAGTACTATTGTGATATAAGACAAGCAGGATGCTTTCAGAAAAGCTGGGAAGACTTATATGAACTCACGCGAAGTTAGCAGAACAAGAGGAACACTGTACACAGTAACAGCATGTATGATAATCAACTATGAATGACAGCTACTCTCAGTGATACAAAGATCCAAGACAATTTTGAAGAACTTAGGATAAAAAATGCATCCACCTCCAGCGAAAGAACTGATAGTCTAAGTGCGAATTGAAGCGTAATTTGTTCACTTTGTTTTTCTTGCTTTTTTTTTGCAATGTGGCTAATATAGAAATATGTTTTGCATGATTTCACATGTATAATTGATATCACATTTCTTGCCTTTTCAATGGGAGTGGGGGAAGGGCAGGAGCAAGGGAGAGAATTCAGAACTCAAAATTTTAAATGGATATTAAAATAAATGTTAAAATGAATGTTAACAATAAACAAATAATGAACTTTAAAAACCCAAACAAACAGACTACCCTCAATCAGACTTGGTCTTGAACAAAGGAGGAAAGACAGTAGGGGAAGGTGGTTCTGCGAGAGGGACGCTGTAATAATGATGACCTTTGGAAGTGACAGTCTGGCATATTGTAAGAAAGCCAGGCAGTCATGCTATAGAGGATGCAGGGGGTCTTGGTATACCCCTCCACATTGGCTACAAATTTGACCCATTAGTTGTTTCTACTTCAAAAATAGAAATAATGTTGCATAGCCATGTTTTGGTACCACAGACAGGGGAGTGATTCAAGATACTTGAGATCTAATTGTTTTGCTGATGAGAGCAGGTTTTACTCAGTATTTCTCAAATCCTGGGCATCCTGCTTCAGATCCTGGAGTTTTAAGGGGGTTGTGGGTAAGAGAATTAAGAAGCCAATATGAATAGACAGAAGCAGGAAACCAGTTTGTGACAGGGCCAGTGGTTCCTTGATGAAGCTTCCTTCTTCCCAATCATAATATGGAGAGTTTTTACCTAAAAAAAAGACAAGGTTAGCTGACACTGTTTCCTTCACCACCCCCACTCCGGGGCAACTTAGAGTAGACCTAAGACAAAACTGTCCCTGGGATTTGGATGGCCTAGCTTTTCTGATGCAGCTTCTTGGTCTTCTAAAGGCACAAAAATGCCAGCCATGTGGCGTCTAAGGTCCCTTGACATGGTGATTTCTGAAGCTCACATAAGTAACCTTATGAGGGGGACTAAGTCTCCAGAAGTTAATCACCATTGTATCCTTATTGCATATCTTTGCTGCGTTAGGCAAAACAAACCCCTTTGGGTTAAATTTTCAGTGACTTTCTTCTTCGAAAATTTTCAATTGTATTTTCAGTTCTAAATTCTCTCTCTCTTTCCCTCTTCTTTTCCCCCACCCACTGAGAAGGAAAGAAAACCAAAACACATTACAAACATGTATAGTCACGCAAAACACATTCCTACGTTAGTTATGTGCAAAAAGAGAAAGACAGGTGGAGAGAATGAGAAGGATATACTTCAGTCTGCACTGAGTCCTTAATCTCTGTGTCTGGAGCGAGGTACCGTGTTTGATCGTGGGCACTCTGGAGTTCTTGTTGCTCGTTGTGCTGATCAAGCTTACCATGTCCTTCAAAGTTGTCGTTTTACAATATTGTTTCCTTCGTATAAATTGTTCTCCCCATTCTTTTCACTTCACTTTGCATCAGTTCATACAAGTCTTTCCACATTTTTCTGAAATTATCTCCTTCATTTCTCACAACACAGTAGTATTCCATCACATTTGTGTGCTATAACATGGTCAGCTTTTCCCCGATTTATGGGTATCCCCTCAGTTTCCAGTTCTTTGTTACTATGAAAAGAGCTACTATCAAAATTTTTGTAAAGAGGGGTCCTTTTTTTCTTTCTTTTATATCTTTGAGGCATAGACTCAGAGCGGTCTTGAGGGGTCAAAGAGTATGCACAGTTTTATAGCTTTTGGGACACATTTCCAAGTTATTTCCAGAATAGTTGGAACAGTTCACAGCTCCACCAACTGTACAATAAAGCACCTGTTTTCCCACAGCCCCTTCAGTATTTGTAATTTTCCTTTTTTGCTAACTTTACCAATCTGATTGATGTAAGGTGGTACCTCAGAGTTGTTTTGGTTTGTATTTCTCTACTTGCTAGTGATTAGAGCACTTTTTCATATGGCTATTGATAGTTTGAATTTCTTTCTCTGAAAACTGACTATTGGCATTAGAGCTGATCCACCAATACAGTTTAAGAATGAAAAACAGGAAGTCAGGTAAATGACAAGAAGAGAAAGCCACTGTAGCAAGATGATGAAAGAGAGGAGCCCTGAGAGGATGGCAGAGGTGAAACCAGTGTGAACAGCTACAATGATTCCTGATTGTGGGCTAGAGGGATGATTCAAGTAGGAACCGTGGTTCTGGGAAAAATCTACCCTGCTGATTGATCATAAACCAGAAAGGACACATCCTTGTCCTCTTTCTTTTCCTTTCTCTAGAAAGTCAAATAAATGTATTGTGGGTTACTCCTTTGGGCTAAGGAAGCATTAGTTCTATATACTCACTTTCACTTCTAAGCTACAAAATGTGATGAAAAACTATTAATCAACATAAATCCACACTGTTCGATATATTTTGACTTAATGGTCATGTCCATAGACGAAAGGAGAGAGAGAGAATTTCCCTGTTTTAAAAACAATACATTTATTTAAGTTCAGGGATGAGCCTGGATTTTTGGAGCCACACATTTAATAGAGAGGAGAATTCATTGTTTTATTAAATGTCCTTTAAGAAGGAAAAGAAGTTATCACGAGCAAATGCTACTGGTAAAAGTCCCAGGTAACTTCAGTGCAATCCTAGTATTTAGCAAGCAAAGACAGTCATTTTCAGTCTTTCTATGGAAGGCAGAGCATGTGGTATTTTATAGGAAATCTGTGCTTAAGAAAGGGAACTTATTGTAAGGGAAGCTCAGCCCACATGAACAGAGTAGGAAGTGGATTACCCAAATATGGGTAGTCAGGCTTCCCCAGGATTGATCACTCAAGCTTCTTTTCTCATCAATGCCACCTGGTGGTATTATTTGCAATTACTGTACATTCGTGTGTCCTCTGTTCAGCCTCAGCTCTAATTCTTTACCAAATGGTAGCTGAGTGCTTCTTCCAGGATGTCCTACCAGCTTTGGAAATCAATCCTTCCTCAGGTTATGATCTCTCTCTCTCTCTCTCTCTCTCTCTCTCTCTCTCTCTCTTTCTTCTTCTTCTTCTTCTTCTTCTTCTTCTTCTTCTTCTTCTTCTTCTTCTTCTTCTTCTTCTTCTTCTTCTTCTTCTTCTTCTTCTTCTTCCATGAAAGAGAGATTTCTGTTTTGAACATGTTGAATTTGAGATGCTTACAAAGGACATCCATTTAGAAATGTCCAAAAGGCATACAGGGTTGGAGCTCAGGAGAGGGATGAAGACTGGGCACCTAGCTCTGGGAATAATTTTTTTTTCTTTTTGGAAGGGGGAAGGCAGGGCATTTGGGGTTAAGTGACACGCCCAAGGTCACACAGTTAGTTGTTTTGAGTGTCTGAGGGCGAATTTGAACTCAGGCCGGTGCTTTATTCACTGCGCCACCTAGCCGCCGCCCGGAGAATAATCTTTTTAAAATAATTGAACCTATGTGAGTTGATGAGATCACTGAGAGAAAGAGAGAGAGAGAGAGAGAAGTTTGAAAATAGTCCTGACACAATTTTAGATGGAATGGAAGAAAGAGGCTTACGGGACATTTGATCTCCTTAAATATTCACTGAATTATCAGCTCATCCAGCTTCTCATCCAATAAAGGACTCTTTCTCATCTGAAAGTGGAAACCCCTTTATCTCTGAGCCACTTGCTGGAAGTAGTCCCCAAGACTCCCACATGGTCAACAAGAATTAAGAATATAAATTCTGAGTCTCCTCCATGGGATGGCCCCTATAGGCCAATTCCAACTTGGTGCTTTGAAAAACAATTTGGGACTATACCCCAAAGCCACTAAACTGTGCGTACCCTCTGACCTATGATATTATTGTTGTCAAAGGCTTTTTTTCTGCGTCTATTGAGGTAATAATGTGGTTTGGGATGTTTTTGTTGAACATTGATTGTTTTCTTAATATTGAGCCATCTTTGCATCCCTAGTTTTAATTCAACTTGGTCATAATGAATGATTTCTTGGAAAAATGTATGTAGTCTGACAGAATTTTATTTTAAAAAATTTAATTGATATTCATTAATGATTTTGGTCGGTAGTTGTCCTGTAGTTTATCCATCTCTAGTTTAGGATTATATTTGCCTCACAAAAAGATTCTAATAAGCTGCTTTCTTTCTCAATTTTTGAGAAAAAATTTGTGTAGTATGGGTACTGATTTGTTCCTTGAAAGTTTGATAGGGGGCGTCTAGGTGGTGCAGTGAGTAGAGTGCCGGCCATGTGACTTTGGGCAAGTCACTTACCCCCAATTGCCCTCCAAAAAGCAAAAAAAAAAAGTTTGATAGAATTCTCCCATAAATATATCAGGACAAGAAATTTTTTCTTTGGTAGTTCATTTACAGATAGTTCTGTTTCTGAGAATGGCTTATTTGAGATCTTGATTTGGTCTTCTATTAGTTTGGGTATTTTATATTTCTTTTAAAAATGTTTAAAGTTCATTTTAAACGTAACTACAAAAGCTTAAATATGCAATAAGAAAAGAAAAAGAAATATAAACTTAAATATTAAAAAAATACAGAATTAGAAAAGACATGTTTCTGAAGGCATGTATTTCTGTCTCAGTTTCGTTAGCATGTAACTCTATATGACAGGCTCTGGTTACTCTTTTCATTTCTTCTGGTTTTGTTGTGATTTTACGTTGCTCATTTGCTATCTCTTTCATTTCTATCCTCTTGATTTTTAATCACATTGGCTCAACCAAAACTTGATTATGTCCCCAATACAATTTTAGGAAAAATCAACCTAACTTGCAAGGAGGGAGGCTTGGGATATTACTCCTAACACAGGGAGCTCAAAACATATAGCTTACTAATGGCCTTTAAAAACACAAGCTAACAAATGAGGAGTTAGGAGTTCCTTTCTCAGGCTTGGAACATGTTTCTAAATGATATGCCAGCATGACCAACGCAGAGGCATGGTAGCTGCACCCAAATGAATCAGAACTGTATCCTTTCCATGTTATGACTACATGAACTTACTTTTGTTTATTGTTCTGTGGTCTATGAGTGTCTCATTTTGTTATATAGTCATATATAAGGCATAGCCATGTTTCATTATAGTCATAATTCTTCCTCAGCAGACCAATTTGAAAGAATAAATCAAAGCTATCAATAGTCTGGTGAAAAAAATGCTCTAAATCACTATTGATTAGAAAAATGCAAATTAAAGCAATTCTGAGGTACCTTCTCATATTTATCAAATTTGCTAGCATAACAGAAAAGGAAAATGACAAATATTGGAAGGGACGTGGGAAAATTGGGACACTAATGCATTTTTGGTGGAGTTTTGAATTGGTCTAACCGTTCTAGAGAATAATTTGGAACTATTCTCAGAGGGTTATAAAACTGTGCATACCTTTTGTCCAGCAATGTCACTACTAGATCTATATCTCAAAGAGATCAAAGGAAAAGGAGAAGAACCTATATGTACAAAAATATTTATAGCATTTTTTTTGTAGTAGCAAAGAATTGGAAATTGAGGAGATACTCATCATTTGGGGAATGGTTGATCAAATTGTGATTTATGATTATGATGGAATTGTGCTATAAGAAATGACAAGTAGAATGCTTTCAGAAAAACCTGGAAAGACTTATTGGAATTGATAAAGAATAAAGTAAGCAGAACCAACAGAACACTTTATGCAATGAAATTACACATTGTACAATGATCAACTGTGAAAGAGTTAACTCTTCTCAGCAATACAAAGATCCAAGATGTTTCCAAAGGACTGAGAATGAAAAATACTATCCATCTCCAGATAAAGAACTAATGGAATCTGAATGCAGATTGAAGCATACTATTTTTCACTTTCTTTATTTTTTTAATGGTTTTTTTTTGGTCTGTGTTTTCTTTTGCAACATAATGCAACTAATATGGAAATGCTTTGTATGACTGTACATGTGTAACATATAATCAAATTACTTTGCTGTTTCAGGGAGGGGATAGAGGAGGAAGGGAGGGAGAGAAATTGGAACTCAAAATAAAAAAATGTTAAAAATTGTTTTTACATGTAATTAGAAAAATAAAATAATAATAAAAATACATAAATATTAAAAATAAATATTCAATTCATCAAATCTTTCTTTTTTCTATATTGTTAATGTATGATTTTCCCCTACAGACTGCTTTAGCTGCATCCCAGAAATTTTGGGATGTTGTTTCATCAACATAATCTTCTATTATATAATTATTGATGCTTCAATGATTTGTTCTTTGACCCAGTCATTTAGGACTTTATGGTTAAGTCTCCATCTGGGTCTGTATTTTTATTTGTCTTCCCTGAAGTAGTTACTATTTTTTATTGAGTTATGTTCCATAAAAGATATATTTATCACTTCTGACTTTGTACATTGTTTGCAATATCTCTATGCCTTAATAGATTTGATGTTTATAAAAATTCCATATGGTGTTGAGAAATACATATATTCTTTAGCAATCCCATTTAGAAGACATTTAGCTGCAGTCATTTAGGTCTAGTTTCTCCATTTCTTTGTTTCTATATTACCTTATCTCAGACATTCCCTCACTTCCTACCCAGCTGCACTCATTTTGAACTTCTTTGACTTATTCAGCAGCACTTCTTTTGGACTTCTTTGACCTCTCCACTTTGCCCTTGTAAACTTTTAATTGGGAAATATGTCATCTTGCAAGCTTGAATCATTTTCCTGTTTTGTTACTCATCAGTATCCTCTCCCTCTGTTTGGAGGGTGGAGCCATAAACTCTTTCATTTAAGGAAGGGAACAGGACTGACATCTCTTCAGATGTTTCTTCCTCATTTCTCACCAGCTGTTTTACTTCTCCAGCAACAGTCATTTTTGGATTTCTTTGGCTTCTCTACCATGCCTCTGCACCAAGTACCTCTTTCAGCTTTTTTCTGATGTTGTCTTCCCTCATTATATTGCAAGCTTCTTGAGGACCAGGACTGCTTTTCCTTTTCATGTTTGTGTTTGTAGTGCTTAGCATAGTTCTTGGCACATAGTAGGTGCTTAATAACTTCTTTGTTTATCCTTTTTATGTTTTGAATATTTGTTTTTGTCTGATAGAATGATTGTGACAGCTGTTTAAAAAGTCACTTGATGCATTATACATTTTTTTCAGGTCTCTCATTTTTATTCTGTGTATGTCTTTGTTTTTTAGGTTTTCGGTAACCAACAGATTGTGGAATTTTTCTACTTGCTCTCTCTCTTTTTTATTTTGTTTCCTCTTTCTCAGTGTTTACTCCATTGGTTATAATCCTTCTTTACAATGTGACTAATGTTTAATGTGAAAGTATTTGTAGAACCTATATCTGATTGCAGGCTGCCATGGGAGGTAGGGGGAGGAGAAGGAGGAGGAGAAAAATTGAAACTCCAGGGATTGTGGAACTGAACGTTGTAAACTAAAAGTAAATAAATAAATTTAAAAAAAATTATCCACTAGCCCTTCAACATTAGCTTTATTTGGTATATTTTGTTTTATTTTCCATTAACAAGTAATATTTCCTATGACAGCTTCCTTCTGGGCAGATGATGCGAGTTTCTATTGTATTGTCTGCAACTCAGAAGTGTCAGAGAGAAGAGCAGTATGAGGCTAAGCAGCCTGGCGTTAATGTAACAGAGCTGGTTACGTGGAGCGCCTGAAGTCATCCTAAGATCTTTATGAGGAGGAAGGAGAGGAAAGGACACAAGCATTTATTAGGCACCTGCTGTGTGTTAGACATTGTGCTAAGCACTTTACAAATACTCTTTCATTTAATCCTCACAATAATTCTGAGAGGTAGGCGCTACTATTATCACCATTTTATAGTTGAGAAAATTGTAGCATACCTGACTCCAGGCCCAGTGCTCTATCCATTGTTCCACCGAGCTGCCTCATTTGAGAAAGAGTTGTGATATTTTATAGAAAAGATGCTAGAGAAGGCACCAGAAGATGCCAGAGGAACATACTAGACACATGCAGGACAAAAAAGTCAATATGGCAGGTGGCTAATGGCCAATCAGTGGAGTAGAAGAATGTTGAAGAATCTACGAAGGCATCAAATAGGAGTTGTCGTAGATTCAACTCCACAATGAAAGGCAGGAGTGGTAAGTCATCCACATAGACCAAAACAACAACAACAAAAGCAAACAAACAAACCACCCAAGAAAAATAAAGTTTAAAAAGAAAGCTTGCTTCAATTGGCTTTCAGACTCCATCAGTTCTTTCGCTGGAGGTGAATAGAATTTTTCATCATAAGTCCTTTAGAATTGTCTTGGATCATTGTATTGCTGAGAATAGCTAAATTATTCACAGCTGATCATCATACAATATTGCGTTACTATGTACAGTGTTCTCCTGGTTCTGCTCTCTTCATTTTGCATCAGTTCATTTAAGTGGAAGCATAAAAGGGGATATAGCTGATTCTTCAACTAGCCAGTAGCTAGTCACAAGAAAGATGGATCATTCTTTCCCAATACAGCCTTTGGGTGTGCCTGGATTATGCCAAGTGTAGAAGGCTGGGTAAAGAAAGTGGAAATTTCAGATCTCACTGTGTTGACCATAGTTTTAAAGCTGACCTTGTTAATTTCATTTTCACTGTGGTCAAGTGAATCTACCATGTACTCTACATTTGAGTAATTCTTTCAGGTCACAGAAAGTTGGGGAAGAAATTAAGTTGTGAATTAATATTGGAATACTTATATCCTTGGCAGAAATCATGGAAAAACAACTAGTGGGGCTGCAATCTGAGCACAGTCACTTGTTAGTGAGCAAACTGTTGAAAATAGTAACCTAGACAAGGCTCACATAAACACTTTGGAAGTGAATTGGAAGAGCTTGAGCTTGGAATGTCTCCTGGTGACTTGTGAAGATATTGTGCTCCGAGTAACTATTTTAGACATGAATTACCTGTGATATCTATGTGTGGACATGTATGTACCTTACAGCATGCATGATCACTCAAATTTAGAAACAAGAACAAGAGGTAGCTAACATGATAAAAACTAAGCAATATAAAAAAGTAATCATAAATTATTTTAAAAGTAACCATATACTTCTGTTATTTACTTATTGTTTGAAAGGAACAAAAATAGTATGTATAAATTATATGAAGTGGTACCGACATGATTTTTGTTGCTACTTACTGGTACCTAT
>CM053581.1:232013788-232058749 GCA_028627135.1 Pseudochirops cupreus
AAAAAAAAATAAAAAAAAAAAATAAAAATTCACCTAAAAAAAAAAAATTTAATAAGCTCAATAAGTGGAAAGTTAGATTCCAGAGTTGGGAGAGGTATAGACCTTATGAGGGAGGCATCATGGTTCCACGACTTCTTTCAGGGGTCCATTTCAGCATATATGGCAAAAGATCGCTGAACCTAGAGTCAGGAATCTGCCACAAATCGAGTGCCTTTCAGCAAATCTCCTCCTCTCTCTGTGTCTTAATTTCTTCTCTTGTAAAATGATTGAGTGTGACTGGATCACATCAGAAGTCACATAGCTCAAGCCTGTCATTTTACAGCTATAACAGTGTTTAAGGCACAAAGAAGAGACATGATGTGAACACAATTGTATAGTGACAGAACAAGGACTTAAAACCTTGAACCCCTTATTTCCAGCCCATTGCTCTTTCCACTAAACCATGTTTCATCTCTCTTTCTGAAGAGATCCATTAGGTCCCTTCAAGTTCTCATCTTTTCAAATCAGCCATGATCTGGGGTTGGAGAATGCATTTCATCTGAGCCTAGGACTGTAGAGAGTCCCATCTGGGAGCCTGGGAAGGTGTAGCTGGGGAGCTGGTCCTTTTCCCTGTGTTTCTTTCTTCCATGGCTTCCCATTGCCCACTTATTCACGGGAAAGAAGAGAGAGATGTGGAACTTAGGGTATGATAGAAGTAACAGAAAGATGAACTGGGCAATAGAACCCAGTGGTTCTGGGGCTGAGGCCTTTGTCTTCCTTCCCAGACACCGCTATGCGAGGGCTTCTAGTGAGGATCAGAGGAGCCCAAACGTAGTTGACCCTGCCCCTGGGTGTGAGGACTGTGTCCCACCTCAGTCTTTGCCGTCTGAGGTAGTTAAAGGCCAGGTCTACAGGGTGGGGGGGTTCCAGAGAGCATCCTGTCCCTATGCCAACGTTTGTCTTTATTGGTAGAGCCACCAGGGGGCAGCAGCATGCCAGCTACTTTACAAAGAAGGCTAGGGCAGGGGTAGGGAACCTGATTTGTTCTATAAAAGTTGGATACAGTCAAAGGGCTGCACTTGAGGACCTAGAGGGCCACATGTGGCCTCAAGGCCTCAGGTTCCACACCCCTAGACTAGGGGAATCCTGAGAATCCTCAGGCAAAAGAGACCCTTCTCCTCTAACTAGTCCTCTGCCTTTGGGCAGGACCAACTTCAATCAGAACGCCCACTGTTGGGTGAATTCTATGTGCCCAGCCCTTTAAGATCCTTTTGTATACTTGGGCTGGGGAAACTTTAATGTTTTTGTTTGTTTGTTTTTCCTCTTAGAAAGTTATCCCGGTAGATCTGTGTCTGAGTGCAGACGGCCTGGAGTGGTTAATGGACTCTGGAGCATGCCAGGACCCTTACCTTGGCACAGGTGGATTACCTGGAATAGGGAAAGGATCACTGAGGCTCTTAGGCCTTGAAGCCAAAAAGGGCACCTTTGCCCTGTACTGGGTGAACTGCCTGAGTGATGAGAACTGCTCTGGCTCCCAGAAATGCTGTTGCAATGGTTGTGGCTGATCTATAGTAATGGCTGGAGCCTATAGCAGATAAGGCCCTGCCTCACAAAGTGAGAAATGGAAGGCATCTGGGGCATTCTTTGCCCTCCCTGCTCCCCTTTTCCTCACTCCATTGGGCGAGGGGTGGATCTCATTTATGGGAGAGGGCTAGAGGAAAGTTCTCTGAGAACTCATACATTTTAGCTGAAGCCTTCTGGAGACAATGACCACCTGAGACAATGGCCAGCTAAGAGCTATGACCCCCAGAATGGGAGTACAGGTCATGTGGGAAGGCAGGTGGTTGAAGGAAATATTTTTGGATCTGGGAACCTTCTGGAACCCCTCAAAAACATGTCAACAGGCAATCATAACTTCATGAAACTTATATGAAAATTAAGTTTAATACAAGAGGAATGAACATGTGTGTGGAACCCAAAGAGTTCACAATCCATTGCATTTTTATAATAGCAGGACAAAGGAAGGAGACACCAGAAATCTCCATATAAAGAGTCATGGCATGAGAGGGGGGTAAGTGCAGTAAAAGTGGGAAAAGGACAAAACCCCTCCCTAAGGGGGGGAAGGAGCAAAGGGAATGGCAAAAGCCACATTCTTTTTCCTTGGGAACTGCTAGATCAGGGGTAGGGAACCTGTGGCCATGAGGCCACATGTGACCTTCTAGGTCCTTGGGTGCAGCCTTTTGACTGAGTCCAAACTTTACAGAACAGATCCTTTTATTATGGGGATTTGTTCTATGACATTTGGATTCAGTCAAAGGGCCATACTTGAGGAACTAGAAGGCCACATGTGACCTTGAGGTCATAGGTTACCCATTCCTGTGCTAGAACATGAAGATATGATGGTCTGCTTAAGGGTCCCAGCTACTCAAGTAGTTTCTTAGCCTCGTGCAAACTGGCTGGCTCCTTTCTTGACTCCGAAGGACACATAGGGAGTCCAGTTTGAGATGCAAATCATACATTATGTCGTCTGGTGGGGCGGTATTCCGTCTTTGACACATTCCAGATCTCCTGTATCCTCTGGGTCCAGTGTTTCTAGAAAATATGGTAACTCAAAAAGACAAGTTTTCAGGGGGACTCTCTAACATTCCTTAACAAACACTACCACCTCTTTCACCTGTAGGTGAGGTCCATTTAGTATAGTGGAAGGAACATTCAATTTTGAGTAAATAGAAAGTCATAAAAAATCACTGCTGCAGCCCCTTAGACATGGCCCCTGATGCTGTTGGGCAGTGAGGGACAAGTCAGTCTTCTCTGCAAGAGAAAGAAGGCACAGGACCCTGTAGGTATAGCCAGGACATATACCCTTGTACAGACCAGATGCTTCCCAGCTCAGTACACATAGATAGCAGGGTATTAAAAATATCAAAATTAACATTACCTTTAGTTTCTGCTGTATGAGTTAAACTGATTTTATGCTCTATTAATTTTATAACTGAGTCAGCTTTTCCACTGAGCTAGTTTAAAGTTACAAAATAATTTAACAGTCCCTCAGAGGGATATCACCTGTCCTTGCCTGTCCTCGTATAATTAAGGAGGGTCTTACCTTCCTAACAAACCCTTCTATGTACCAGGGAGTCTGTTAATTCGAGTCTACTAGCAAGGTCTCCAAGATGCAGATGGATCCCATAAAACAATGTATATTCTTTAACTGTCAGAGAGAGGTGATTACTAGTCCCACATAGAGGCCTCTGCTTTCTTTAAAATAACCAACCCACTAATCAAGACATGGGGTGCACCTGTTTATGATTCCTATGAAAATCTCATACCCTGTCTTTCCCCTAACTCTAAACATCATCCTCCCATGCTTTCAACTCCCAAGTTCTAGGTAGCTCAGACTACTAAGCTCTTAGCTTGTTGATCGTCATCCTTGCTGTGGTACATGGTTGTAACAACAATTATGTATGTAGCTGCTATGGGGGTCTAAGACCAATAACACCAGCACACAGAAAGGCTGCTAGCACAGGTTCTTTGATCTACTTTTGTAAAGGAAAACAACTCAAAAGGGGTCAACAATCTTACTTTACTCAAACATATATATCATTTACTTAGTTCAAAGGAAAAAGTCCGCACCCTGAACTTAAGAGAAAGTAAAAACAGAAATTACAAACAGAAATAATAGCATAAAGACCAACAGACAGGGCTTCTAACCATCTGACCAAATAATACATACATCACAGATCAGCAGACAGATCCAACTGATCATTACATACATACATAGTTACCAGAAAGAGAAGCATCAACATCTGGGTTTTCAAAGCCAGGGGTGGGGGTGGGAAGCTCCTTAACAGCTACCCAGGGTCTCATCTGGCTATATTACACAAATACCTTTCCCTTGAGCTCCAAAGCAAAGTGCTAACCTCAGTGTATTTATACACTTCTTTAGGGTCAGAGGGCATCACAATCCTCATAACCCACTGCCTAATTACAAAGCAACAAAAAGTGTGGGCCTTCCTGAAAAACAAGCCTTCCCTAATCAAGCTTCTCTTGATTTCTTGTTGGGCTCCATGTGAGATCAATTATTAATGGGTGGGGAAGATCTTCAACTCTCATTAACATTATAATGGTGCTCCAAGTTAAGGGAAAGACAGAGTAAGAGATTTATTACTGGAGTCATAAAAAGAGTTGTATCCCATGTCTTGGTTAGTGGTTGCTCCCCATGTATTGGTGACAGAAGTTAGGGTTTGTGATGAATTATCCTCCCCTTGCAGGGGGAGAGAGGGAGAGAGAGAAAAAAGAGAAAGAGACAGAGAGAGAGGGAGAGGGAGAGGGAGAGGGAAAGAAAGGAAAGGGAGACAAGGAGGAGAGAAAGGGAAAGGAAAAGAGAGAGAGAAGAATGGAAAAGAGAGGAGAAAAAATAGAAAAGAGACAGCACAAGAATTAACTTCTGTTGATTCATATGGGTGGTTTCACTTTAAGTCCATAAGCAACATTCATGCCTGGACAAGTTTACTTCCTCAGTTATTTGTTTTGTCAGAGGAAAGTAGAATTTTCCTTAATAATGGCAGGCTTTGGTGTAGTGGACAGGCAGAGAGTTTGGTCCAATAGGAACTATCTCCTCCAGTGTTTTCAAAATTCCTGCTGCTTTATGTTGATCCAGATAACAGCTTATGTTAGGGTGGTGTCCATCTATTACTGTGCCTTCTAGTACTTAGGAAAATTTTTCTAACAGTTGGAGTTGGAGTTGTCTGAAAAGGAGAAGTGAAGGTTTCCAAGTTGGGGTTGGATGATAACTGGGCAGGAATGTTATAGAGGGGGTTCCTATTCAGGAACAAACTGGGCTAAAAGTCTGCTGAGGCTCTTTCTAACTTTGAGAATCTTCAATTAGGTTAGGGCCTGGGTGAGGGATTGGATTAAATGATAAAGGTGCTCTTCAGTAAGACCTACTTAGGATGAGGCATGTTGCCCTGTCCTGGGCTCATAGATGGAAAGTTTGGGGATAGAAGCTGGAAAAGGGCACTTGAGACCCTCAAGGAACACTATGTCTAGGCTCAAACCAGTACAGAGTGTGTGAGGTTTCTGTGGAATTTTGCCAAGGGAGATGGTGATTATTTGAGGAAGCTTAGAAGACATAGATCCTTTCTACTATGGCCTTTTCTTCCTCTTCCCCATGAGCCCCTAGGGGCCATATGTCACGAGATCCCAGTGACTGACTGGGCCCTGCACAGCATACACATCAAACTTTTACGATGCTTCTTCCAGCCACTGTGAATTTATCTATGGAGGTTGCTATGGTAACCAGAACTGATCTGTGACCAAGGATGAATGCTGGCAGACATGTCAGAGTGAGGGAACAGAAACATGAGGGTCAGCCCCAGAGCCGGAATAGTGGCGACACCAATAACAGCCCCCTACTCTTTTCAACTCAATATTTATTAATTAAACACTGTTTGCTTTGTATTTTCACGTTTATTAGCTCAGGCTTATTTGTTTTTAAATTATGAATGATATTTATATAGCATCCACCACTGTTGTTCTTTTCTAAGAAAACCATTGTGGCACAGAGGGAATCTTGGGCTTTTGAAGACAATACTGGCCAGCCATAAAACTCTTTGTGTGTGTGTGTGTGTGTGTGTGTGTGTATGTGTGTGTGTGTGTGTGTGAAATCATGTTAAGTTAGAAAAATAATACATGATAGAACTCTTCAGAAATGTACATAGATTTACAAAGTGGGAAGGAAATATGGAGGGATGAATATAGCATGTTCATTCTCTTCTGTACTGTTGATTAAGTTCCTGTCATGTCTTCATGACTGGACTCATTGTCCAGGTCACCCAAGGCAGGGAGAGGTCCCTTGGCATTGACTTTCTTCAAGAGCTCTGCGTAATGTTCCACCTGAGATAGCTCTACCTCTTCATCCCCTTCATCTCCAGTTCTCAGAGTCCACAGAGAGCCACGCTGGCTTTATGTCTTCTTTGGTGTGCTGAGGCCCAGCCACCTTCCCCTTCAATTTTCTTACAAAGCAAGTGATCAAGAGGCTTGAATGTTTATCCTAAGAGTCCTTGGAGTTCACCTTGGCGTAAAACTCAATCTCATTGTACATCTCCATACTATCTGCATTTTTGCAGTTGAAAATAATCTGGTGGTCCTCAAGAAGTACCTGGACATCGGTGCTGTCCTCTACACAAAACTCCACGAACTTGTACTTGGGGCAGTCATACCACAGAGTGCAGGCATGCTATTGTGCCATGGTGCTTATGGTTGTGTGTTTTGACCTTCTGAATCCAGCCATAAACTCTTGACAAGGTGTGCTGTGCTGGAAGGATCTCTCATGAAGGGTGGGGGATAGATTCCCTATCTGTTTTCTGACTTGGTGCTGAGTCAGTGATAAATTTTTTTGGCCCTAGCAACTTATGAAGCCATCTGTAAGAGTTCGTCACATTTTTTGGTTTTTGAATCACTGACTCCTTTGAAAGTCTGAGAAAGCCCATAGACCCCTTCTAGATTACAAAGAAAACCAATATACTGAAACAAAGTTATCAAAATATAAAAAAAAAACAAGTTCATGTTCCCCAGGTTAAGAGCTAATTTGGTCTAGGACTTAATGATCTTTGTCAGTGGAGGGAAGACCCATATTAATGAAATGACAGACCTTGAAGTATTGAAGAAAAAAATTTTTTGTAACACACACATATAGACACACACTTCTTTTCTATGTATCTAACAGTCATTTTTTGGGTACAATGAAACCCAGAGTAATGAAATGAAGTAAGTTCTCCCAGACCTAGGTCAGGGGTGGAGAAGCCTAACACCAATATCCAAGAGACTAGGACTCACCAGGAGGCTGTTGAAAGAGTCCAGGTGTGACATGATGAGTGCCTATACCGCAGCAGTGGCAGGGTCAGAGGAGAAAGAGAGGTATAGATAAGCATTCTTATGAAGGTAGGACGGCCAGGTCTTTGCAACAGATTGCAAGAGGGAGGTGAGAGAGTAATGAGTTGAGGATGTCACCAACATCCTGAGCCTGGGTGAATGAAAGAAGGGCAGCCTCCAGAACCCTACACATTGTAAGCACCTATTAAAAAATTATGGAATTGAATCGAATTTCCATTTTGGCTGAACCTGCCATAACTCTATTGGGCAGGATATAGTTTCTAGAATTCAGGATCACTCTCATCAGCCTTTGAAGCATGTGAGTGAAGGCATCTGAAACTGCTGCTACTCCTATTGCCTCTAACAGGTGGTGGGTTATCGTTTGTAAAGTGACTTTATATTAACAATCTCATTGGATCCTAACAGTTCCCCTGTAAAGTTATCAGGGCTTGAATTGTTCCAATTTATAGAGGAGGAGACTGAAGCTTGGAGAGGAATGCCTTGCCTAAGGTTACCCAGCTAGTAAATAGGATTGAATTTCAGACCCAGGACTTTTTTTTTTGAGGGGGGAAAGTAAGGTGATTGGGGTTAAGTGACTTGCCCAAGGTCACCCAGCTAGTAAGTGTCAAGTGTCTGTGATTCGATTTGAACTCAGACCTCCAGACTCCAGGGCCAGTACTCTATTCACTGTGCCACCTAGTTGTCCCTAGACCTGTGACTTCTGAACCTTAGTCCAGGGTTCTTGCTATTGTTCTGTGGTATCAGGGCTTTCCAAAGAGTGGTGCCGTGTTGTTTTGGGAAGAGAGACTTAGAACCAAGCCAGGTGACCGTGTACAAGTCACTTCCCCTCTTCTGTCAAGTAGAGATAATAATCATTTCATTACCCATCTCCCAGGGTTTTTGTGAGAAGAGTAGTGATGTTAACTTTAAGGTCTTATGGAAATAAATATTTATTATTCCTGAAGGATGCCAGGCCCTGGGTTTCCTTGGTGGTCCTCCTTACAGCCCAGGTCCTGAGATTGCCATGTGCTTATTCCTTGCCATCTTGGCACTTGGCTAGGTCTCTGCAAGGAGAGGAAATTGTAGCCAGGGGCCAAGCTTCCTTTCTCTGGAGGTGGGGAAGTAAGGAGACCAAGTGCTTCTTACTCTTTGAAAACATTTTTTAAAGTGCTTCTTTTGTATGAATCCTGCCTATCCCTCTGGCTTCAGCGGCCTCCCTAGCCCTCTAAAACTTCCCTGTGTAAGCAATTAGGGGATAGTGGAAAGAATATTATTCTTTGAGTTACAAGACCTGAGTTTACCCTTCCCTCCTACCCTCATACTTATGAACTATTTAATTGTAGACAGGTGATATCACTTTTTTGAGCCTCAGTTTCCTAATTATAAGATGGGGACAATGATCATTTTTTGCATTCTCCTTTCTCCCAGAACTTTTGTGAGTAAAATACTTTATAAACCTTAAATCCCTACAGAGATGGGAACTAATATTTTCACGTGATACATATAGGCTGTCCTGGGAAATCTCCTTGCCAGTAACATCAACTGCATCTTGTTAGACCTGACCAATATAAGAAGGACCTGCTCTGGATTCAAGAGATGCTGCTTTCATTGCTGTGGGTACAAGTGTGTGCATCCAGATAGAGCCAGGATTTTAACTATTAATAACCACTAAGCCAGTCTTTCCACATCTTTCCCTCTCCAAGCCATCTGCTATACCAAAGGTGTCAAACACACAGGCCAAAGGCCCCAGCAGCCTGGAACCAGATTAAAATGTAATTGGGAAATACTCAACAAAAGAAATAAAAATACAACAGAGCAGACACCTCAGGCAAGTCATTTCGCTTCTGTGGTACTCAGTTTTCTTGAAGGCACTGGACTGGATAGTCACTCAAGTTTGCTCTATCTTTGAATTCTATGAGCCCAGGCATTCTGTGCTCCAGCCAAACTGGACTACTCTTTATCCCCTCTTCTTGTTCTGCTGTTTCCTGTATCCTTACCTTTGAATACTTCATCTCCCTGTGCTTGCAGTAGATTCTACCAATTTCCTTTTTTTTTTCTTTTTGGAGGGGGGAATGCAGGGCAGTTGAGGTTAAGTGACTTGCCCAAGGTCACACGGCTAGTTTATTTTGGTGTGTGTTAAGTGTCTGAGGCTGGATTTGAACTCAGGTCCTCCTGACTCCAGGGCCAGCGCTGCATTCACTGCGCCACCTCGCTGCCCCCAAGAATATTTTTTTTAACCTATTATGCCAAATCATTTATTTAATATTGGAATTAGCTCATCTTTAAATGTTTGGTAGAATTGTAAATCCATGTGATCCTGATGCTTTTTTCTTAGGAAGTTCATTAATGAATGACCTGTTCAATTTCTTTTTCTAAAATAGGTTTGTTTAGACATTCTATTTCCTCTTCTGTTAATCTGGGCAGTTTATATTTTTTGTAAGCATTTTTCCATTTCACTTAAGTTACTAGATTTATATATTAAATTTTACTTAAAATACATTTATTAAATAAATATATTTTATTTATAAATATAAAAATATGTTTATATTTATATATTTATAATAATTTATTTATATAAATTTATTAAATTTATTGACATATAATTGAGAAAAATAACCCCTAACAATTGCTTTAATTTGATCTTCATTAGTGGTCTATTCATTTTTTATTTTTTTTATACTAGTAACATGGTTTTCTTCTCTCTTTTAAAAAATCATATTGATCAATGGTGGATCTATTTTATTGTGTTTTTTTTTCATAAAGCCAACTCCTAGTTTTCTTAATTAATTCAATGATTTTCTTACATTCAATTTTATTAATCTCACCTTTAATTTTCAGGATTTCCAATTTGGTATTTAATTGGAGATTTTTAATTTATTCTTTTTCTAGTTTTTCAAATTGCATGCTTAATTCACTGATCTTCTCTTTCTCTATTTTAAAGATATAATTTTTTTCTCCAGTTACTGCTTTTGGGGCATCCCATAAGTTTTGGTGGGATGTCTCATTATTATTATTCTCTTTAATAAAATTATTTTTTCTTTGTATGACTTGTTCTTTGACCTACTTATTCTTTAAGATTAGGTTATTTAGTTTCCAATTAATTTTTAATCTGTGTTTCCATGGTCTTTTATTAAATGTGATTTTTATTGCATTATGATCTGAAAGGATGCATTTAATATTTCTTCTTTTCTGCATTATCTATAAAGATTTTACATCTTAATATATGGTTAATTTTTGTAAAAGTGCTATGTACTGCTGAGAAAAAGATATATTCTCTTTATATTCTCATTCAGTTCTCTCCAGATATCTATCATATATAGTTTATCCAAGATTCTACTCATCTCCTTGACTTCTTTCTTACTCATTTTTTGGTTTGGTATATCTATTTCTGAGGTGGGAAGGTTGAAGTTCCCCACTATTGTAGTTTTGCTATTTCCTCCTGTAATTCATTTACTTTTTCTTTTAAAAACTTGGATGCATTTGGTGCATATATGTTTAATATTGATATTACTTCGTTATCTATGGTACCTTTTTAACATAATGTAACTTCCCTGCTTATCTCTGCCCCTAGTTCTGACTTTCAATTGATTAAAAAATAATTTAATAGGCACCTATTACGTTCAAAGCATTGTGCTAAGCACTGGGGATATAAATAGAAAAGCTTTGATATTTTCTACGTTCTGGGTCTTTCTGGCTTTGTGAACCCTATCTGAGTTTATAACTGTTCAGTAAAGTGGAACAACAGAGGACATTGAATTAATGAGATGGCAGGAAAGGCCCAAGATACCTGGGGAATTTAACCACAAAGTGAGGGGGAGATAGGTAGACCATGAACTAGGAAGGGATGGTTCAAGGAAAGGTCTTAGGTGAAGATCCTGGCATCCAAAAAGACAGTCCTAGCCTGGAGTCTTGATGGGACAGCTTGTAGGAAATGTAGTTTTATCATGGAACTGCCTGAACAGAGCTCCTACTGCCCATGTGACCTCATGCAAATCTCTTCCTCTTTCTGGGCCTCAGTTTCCCCTTCCTGTCATGGTAGATGACATTTATATAGTACTTCTCTCATAATTCCATTTGGTCTGTTCACCCTGTGAAGTAGGTACTTCCATCTACTATTTTACAGATAAAGAAAATAAAACTCAAATGGTTAAGTCATTTGGCTACGGTAACAGAACTAGGCAGTGTCAGAGATAGGATTTGAACCCTGAACTTTGCTGAGTAAAGAGCACTGTTTTTTTTGTATTTTTCCATACCACATCATGTTTCCCCAAATAGCTGAGTTCTAGGATCTATCATTGCAGTTCCAATCACTTTATAGTCCAAGGATTCTATAGAAGAGCCTGCTTGTACCGGTAGAGGAGCTAGGAGGTAACCAAATAAGTGTTATGGTACAAGTGGTTAATGCTAGGACATTGGTTGCCTGGGGTTTTCTTAACCTCATTTCTCTGGTCTCCTCACATACTTCTACCCTTGTCCCCTTCATTCATCCTATTCTCCTCTGAGCCTGCCCTAAAATCCCATTCTCTCTCAGTGGATGCTGGGTTTAGAACCAGTTCAAGGCATTGGTTTGCTCATGGTGTGCCCCTCTGCCTTCCTATGAACTTTCATTGTGAAGCATGCCGTTTGATTAACCCCGAGCCAATTCCTCTAGGCTTTTGGGAATGGCGTTGATCAAAAGCATGCTCAGAAATGTCCCTTGTTAGGCCCATTGACACTTTGAGCCCCAGATGACTACCCGTCTTGCTTACCCTTAATTCTAGCTTTAGGAGAAGAACTAGGGTAATTTCAGGTAGCCACTTCCTGGAATCTAACAATAAAAACCCAGAGGGTAGAATAATCAATTTGAAAGGGACCTAAGAGTTCATCTAGTCTAACCTCTTATACAATGCTGAAACCCCTTCTGCATCGTCCCTGACATCTGGGCATTCAGCAAATGCTTAGATTTTCTGTGACAAGTAGATCATTCCCTCAAGGCAGAGCCCACTCATTTGCTGATTAATATTGCTGATGGCTAGACAGATATTCTTGATATGCATATAAATAAGATGTACTTCCTTTTGACTTTCCAGCATTGATGTTAGTTCTGCCGTCAGAATTTCTTCCCCTCAGAGCTGGAAATCACACACAAAGCTGGTTTCCTTTTCCCACGACAGCTTTTCAGATATTTGAAGATAACAGTCCTGTTGCCCCAAGTCTTATTTTCTCTAGGATAAGTGTAGTTACTTTTCTGATGCTATGATTTCCAAAGTTTTTGCCATCCTGGTGGATTACACTATAGTTTGTCACTGTTTCCTATAAAATGCATTGCTTAGAACTGCCCATGATACTCTATATGCAATCTCATAAACCCAGAGGCCAATGGTACTATTATGTCTCCTAATTCTGGCTCTAGATGACTGTTCATGCAGTCCAAGATGGCATTAGCTTCGTTATTTATTTATTTTAATAAAAAAGTCACACTCTTAACTTGTATTGTTCAACTAAACCCCCATGTTTCTTCACATGTACTACTGTCAATCCAGGTCTCCTATAAATCTGTAGCTGTGCAATTGAGTTTTTGAGCCTAAATATACTATTTTATACTTAACTGCATTCAATTTCATCTTGCTAGCTTAACCTATCCTCCTTTTTTATTAAGATAATTTTGAAACTTGCTTCTGAAGTCTTCATATCATGCCTAATTCTGATAGACAGTCTTTTTAGGTCTTCATACTAACAATTGATAAAAATATGGAATAGAATAGTTCAGATGTTAGTTCTGCCGTCAGAAGCCCAGAGCCCCTGCTAGTGATCTAATGCCCAGTCTCTCAGGGACAATTCTGCCAACAGTGGAGCCATCCAACAGAACTATGACCTGATTCCCATTTCTCCATCTCCACAAGAATCAGGGTGGCTGCTACCTTCTTAGCCTGAGCTGTTTTTCCAATTTCCCTTCTCTCCCTTGCCCTACCTCATTGCCAGGTCAGGGAGATCCTGGCCCTGACTTGGATCCCATTCCTGGTTTGTGTTGGAAGGCATTAGGGGGCAAAGGTCAGGTTCTGAGGGAAATCAGGAACAAGTAAGCGGGCAGGTACTTTATTGGGAGGTACACAGTGAATGACATGAAAAGTTAGTAGAAAACCCTGGGATCTAAGGTGGTTGAGGTGACTCCCGAAGGTGGGAAATGGGATAGGCACTGATGACTCATCTGGAAAACAAGCAGAAGCAAACAGTCAGTTTTCCTGCTGCTCACACCATCTTTCTCACCATGGAAGTGGAGGTATGTAGGGAAACACAATCTGGCTTCTCTCCTCCTCTTCCCAGGGTCTTAAAGACCCTCTTCCCCTTCCCCTGCCCTCTCCCCTTCTCCCGTTCCTCCTCTCCCTTCCCTCATTATTCCCCGCTTCCTCTATCCCAGGTTAGGTGGGGGCTGGGTAAGTGTACCTGTGGATATAACTATCTTCACTGTGTTGAAGGGTCATGAGGATGTTTTTATTCCCATTGCAGCCCCTAAAGGTAAAAGGTCGTGCTGTTGTAAAAGTATCCAGGAGAGTCGACTTTACAGTGACAGATCTTCTTCAGCTTAGACCATAGTTCTACCACAGGGGGAGGACACAAGAAAGTTTCAGGGGTTGGGGCCTGTAACTTGACAGCATTCTCTTTGTCACCTGATCATAGAAGCCTTGGCCAGGATTGGTGGTAACATGCCAATGGGGACCTAAGGTGGATAGGGCAATATGCTCAGTCTCCTACCTCCCAACACTTGTGATATCATGAAAAGAGCTCTTGGCCTAGGTTGGACAAGTTACTTAGTCCCTTTCAGACTTAGTTTTCCTATTTGTAACATTAGGCAGTTAGTCTCTAAGGTCCTTCCCATCTGTAGAGCCTATAACTTTTTAGGATTCTCTTCTTCTAAGCTCTCCTCCCCTTCTTTCTTTCTGTTAGGTACTCCCTTTTCTACTCACCCCTAAACTTATACATAGATATACAAGAACTTCCCATCTCTCACTAATGTTTCCTTCAAAAATCTAGTGGAAATGGGCCTCCTTGTGTTCTTGCTCTAGTATGGGGAGGGCACTGCGTAGATACCACTCTTCCTGCATACAGCTTGGGTTCCCAATGCTCAAAGCTCCTGATGTCTACTGGGCTCCCAGGTCCTATTGCCTTGGGACAGTCCTCCTGACAAAGACCATAGAATTAGAGTTCTAAGAGAGTCTGAAGAGACCATCTCTTTTCATGATCATGTTTTACAGACAAGGAAATTGAGGCCCAAGAGAAAGGAAGTAATTTGTCTAAAGTCACGCAGATAGTAAGTGGCAGAGTCCGAAACTCAACTCACATCTTCCATCTCCAAATGCACCGTAGTCCTGTTCTGCACTTGCCCACTCTCCTCCACTCAGGAAAGCTTCAGAGAGGTTTTATGAGGGGTAGGAGTTGGCCCAGGCAGCTGGTTGAGAACCGGATCTGTATTACTAGCTTCAGGGAAAGAGATTCTCCTATGGCTATTGGGATGGCATGGTCAACAATTTCCTTCTCTACTGTTCCTCCAGTCTTAGCCTCATCTCTGAATGGGCATGGGGATGGGGAGTAGGACATCCACCTCTCTTTAGGAAGCCTCTCTGCTCATACCTTGTAATTCCTGTGCCTCTAATAGTGGAGGCAGCAGGAAGAAGAAGATGAACAGGGTCAGGAAGGGTCACAGAATGATGAATTTCATGGTGTTTTTTGAGAAGAATAGAAGGGAATGAACCAAGATTGGTTTTATATCTGCCCAGCAGAGGAGGGGCTGGTAACCCTGGTTGGGAGTGAGCCCAGCCAGACTCCTGAGGACTCTATTACCCTAGAGGTTAGATCTGAGGATCATTCTGAGGCCTTTAGGGAGATGCCCAGGTAGAGCAGTGAATACCCACACACCCAGTTATGAAGTTGAAGGTGTCAAAGTACCTAGAGATTTCCCCACTCCAACTCCAGGGGATCCTAGAAGCTCTGGGGCTGAGGCATCTCTGGGATCCAGGGTCCTGGATAACCAGGCCCTCATCTTGGAAGTAAGAGTCTCCCTCCTTTCCTTTTTATACTGTTTTAGGGACAGACTAACCTGGTGGGAAAAGTTTTATGATTCAGTGTCTCTTTAAGTTAAACTATACAAACCAAGTGGGCTGTCTCTAACTACTATGTTGGCTGGCTGTGGAGAGATGCCAGACCTAGATTCTAACTGTAGAGAAAGGGATCCAATTGTTCCCAGAAGCTGTTACTCATCCACCATAGATGACCACTCCCTCCCTTTGCCCAGTTCCCCAGGGATCTAGGGCTTCCCTTGATCAGTCCATACTCAGTCCTACTGACTGTGAAGCTTTACAGGCCTCTATAGGTCATACAGTCATAAGATTTAGAGTTGGAAGAGATCATAGAGACTGTACAGTTCCCTCATTTGTAAAAACTGAGGCCCAGAGCAGGGAAGGGATTTGCCCATGGTCATGCAGGCAGTAAAGAACAGAACTAGGATTCAAACCCAGGTCTCCTGACTCCAGAGCCAGTCTTCTTCTGATTATAGTCTGTTGATCACAGATGTATTAAGAAACTCCTTTCATGCTCTGGTGGTCCCTTCAATACATGATAGTTTTTGTTATTTTTCACTTATCATAAGTCATGTCCATTTCTGAAAAAGCCAATCTCTGCCTTAGGTGAAATAAGGAAATAAAAGTGGCCTCCATGCTTAGTCCAAAGGAGCTGAGGCCTCTGGAGGCCTACCTCCAGAGAGGGAAGGAGACAGACATAAGATTTAGAGGTGGAAAGAGACCTTATACATAATTTAGTCCAACCCCCTCATTTTTATCAATGTAGAAATTGAGGCCCACAGAAGGGGAGAGATTTGCTTGTATTCTTACAAGTATCAGAGCCAGAATTCAAGCTAGGTACACTGATCCCAAAGTCAGGACTCTTTGCTACATCGCAATACCTCTCTATGAGCCAAAAGGAGGGAGACATTTGCTTCCACTCCAACAAATAGGGGAGGAAGGTAAAGAGTCAGGGACACATGATCCCTCTGAGCCTTGTAGCAGCAAGGGGGTGGGGCTGTTATATTTGAGGACTGCCTCCTCTACCCTATGCCCCCCTTCCACCTACTCCTGTAGGTCTCTCACCTGTATTCATCCATCTGTTTCATGGTACATCATGTTTCCATCCTGGCTGTGCCTGGTTAGCTCTGGCCCTAGTCCAGGGAACAATCTGCTCCTATCTTAGGAGCCCAGCAGTGGCCTGGGCAGAGGATGGGTCTGGAATGGGAAAGAATGACCCACCTGTTTTCAGGAAGTAGATGTTAGTAGTGGGTGGTGAGGTAGGGATGGGAACAACACTAGAAGTAGCTGTGGGACTCTGTATTCTGGTACCTGTTGGGCGCTGGGTTTCTAGCTTCAGTGGGAAGAAGGGCTTTGATTTATTGACTGAGAGTAGGTAGATCTCTATGATGGGATACAGTGGAAGAAGATGATCAGATTTGAAATAGTACTATGTACTAATAATGTGATCCTGTGCTAGTCACTTCTGCCTAGGTCTGCAAAATGAAGAAACTGGACCAGATGAACATAGGGTGGTTTTGGAGCCAGAGGCCACCTGACATCTGTGCGACCCTGGGAAAGACACTTAACTTCTTTGGGCCTCAATTTCCTCATCTGCAAAATGAGGGAGTAGGACTAGATCGGAGGCTCTTAACCTTGGAATGGCATGCCTCTCCTTTGGCAGTTTGGTTAAGCCTATGAACCTTCTCCAAGTAATATTATTTGTTTATTTTTTAAATTCTCAGTTGTAGGAATTGTTAAATTTCAGTTAGAAGTTAATGGAAGGGGCGGCTAGGTGGTGCAGTGAACAGAGCACTGGCCCTGGAGTCAGGAGGATCTGAGTTCAAATCTGGCCTCAGACACTTAACGGTTACTAGCTGTGTGACCTTGGGCAAGTCACTTAGCCTCAATTGCTGGCTTTTCCTCCCCCCCCCCCCCAAAAAAAAGAAGCTGATGGAAATACAAACATTTTTTTTCCCTGTCTGATCTTGAAATTTACCCGGTCACCTCCAGGTTTGTGAGCCTCAGGTTAAGAACTCCTGGATAGATGAACAAATAGTGGATTTGAAGCCAAAGGATGTCATGAGCTTAAATTTTAGCCACATCAAATCTGTCTGACACTGAGAAAGGGATTTAATCTCTCTCAGCCTCAGTTTCTTTATCAGTAAAATGAAGGGGTTAGACTAGATGATCTCTCAGGTCTCTTTGAATTTTAAGCTTTTTTGGGGGTAGGAGGGAAGGCAGGGCAATTGGGGTTAAGTGACTTGACCAAGGTCACACGGCTAGTAAGTGTTAAGTGTCTGAGGCCAGATTTGGACTCAGATCCTCCTGACTCCAGGGCCAGTGCTCTGTTCACTGCACTACTTAGCTGCCTCTATCTCTTTGAATTTTAAACCTATAACCTCATGACCTTTCTAGCCGGAATAAAAAGTCCCGGCCCTCTAGTTATTGTTTTCTAGATGAATGGTTCTCAAACTTTTATATTCTTGAAAATTATTAAGAACCTCAGAGGGTTTTGTTTGTGTGTGTCGTATCTATTGGTGTTTGCCATATTAGAAATTAAAATTGATAGCAATTTAAAATATTTATCATCTCATTTAAAATAACAATAATAAATCTATTACATGAACTAAATAACATTTTAGATGAAAAATAACTATATTCCAAAACAAAGATGAGTAGCAGTATTTTGTATATTTTTACAAATCTTTTTAATGTCTGGTTTAATAGGTATCTTCTACATTCAGTCTGTTGGAATATGTTGATTTGGTTGAAGTACATGAAGAAAATTCAGCCTTACATAGATATAAAGTTGGAAAAGAGTATTTTAGTAGGCAGATGTCTTAGTATTATCATGAAAATAGTTTTGACCTCTGGACCCTTGGAAAGGGTCGCAGGGACCCCCTGTGGTTCTCAACCCATACTTTAAGAGCTGCTATTCTCTATGAAATAAAACCCAGCCCACTGTTCAATGAACAGCAAAGTGTGTTTAACTGGTTGGGCTGAGCCAGGTGTGAGATATTCATTGGACTCAGCAAAGATTAGCCTGCGATGAATAGCTCTGACAATGAGCTGGTGGGTAGGAGGATGGGCAAGTAACTCACATGACATTAAGATGAATCTAGAATTCAGATCATCTGACTCACAGTTCATTGTACTTTCTATGATTTCAAGATATTCCCTCTTCAGGGGAGAATGTGAGGGTTAGGGTGATTTTATCAGATAAGTCAGCTTACTCCTTGGGCCCTGAGGGGAATGAAATTTACTGGACAGGAATAACTGGGAGGTGGAGAATAGGAAGCAGAGGAGATAAGGTATGGGTGGCCAAAGGCCAGAGAAGGGACCGTCTGGTAGGGGCTGAAAATCAGCTCCTCCAACTTTTCCATCTGCCCAAGTGTCTGACTTCTTTCTTCTTTCCCCTCCCAGGTCCCGACATCTCCCTGTTTGCCATCTCCCACTCACCTGCCTCACTCAAATCCAATTCACACACAAGTCAAGGCATTACCCTTGTGATCTCATTGGTCCTCTGAGAGAATGAAGGACAAACAACCCCCCCACCCACCAACCAACTCTGGCCCATTGGAGGGAGGAATGAAGAAGCAGGGAAGAGAATAAATCATTTCTAAGGTCCCTTCCAGGTCTCATGCTTCAAGATATCTCCACTCTCCTCTGGGAGCTCTGTGCAGTTCCAGCTACATCCATCATTAAGAACACAATGGTCTGTTGTGAAATGAGTTCATTTACAGGACTGAATGACAACAAAAAAGCTGTAAAGCCCTATAAACGTGCCACCTAATATTGCTGCTTATGTCGATATTGTTATGATTAGCACCTTGGCAACCAGAATAGTTCTCATAATTTCATAGAAAAATAGAGCTAGAAAAGATCTTAGCTATCTGTTGAATTAAATTTGAGATCATCCACTCCAGCATCCTATGGTTCACAAGTGAAGAAACTAAGGCAGCAACTAACAGTCAGTGTTTCCCAGGGACTCTTCCTCATCCACACCAAGGCCGCCACTCCTGAGCAAGGCTCATGATAGTCAGTCAGTCAGCAAACATTTATTAAGTGCTTACTGTGTTCCAGGTATCGTACTTAGTGTTGGGATTACAAAGAAAGGCAAACACCAAGGTCTGTGGCCTCAAGGAGCTCACAGTCTAATGGAGGAAACATCTAGCTATGTATATACATGATGCATAAGTGTAAATGAGAGGTAATCTCTGAGGAAAGACACCAGCAGTGGGGGGGACTGGGAAAAGCCTCTTTTGGAAGGTGGAATTTGAGCCACACTGTGAAGGAAGTCAGGAGGTAGAGTTAAGGGGGGAAGGCGTGGGATACAGCCAATGAAAAGGTATGGAAGGAATAGGGGCCAGGGATGGAGCATAGTGTTCAAGGAACAGGAGGAAGGACAGAATCCCTCCTGGTAGGGCTCCTGGAGGGGAGTAAGTGTAAGAAGACCAGAAAGGTAGGAAGGGGCCAGGTCAAGAGGGAGTGACATGATCAGACCTATACTTTAGGAAGATCACTTTGCAGTTGAGTGGAGGATGAATTGATCTCCTCCATAACACATTCATGCCCTTGCCCCCTGGATTTAAAGCCACAGTTGGGGGTGGTGGAGAAAGGGTACCAGGATAACCTTGAGAAGAAAACCCACCTTGGCTGTGCCTAGGAACACAGAGAGTCTAGGGGTGGGAGCTGGGCAGGTAGAACTAACAGGAGCCTGGTACATATACTCTGCTTTCTTTTAGGGCTTGTCCCATCATAAGGCAGGGGCCCAGGCCAGATGAGAATGCCTTTCTTCTTAAGGAAGTCACTGGGTTCTTCCATCCGGCTGCCTAGATCATCTTAGGACTGTGGTTCTCAACCTTCCTAATGCTGCAACCCTTTAATACTCGTATGTGGGCATATCTGCATGTGGGCCAACCTGCCTGGAGAGGGATAGAGGAGAGGTATCTCGGTTCCTAAGACCATTGGAAATACGTGTTTTCCAATGGTCTTAGGTGACCCCTGTGAAAGGGTCGTTTAACCCCCGAAGGGGTCGCGACACACACGTTGAGAACTGCTATCCTAGGAACTAGACTCTTTTGTCCCTTGGTGGTTCTGTGAGCCAGGCTTTTAAGCTGGGGACAAAATACTCCCAAGAGTTTCCTATGTGCTCCCCCGGGGATTCTGGCTCTGACCTACCTTGGCCTTCAGAGCCAGAAGTGGAGGGCTATCCCTATATCCAGACCAGATATATCTGGGCCTCTATGTTTTCCACCAGGGCTTGAATACCAAGTGCTTTTACGTTAGTGGGAAAGTGGGAAAGTGGGAAAGTGACCAGCACCTTGGCCTCAGGGCACTTGGACCTTGCCCTCTCCAGACCTTCTGTTTCTACTCCCTCTGACTTTATTACTTAATAGCTAGGTGACTCAGGCAAGTAACAATCATTCTAAACCTTAGTTTCTTCAACTGTAAAATGGGGATAATGTTCCCAGAATCCTTCATAGGCTTGTTGTGAAGATTGAATAACTGAGTGAGTTGTAAACCTTAGGTGAATGTGAACCATAACAACAGACTTCAAAAGAGCTCCAGTTTTATCTAGGTGGCTACTTCTTCCACTGACCTAGAGATCACAGTGTACTAACGAGTGACCTTAAGCAAGTCACTTTAACCTCTTTGAGCCTTGAGTTCCTCATTTGCAAAATGAGAGTTTGGATCAGTCTTGATCTCTCTCCCCGTCTTGATCCTGGGCAAGATCTCCATGACCTAGTGGGTGCCTTAGGAGTTACTGTAGCTAAAATCTAGTTCTCCTTCCTGGGTGTCTGGTAGTGAGCTTCACTGGGCTTAGGTGGGTGCAAGGCTCACTGGATAGCACCTGCTAGACAGAGGTGGAGAACTTGCTCCCTCGAGGCCACATGTGGCCTTCTAGGTCCTCAAGTGTGGCCTTTTGACTGAATCCCACCCCTGTACTACACTATTGCTGGGCCTACTCTAAGTTTTTCCAACATGGCTGGACCTACCAGAGCTCATGAACTTCTGGCATGGCTTTTGAGACCCTAGAGACCCTCCCTCCATCCCCAACTAGGATGAAGCCTGGAAAGAGACTATATATTCTTAAGGGGCAGGATGGGTGGAGTGAGTATTGGGCTTGGGGTCGGAAAGACCTGGGTTCAGACACCACCCCTGCTGCTTACTCCTAGCTCTGTGATCTTAGACAAACAGGATCTTTAAACTTACTTCAAAGTCCCTAGAGTTTCTGTGCCAATTTGTAGACGAGTTCTAACCTGTTTGCCTTGGTGGGCTGAGCTCCCAGGGAAGAATAACTTCAAATGAATTCATGAATTTGCATACCTTCTTATAATCTCGAGCCCTCTTCCCAGAAGCAGAACAGACAGGGAATGTGAACATCAGCATTTATTGAGGAGGAAATCAGCCTGAATAATCCCCTCCCTCCCCAAAGCGGTGCTGCAGGATCCTAGGAGAGCAATGGGGGTAGAACTGAGGGCTAGTGAGTAGGGCCATCTATTTCCCAAGGTCAGGGACCCCAGGAGGCCATCAAAGTTCAGCCATTCCTGGAGCTGAGGAACCTCTGGAACATCAGGTCACCTAGTTCACCTGGGTTTCTGGAACTGAAAGAGATATGTTGTCACATAGGGTGGGGAGAGTTGGGTAGGGTGGGGGGGGGTCAACATTGAGGTTTTGCTTCTCTACCCCTAGGGTTCAGAAGATGATATTCCTCCTCAACTGCTTTTTCCTATTCCCTTCAAAAACCTTTCATGGATTTTTCTTCTGTATGAGATTGAGTCCAAACTCCTTTAGCCTAGCATTTGAGGTCCTTTACACCTTGGTTTTAAGCCACTTATCCCTCTCCCTGACCTACCATTTCTTTTCTATGTGAGCTTCCTACTCCTGCCTGGCTGGTCTCCTCACTGTCCCCTAGGCACGCTGGGCACATTCCCACCTAGGCCTTTGGAATGTCCTCTCCTATTCTTTTCTCATCTAAGTTTTGCTCATTCCATATGGCTCACCTCCTCCAAGAAGCTTTCCCTGACCATCCCAACACACAGGGATCTCTCCTTCCTGTATAGATCACTGACTATACTTCTTCCAGGGCACTTAACATAGACTGATTGGGGTTGCTATCTCTTGTTTTGTTTCTTAGTAGAAACTGGGGGCTCCCAGAAGGCATTGAATTTACCTCTCCTCAGCATCCCACCCAAACAGCACAAAAACTCAATATGTGGTAGGAATTTAGTAAATCAATCTAGGGACACAAAAGCTAAACTCACCCGCAGATATTTCGGGGATCAGAGACTCTGTAAAGTTTTGAGGGGTAGGCTCCTCCTCAGAAGTCTGGGTGGAGTTTTGAGCTGGGATAGGAGCTACACAGAACTGACCACAGCCAGACTTGCAGCATTTCTTTCCAAGTGGACAGTTCTCATCAGTTTTGCAGCCCATTTTACAAAGGCTTTGGAGGACAAGTGGACAATGGCCAGCCCGCCCTTTGTGAAGAGAAGGAAAGGGAAGAGAACAGGTCAACAGTCATACCTTCCTAACTCCTACCTGGAACCCAGAGTCTTATGCAGAGGCATAATTCAGACTAACTACTGATCATGGCAACTGAAGTCAGAGGGGTTGAGAACTTGAAGTCAGTCCCCTAAGGGCTTATCTCCTAGAATGTAAGAAGCAGCATGCAGTGTGTACAAAGAGCCTTGGTTTGGGAGTCAGGAGGCCTCAGTTTGGAGCATTCTGTGACTTGGGACCTTAACTGTTTCTCCATCTCTAAAAGGAGAGTTTTGGCTAAGTGATTTCTGAGATCTTTTCTAGCCTCATCATACTATATGACTTATCTGAATTCCCTTGTAATTTTAGAGTTGAGGGAAAAGAGGTGATGTGAGTTCCACGGTGACACAGTGAGTTAGTGATACATGAGCCCAGGGTTCTTGGTTCCCAGTCCAATAGTCTTTTGTTACACTAACTTCCCTTCTTGGCCCATATGATATCAAGATGAGCCCCTGGCCCTTTGAGGGGCTGAGCTCTCCAGGCAAGTTGAAGGTAGTTAGGGGTGAGGCTGAGGGCATAAATTCCTCTCCCTTCTCATTCCAGTTACCACCTCTGAGAATGGGCTCTGAATGGGCTCTAAGCAGTTTTTGATGATTGGACTCTGAAAGTACCAACTTACCTCTTTCAATGTTTCCCTGGCATATGTACCCACAGCCTGTGCTGCAGCATTTTTGGCCATGGGGGCAGGAATCATCTCCATGGCACAGCTCTTTGCATGGAAGGAAATCCTTAGGGCATAAGCCTGATTTCTCTGCAAGAGAATTGTGGAAGGTTGTAAGTAAAAAGGAACAATGTCAGGGCTAGAGGGGATGTTAGACTATAATACCCATAATATAAGAGATGGGAAGGATCTTCTGGATCATCTAGTTGAACCTTATTTTGTAGAGGAAGAAACAGGCCCAGAGAAAGGAAACTCACTGGCTCAAGGTTACACTGACACTTAGTGGTGGAATCAGGCCTGGAGTCCAAGTCTTTCGCACTAGGATTTTTTTCATTGCCCTTGTACGTGGGCTAGGAACTCATTGGCTACCCCATTCCATCTTTAGGCCTGAGTTTCTCCCAGGAAGCTCTGCTGGCTGGGAGTCTTAGAACCCCTTCCCCTACTCCTACCCTTCCACTACTCTCTGCATAACCCTACCTCCAAATACCTCCTCCAATACTCCCGACAGGATTCTCAACTTCTTGGTTTCTGGCTTTGGGGTGTGGTGTGGGTGGGTGAGAGGGGGATGGCAAGGGCAAAGAGTCTTACCTGCTAACCTTGCACCTGAATCCTTTAAAGTGATGCCGATATCTTCAGGAGTCTCTGTGGTGTTGTCAGTACTGCTAAGTTGGTCACTAGAATCCAGGGGAGGAGGTGAAGCATTTTTGTGGTATGTCTTTGTAGGACCTATTATAAGGTATATATTAGGGAAAAGCACAGGTACCAAACCCAGTAAGATTAAACTAGACAGGGGAGCACAGATGCTCCCAAGTCATGCTTTCTTCTCTTGATTCATTAACACGAGCTGGACCTCATTTCATCTGCTTGTTCTCAGAGCACCAACACACAATTACAATTACTTAGGCTTTTGAACACCCCCTCCTACCCTCAATCCTTTTCATGCACATAAATAGATAAAGATATATAATCAAACACAGATATCCAGACCAAGATCCAGAATAGCATGCCACCCCAAATGTCTGTGTATGCACAGGAATTACTTTGCCCCATTGCACCTTGAGCCAACCCAACCCTTTTCAGCCCAGCCCTCAGCACTCACTTGAGCGTCCTGAGAAGGGGCCATGCCAGGATCAGTTGGTGGTAGTGTTGGCAATAGGGGAGAGTGGCAAAATCAGTATGATTGTGACCCCAGTCCCTCACCTGCCACTGCTCTGGCCCTGACACTGAGTCCTAACCCCTTACTAGGATCATTTATCCCTGAACCCGAATCTCTAAATCCTGGCATTTAGCCTTAAGCTCTTTTTTTGAGCCATGACCCCTGGATCTGGGTCCTGGTCCCTGAGATTTAGTACCTGGGGCACTTGCCCTTTGGCCAAAGCTCGGGTGTATGCTCTCTCTGTCTCTGTCTCTTCCTTCCCTCCAGCTTTTCTAGAAAGACTTAGATTCCCAGAATCTATACAGATACTGAGGATTCTCAGCCTTCCCTGGGTTGCTATATCCTTCCTGTGTAAGGGAAGCCTCCATCTGGTGGGGATAGAGGGGTGGGCTAAGTATAGCACATGCTCTCCTCTATCCCCTAGGAAGTCTCAGAGAAATGTTTTGAGTCAAGTCAGGAACCTTAGGCCTGGCTTGACTCAACTAGGACAAAGCCTGATCTCTGGCAACAGGGAAAGAGTACCAACCACCTTCAACTCTCCATTGACCCTATAAGGCTAGCGTAGGTCTCCTGTTTGATTTTGACCCCAAGGACCCCTAACCCCCACTTAACAGATACCTTTAAAAAGGAAGCTCCCCATCAGTGGAGATAGCAGCAGGGAGAAGATTAGGAACATCAGGAAGGGGCTGAGCAGGGTGGGCTTCATGGTGTTCTTGAGAGTGGGTGGGAGAGGCCAGTCTGGGGTTGGGATTATACCTGGGGGTGGGGACTTGTTGCTTCTGGGAGGGGCTGAGCTCAGCTTCCTCCAGACTTTGCCTCAGAGGTCCAGATCTAAAAAGCATCCTGGTGCCCTCAGGGAAGTGGGCAGGACAGCTTGTGCCTGGGCACCCAGCCATGAAGAACCTTCAGCTAGCCTGCTCCCTGCTGGTGGTGAGCATCTCTGCACTCCCTCAGGCTTGAGAGGTTCCTGGCAGTTCCAGGATCAGATATCTCACCTGAATTTACCAAGAAGCCCTCCTTAGTTGTCTGAAGATAAGCTCAGGTGTGTGGGGGCAGGTCTGTATGGCTAAAACATATCCACCATCAGAACCATGGATATTGCCTTAGAGCCAGGGCCCTTAAGGGAAGGGAGAATGGATGGAGAGAAGAGTGTTGCCCGAAGGTAATGAGAAGGGTATTCAAGAAAGAAGTATGTCAGGAATAGAGGAAAGAACTTGGGAATTGTTCTCAAGTTGGTATCAGAGAACCTGGGGTTGGAGTCATTATGTTCATCCCTCCACCTCCAGACAGGATCCTTTCTAAAGGAGCACAGCCAGATGGAAATTTCACTATTAGTCATAGGGGAAAATAATGGAAAATTGGGTTTGACTGTGGAAGTAATATTAATTGCAGTAATTTATGTGAATTGTTTATCATGCATGCTTAGTTTCCAAGCATCTCAGTAACAATTATGCATAATATTAAAATTTTCAGATTAACAATAACAAAAAAAAGTTTTGAAACTTTCTGAGAAAAAGGTTCTTCCACTCATTTGGACATATGGTTCTCTGTTCCATAATTCTCAGAGAAAGATATACTTCTAAATATCTAGGATTGGAAAATAATCAGGGCATGCTCCCCATCTCCTTTCCTTCCTCCCATGATTCCAGGCCATAATGTACTATTTCCAATATTTCCATATCATAAATGGAAGACAATGCTTTATTGTACCTGTGCCTTCACTGATGGGGGTACTCCCTCTAATGGTACAGATCGCAATCCATCTTGACTTCTCATCCTGGGTGACTTTTGTTCATGTCTTCTGAAGGAGATCCACCAAAGTTACTTTCCTCTAGTTGTCTTGACATTACAATGGAGAACATGGATTTGATTATCCCTCAAAATCCTGAGGAAGCAATGGGGTTCCCTAATGTTATAGATATAATTCACTATCATTCTAAATGAATTTCCTTGCCATTCTGAATGGAATCTCCCCATTCTAAATAGAATTTCCCAGAATTTTAGATGAAACTTCATCATTCTGAGTGGAACTGCCCCACATTCTAGGTAAACTAAGAATAATATGGCATTAAAATTTTTTAAAAAAAAATTAAAAAGGGGGAGCTAGGTGGCACAGTGAATAGAGCATGGGCCCTGGAGTCAGGAGGACCTGAGTTCAAATTTGGCCTCAGACACTTAACACAAAACTAGCTGTGTGACCTTGGGCAAGTCACTTAACCCCAATTGCCCCTCCAAAGTGAAAAAAATTAAAAAGAGAATAATATGACATGTGTACAGTGTACTAAGGCTTGCAAATCACTTTACATATATTGTCTTATATGATCACTATATCAGTCCTATTAGGCAGATTCTACAGGTATTACTATCTTCAATTTACAAATGAAGAAACCAAGGCTGAGGGGAATTAAGTGGTTTCTCCACAGTAAGTGTTGGGGTAGGATCTGAATTCAGGATTTCCTATCTCCAATTTCACTGATCTTTCCATTAAGCCATGCTACTTTTCCACCAATCTGGATGAAACTTTCCCACATTCTATATGGAATTTGGAACCCTGGAGAATGGAATCCTTCTGTGGATTCATATCTTCTCTTTCCCAGTTCTGGAGGTAGGGGATGGGGATTCTGGACCAGAAAAACAAGGACCAAAGAGACAGGAACAAAAGCAGGTGGAGACATCAGTTAGTGTCTTCCTCATGGAAGTCAAAGTTACAAGAGGAGAGAGAGAACTGGGCACCTAGAAGTTTCTATTCAAAAAAACAGAGGTTCAGGTCATAGGGTATTGAAAAGGGATGGAAGAAATAACAAATCTTCCTGAGATGTCTCATTCATATACATACACACATGTGTGTATATATATGTGTGTGTGTGTATGTGTGTGTACATATGCATGTGTACATATATCTCAAAATAAGATTCCTCTTTGCCCTCTCCTTGATTTTCCCTCTCCTATTCCTCCAATTCCAGAAGATGCAGGGCAAGAGGAGATGTTTGGGGGTTTTAATGGGCAGAAGCTGCTAACAAAGATTGTGGGAATAAGTTATGTTGTTGCCTACTTTATCTGTTTGCTTTCTGTGGCAGCCTGGGCACCCCATCCCCTTCACCATTATGCATACTCAGTGTAGCCATTATTTGAGCAACCCAGCCTAAGCCAGGTACAGCTCCCAACAGAGGCAATGTGGCAAAATGGAGAGAGTAATAGTGTGGGGGTTGGGAGATATGAGTTTGAGATCCACCTTGAGTAAATAACTTATTGAGTGTCAGTTTTTTCCTCTATAAAATAAAGGATTGGACTAAATGACTTCTGGAAAACTACTGAGATTCTAGCTCTGACCTTCTATGAACCATGAATTATCCCTGACTTCACCATGTACACAGGGTGTTCCTAGCCAGGCAGTGCTTGTTCTGCCAGGAATTGGTCTTAGCCTGCTTATTGAACTCAAGGCCAGAAGTAACTCAAGGAGAAGAGGTCTTTGATGTGGGAGGAAGATGTCCTAGGATGAGTCTGAAGTGGGTGTGGTATTGGTGGAGGACACAAGAGGATCCCTGTAGCTAAGGCCTTTGGGAGGAGTGGGGGGTTGGAAAGGAATAAGTCTTCTGAGTTTACATCCTGGACTAGAGAAGGAGATCGCTGGAGACAACATTTTATTTGCATACATTGAAAATCTTGTGAAATTCTGCTCTGGGAGGTCTAGGGTATAGAGGAGACACAAGATTAGGTCCCTTCAGTTTTACAGAGGGAGTCACTGAGTCCCAGAAGGTCTAAGTGATTTGTCCAAAATCACATGGGTAATAAATAACATACCTGAGATTCAAACTCAGGTAATACTTGTAAGCTAGGATTTTTTTTTTATGATAAAATAGAAATTCTTTGAGGACAAGGACTGTTTAATTTTTGTTTTTGTGTCCCCAACACCTATCCCAGTGTCTGGAACTTACTGAGCATTTAATAATTCCTTTTGATTGATTGATTGAAAAAAAGTTGAATAGAGAGTGGTTTGAATAGAGAATAATCTGAATTGGAGCATCAAGGGCACAAGGAATAGTAGTATAGAGTACAGTGTTACCAAAGACACAGTTGCATTGGGAAGTCACTTGTCCAAGGTCTCATAGTTAGTAAATAGAAAAACCAGGCCTAGAACCCAGGCCTTCTGGCTCCAATACATCCCTCAGAGAGTCTATAGCAAAGGACATTAAGGTGAGGCATGGGCACAGCACTTGCCATGGAAAGGAAGCACATCATCCCTGTTTTATTGCCATGTGGCAAGGCTCTATTTGTCCCTTGCTGGTTAAGGCTCTGATCCACGTCTTCTACTCCAAATCCAAAGCTCCAATCCAACTGAGCAAATATTGTGGATACAGACTGGACAGACTCGGGTGAAGATTGGAAGTTATGGTAGAAGAGAAGTGGGGTGAAGTTGTGAGAGTAAAGAAGGGAGTGCCCCTCTGGAGCTGTCCTACCTTTCTTGGTTCTGACTATAGAGTTGGTTCTCAGGCTTGTAGACTAATAGACTGTTAGTTAGAAGGGATTTTAGAGATCATTTTTGGATCCTCTTTGAGAGTCTAGCTGGTGCCTTGAGAGAGACAAAGGATCCAGAAAGGAAAGAGGCATCTAGTCAATGACAAACAGAGTAGGACTCAATGCCCAGGTCCTCTGCCCTATTTGCTTGAAAGTTTCCCTCTCTTTTACATTTCTAGAAAATGGTAGATGTTGCTTCCTTGACCTCTGATAATAAGACTAGCTATGATTCTCTGGTAATGAGCCCAGAATTATGGCAAAGATTCACCTAACTTGGTTTTGTTGTGTCCTCAAGGCCTTTTCCCCTATAGCTCAGGTTGTTGTTCTTCCTTCCTTCCTTCCTTTCTTTCTTCCTTTCTTTTTCCTTCCTCCCTACCTCCCTCCTTTCTATCTTCCTTCCTCCCTCCCTCTCTTTCCTCCCTCCATCCCTCTTTCCTTCCTTCCTTCCTTTCTTTCTTCTTTCCTTCCTTCCTTCCTTCTTTTCTTCCTTCCTTCTTGCCTTGTTTTGCTGTGAACCAAGCATTGACACCACCTTCAATTCCTATAGTTTTCTTACCATGGCCACTTTCTGACCATCCACTCCTCTGAAAACTTGTATTCCATTCATTATATCTGATAGGTGAGGGTTTTTGTCATATCTTTCCAGGAACTGCCTTCCTCCCTCTCTCCTGCTTTTCCAAATATCTTTATGTCTTATATTCCCCCATTAGAGTTTAAGCTCTTTGAGGGCAGGGACTATCTTATTTGTTTTTATTTGTGTCCCCAGGGCTTATCAAAATGCTTGGCACATAGTAAGTACTTTATAAATGCTATCTATCTATCTATCTATCTATCTATTTCTTTTCATATATATCCTACAAAAACATCAGACCCACATTAGGGTATAGTAGTAAAACTGGGTTTGGAGGCAAAGGACCTCAGTTCAAGCATCAGCTTTACTATACTACTTATTGGGCAAGTTGCTTCCCCTTTTATCTTTATCTATAAAAGGACTAAATAGTGTTGGACTAAATGATCTCTAAGACCCCTTTTTGCCTCTAGAAATAAAAATCTTGTGAACAAGAAACTCCTTGGTGACCCCTTGAGGGTGACAATGCTATTTACATCCATAAAGTAGGAAGCGGTGATCAGCACCACGGACAGTACCCTAGAGCTAGGGGGCTGCCTGAAAGAGAGGAAAGGGGACTGAGAAGAGTCTTAAGGAAAAGGCTTGAGTGGGCCAGAAGTGGGAACTTGGAATCTGTTCTCAGATATATAAGATAATCTAAGAATTGGGCTAAATTTTAATAAAAATTAATTAGTATTTGTAAAACATCATATAAATGTTAGTTGATGTTGTTACTATTATTATTACATAGTTGTTTGCATGTTGTTGTGCCCATTTGAATGGTAATTCCTTGAGGTCAGTTTTTGTCTTTCTTTGAACCCCCAGTGTTTAACACAGGACCTGGAACATAGTAAATGCTTAAAAATGCTTATTAACTGACTGACTTGTGGAGGTAGGAGGAGGTGGATATGTCGGTACAAGGTCGATGGTCCTCTGGGGAAGACCCCACAGGCTTCCCTCTAGCCTGATCTTATAATAATACCTGACCTGCTGGACTGAAGTTGTGTCAGGCCCAGAGAAGGCCTACCTGAAGACTTCAGGTCTTACAAGGCCTTCATGCAGCCTCTGAGCTTGGTCAGATTCTTTAGGGAGGCTCCTATCCCTTTTTAGTCTCATGGCTGCTTCTAGAGAATTCTACTTTGATTTATTCTATCTTTGTGTTGAAAAGGAATGGATTGATTGTGAAGCATATCAAGTTGGATGCTACTTGGATTAATGTCTTCCAATATCCCTAAGAGAGAAATAGAACCTTCATAAAATTTGCATCTTCCCCCCAAAAAGTTTCTAATGGGAGCCCATAAGCCATAAGAGAGTAATTCAAGAATCTGGTCAGTCTTCATTGGGAGGGGGTCTGGAGAGAGAAATGAAGAGTTAACGAAGACCCTAAGGGAGCTAGAGAAATAGTGGAGAGGGCAGAGGTCTCAAAGGAAGCTCTGAATGAGAACCTACAGAGGTAACTTATCTGTAAAACTGAAGTTTTCAGCCCTGGGTTGTCCTTAATCTTTACTCTCCCCACGCCAAGACCTTTCTATTCCTCCCCATCCCTCCCTTGTCTGCCCTCACAGTGTGGCAGAGCTTAGAGACTGCTTCTTCTCTGGCCAGTATGAGTCCTCCTCCTTGGAGACCCAGGCCTCCTTCATCTTTCCCACCCATAAACATCCATAGGTAGTCAGATAGATCTGAAAGGAACCTTAGTACAAAGAAGACACACTTAGAGCTGGAGGTGACCTTAGAATACAGAAAAAAAATATGTTAGAAATGGAAATGACCTTGAAACAGAAAGCAGAATGTTTGAGTTGGAAGGGCCCTAGAGACCAACCAGTCTACTCCCTTCATTTTACAGATGGATAACTGAGACTTACAGAGCGGAAACGGCTTGCTCAATGTTCCAGTGAATCCAGTGGCAGAGCTGGGACTCCATTGTCTCCCAGGGTTAGGTTTAGAGTTGTGAGAGTTAGCTTCATTTTGACCATTTTGATATCCTAAGAGGACACTGCTGCTAATTCCAGGTGTTTCCTAGTTTTGAAAATGTCTAGATCAAACACAGTTTCCATGTTAATGTGACATTTTGGAAGACTCCAGGGCTGACAACATGAATGAAGGGAACATCTTTGAGTCATAGATATAGAACTGGAGGGGACTTAAGGGTGATGCAGTTGAATCTTCTCATTTTAGAGAAGAGATAAGTAAGGATTAGGAAGGTTGTGTGCCAAGGGTCAGACAGACAGTAAACACGAGCATCAAGATTTCAATTTAGGTCCTCTCATTTAAAGTTCAATGGTCTTTCAATGTACTGGGGAATCAGGGGGCACACTGGGAAGACCTGGAGGACCTTCAGGTAAGCCTTCTTCAGGGATGACATAACTTCAGACTGGCAGGTCAGAGGCATTATCCAAGGATCAGGCTAGACAGGGGCCAGCAATGTCCTCCCCAGAAGTTCATGGGGCCTGTGCACACAGATCCAACAACTACTTCCCATACTCAATAAAGGACCTGTTACATACATCCCACCCCAAGACTTTGAAATAGAAAAGATCAGCAGTCTCTTTTTATTTTTAAAAAATCTGTGGTGTGTTTCAAAATGTCTGAAACTGTATCTTTCCATGGAGTTAAGTTCTAAATCTGATGTGAATAGAATTTGTATATATAGAATTAAAGAATTATTTAAAGGAGATAAATATGCCCCTCTATCATCCTTAAATTTTTAAATATGATTCCAAGTTCCAATTTTAAAGTTTCAGCTCAAGGGTTTTTGCTTTTGTTTTGGGGGTAGGAGGTAATTGAGGTTAAGTGACTTGCCCAGGGTCCCATAACTGTTTGAGGTCATATTTGAACTCAGGTCCTATGTGACTGCATAGCCAGTGCTCTATCCACTGTGCCACCTGACTGCCCCTAAGCTTTTTAATATTATTTTGTTATCTTTATACAAGGGAAATGGGAAAGGCCTTGATTAAATGAACATTAGGTGGCAAAGCAGATAGAGCACTAGGCCTGAAGTCATGAAGGCCTGAGTTCAAATATTACCCCAGACAATTAGCAGCTGTGTGACCCTGGACAATTCATTTAACCTCTATTTGCAAAGCACTTGGCACATAGTAAGCATTATATAAATGTTAGGTATTATTATATATCTGTTATATGCACATATGAACGCACACACATACAACCACACCTAGTTGTTTATACATTGTCTTTCTCATTAGAATGTGAGCTCTTTGAGGGCAGGGATTATTTTTTGCCTTTCTTTGCACCTTTTCAGTGCTTAGCACGGTGCCTGGCAGGAGGTAAGTGCTTACTAAATACTCATTTACTGACTAATCTCTGCCTGAACTGAAATACCCTCTATAGTACCGCCAACATGTAGCCATTCAGCTTCTCGAAGACCTTCAGTGATGGGGAGCTTACTATCTCCCACGGCAGTCCATTCTACTTTGGGACAATTCTAGTTAAGAATTTTTTCCTTACATTGGCCCTAAATCTGTTTCTCTGCAACTTCTACTCACTGCTCCAATAGCAATAGCAAAGGTAGGCTTTTAAATACCTGAAGAAAGCTGTTAGCTTCACTCCACAAGCATTCTCTTCTATGGGCTAGAGCACAGGACTTGGAGTCAGAAAGACTTAGCTTCCCATCTGGCCTCCAACACTTTCTCACTTCATGGCCATGGACAAATCACTAACCTTTGAGCCTCAGCCTCCTCTTCTGTGAAATGGGAACAATAATTTAATATTTAAATTCAACAAATATTTATTAAACATCTACTAGTTACAAGATATGGTGGTTGGCACCAGGTCTGCAAAATAAAAAATGAAACAGTCCTTGAATAGAGCACCAGCTCTGGAGTCAGGAGGACCTGAGTTCAAATTCGACCACAGACACTCAACACACTTACTAGCTGTATGACCTTGGGCAAGGCAATTGCTTGGGCAAGTCACTTAACCTCAATTGCCTTGCCTTCCCCCCTCAAAAAAAAAGACAAAAAAAAGTATTTTACAAACCTTAAAGTACTCTATAAATGTAATGTACCACCAGCAGCACCATCACTCTTATTTCCCTCCCTGGCCAGTCCTGTCCTCTGGGGCCAGGCAGAGCAAATCTAATCTCTCTTCCACATGAAAGTCCTTCAGACATTTGGGCAGTGATCACAGCCTCCCTGAGGCTTCTATTTTCCCAACTGGTTGAATCCAGTTCCTTTACCTAGTAATGATAGCCACCATTTTCATAGCACTTTAGGTGTGTACTTTACAAATATTATCTCTTTTCATCTTTGTAACAATACTGATAGATGTTATTATTATCCCCATATTACAGACAAGGAAACAGAAGCAGATAGAGAGGTTAAGTGACTTGCCCAGGGTTACACAGCTATTAAGCATCTGAGACTGGATTTGAACTCAGGTTTTTCTGATTCTAAGCCCAGTGCTCTATCCTGCCTCATTGCCCGATGTGTGTATTGCATGGCCTCCACTCCCCTCATCATCTTGATTGCTGTCCTCTGAATTAGTGTCAGTTCGTCATAAATTTTTCTAAAATGTGCCAGTAACTGAACACATTGCTCTAACCACGGCAAAAGCCATAGGAGCTATCACCTCCCTTGTTTTGGCCAATATGCTTCTATCAATGCAGTCTAAAATCGTTATCCTTCTTGACTGTCATGCCACACTGTGGACTTGTTTTTCAATTATATTTTATCTTTGTAATCAGCAAAAATTTGCCTTCTTGCCCTCTCTCTACTCATTCTTCCCTTTTGGGAACAAAAGGAAAACAAAACTCCTATTAAAAACATATATAATCAAGCAAAACAAATTTCTACACTGTCCATGTCCAAAAAAATAAATGTCACAATCTGTACTTGAGTTCACCATTTCTTTATCAGGAGTGAGTAGCACGTTTTATCATTAGTCCACTGGGATCATGGTTGGTCATTATGCTGGTCAGAGTTCTTAAATCTTTCAAAGTTGTTTGTCTTTGACACATTGTTGTCTTTGTATAAATTGTTCTCCTGGTTCTGTTCACTTCATTCTACCTCAGTTCATACAAGTCTTCCTAGGTTTCTCTGAACCCATCTCAATAGCACAACAGCATCATTATGACATTTATGTGATATAACCCAACCATTCCCCAATTTATAGGTAATCTCCTTGGATTTCCATTCTTTGTCGCCTCAAACAGAGATATAAATATTTTTGTAAATTCTTAGAGAGAGGGTTGTTTTTTTTGTTTTTGTTTTTGTTTTTTTGTTTAGGACTAGTGAAGAGGTAGTTCAGTGGCTCATTGGATAGAATGCTGGGCCTTCAAATCCAACCTTAGACATTTCCTAGCTCTGTGACCCTGAACAAGTCACCTAGTCACTGTCTGCCTCAGTTTCTTCATCTGTAAAATGGAGATGATAATAATAATAATACCTACCTCCGGGGTTGTTGTAAAGATCAGATGAGATAATATTTGTGAAGTGCAGTGCCTGGAACACAGTAATATTCAATTCAATAAACATTATTAAGGACTTACTATACAGAGAACCCAGGGAGCATGGAAGCACTTTGTTCTATGGAGTTGAGACCAAGTAGAGAAGCAAATGAGAAGTGGAGCTTAATAAATGCTCATTCTCTTCTCCCTGGGTTTAATTCCTTCTCTAGTTTATCTCCTTTTTAATTTCCCCTTCTCTCCTTTCCCTATTTCCCTACATATTTCTGTACCTAAGTATGTGTATGTTTTTCCCTCCTTTGACCATTTCAGGTGGGAGTGGGGTGGTGGACACTACTTCCTCCCACCCTTCTCCTCCTTCTCTGAATACACTTCTACTTCCACACCCTGATTACGACGGATAGTTTCCCATGGCCTTTCTCTTTCCCTTCCTTCTCACCATATTCCTTTTAACTTCTTTCTATCCTTCTTTTAAGATCATCAAGATGAAACAGAACTATTCTTAGGCCTTCTCTCATTATACTACCTTTATGACCCTTGGTGATGATAGAGTTCAGAGGGCACACATACATCGTCTCCTTGTATTAGAACATAATCAATATATCCTTGTTTAGTCCCTTATAATTGTTCATTTGTGTTTCCCTTTTAGTGTTTCTCCTACCACCCGGGTTTATAGGCAGCTAGGTGTGCAGTGGATAGAGTACTGGGCTTCAAATCAAGAAGACTCATCCTCATGAGTTCAAACTTGGCCTCAGATACTTACTAGCTGTGTGATCCTGGGCAAGTCACTTAACCCCACATGACTCAGTTTCTCATCTGTAAAATGAGCTGGAGAAGGAAATGGCAAACCACTTTAAAAAAACCCCAAATGGAGTCCAATGGAGTCACAGAGAGTTGGACATGAAGGAAACAACGCTACAACAATCTCCTGTATTTAAAATGTAAAGTTTCTATGGCTCTCTCTCTCTCTCTTCCTTTCTCTCTCTCTCTCTCTCTCTTTCACACACACACGCCGCACACACACACACACACACACACACACACACACACACACACACACACACACACACACACACCAGGAATATTTGGAAGCCTTCTATTTCATTAAAGATCCTTTTTTGCTCTGTAGGGTTATACTCAGTTTTGCTGAGTAAGTTATTCTTGATTGTAAACCTATATCCTTTGCCTTCTGAAGTATCATATTCTAAGTTCTCTGGTCCTTTATAGTAGTAGTTTCTGAATCATATGTGATCCTGACTGTGACTTTACTTTATTTCTTTATTTATTACTTTAATTACTTCTTTCTGGTTGCTTGCAGTATTTTTTCTTTGAACTAAAAAAATTCTGGATCTGGAGTAGCTAGGTGGCTCAGTGCATAGAGGGCCAGGCCTGGAGTAAGGAAGAATCATCTTCCTGAGCTCAAATCCAGCCTCAGATACTTATTAGCTGTGTAACCCTGGGCAAGTTACTTGACCCTATTTATCTCAGTTCCCTCATCTGTAAAAGAAGCTGGAATAGGAAATGGCAACCACTCCAGTATCTTTGCCAAAAGAACCCCAAATGGGGTCATAAAGAGTTGGACATGATTGAAAAATGACTTAACAACAATTCTTGGGAGTTTTCATTTTGGAGTTTCTTTCAGGAGGTGCCTGATAGATTCTTTTTATTTCCACTTTATCTTCTGGTCCTAAGAGATATAGATGGCTTTCTTTTAAGATTTCCTGAAATACGATGTCTACATTCTTTTTAAAATAACTTTCAGGTAGTCCCATGACTTTAAATTTTCTTCTCCTTAATCAGTTTTCCAGGTCAGTTATTTTTGCTGCGAGGTACCTTACATTTTCTCCTCCTCCTCTTTTTCCTTTTCCTCCTTCTCCTTTTTTTCCTCCTCCTTTTCTTCCTCCTTATTCTCCTTTTCCTGTCTTTGACTTTTTAAAAAAGTATTTTTTTGTTGTCTCATGGAGTCCTTGGATTCTATTTGGTCCATTCTAACTTTCAGGGAGTTCGTTGCCTGGATAAGGTTTTTTACCTTTTGTGCCAAACTATTCATTTCCCTTTCCAATTTTTTCTTTCACAGTTCTAATTTCTTTTCCATTTTTTCCCTCAACCACTCTCATTTCATTTATAAAAACTTTTTAAAACTCTGGCTTCATCTCTTTCAGGAATTTTAATTGAATTTGTGCTCGAGCTGAGTTTTTCTCTGAGACATTGCTTGTAGATGTTTTAGAGTCATTCTTTTCTACTGCATTTGTGTCTTGAACCTGCCATTATAATAGCTCATTATGGTGGGTTTCTTTTTTTTGTTTGCTCATTCTTTTTTCTTGAGGTTCATGACAGACAAAACCTACAATAACCACTGCTCCTGAGGCACTAGTGGCTCCATGGCTAGGGGGCTGGGCCTGGAGTCAGGAGGACCTGAGTTCAAATCCAGCCTCAAAAGCTTATTAGCTGTGTAACCTTGGACAAGTCACTGTGTTTTCCTCATTAGTAAAATGGATATAATGATAATATCTATGCCCCAGGTTTTTCATGAGGATCAAATGAGATAATAATTGCAAAGCACTTAGCACAGTGCCTGGCACATAGTAAGCATTACATAAAAATTAGCTATTATTATCATTATTAAATGAGATATTTACAAAAAGTGCTTTGAATAGTACCTGGCACACTGTAGGCACTACATAAATCCTTATTCTCTCTCTCCCACCCTCCACATTAACTTTTATCCCTAGAACGCCTTACTCCCTCCCTCCTCCCAACACAAGCCTTGGTTTGTCTGCCGTTGTGTCAGTGGAAAGAACAAGAGCACATAGGTTCAGATCCCTTCTCAAGGCGGGTCATTCACCCCCTGGGCCAAGGTTTCTGCCTGTAAAATGAGGGATCTGGCTGAGATAATAAGCTCTAAGTTCTTTCCAGGTATGGGTCTCTGATCTATATTGGCAGACAGAAAAGGCCACTGAGAAACTTCCAGGAGACTGAAACTCCTTCAGGAAGAACAGAGGTGCACCTCACCCTTGCTCCTTAATTATGAGAGCTCATATCTTCCTAAAGCTTTAAGGTCTCAAAGCATATTTAAATCCATTTCCTTTCCTGATTCTTACCACAACCTTGGGAGGGAGGTAAGGCTGAGGGTTTCATCCCCATTTTACAGATAAAGAAGCCAAAGCCTCAAAGGGGAAATGACTGAGTCTTAAGGTCATCCAGCTAGGATGCTATTGTATTGGGAAACAAACCCAGGTCTGACCCCTAGTCAAGGGCTTTTTTCATTGTATCAAACTGCATGTACCCCCTAAATATATCCTAAAAATTCACAGACGGTCTCTCTCACCAGCCTGGGTGTGTGGCATACTGTAGCTGCTAGGCTGAAGGCACACACAGGCTAGACAGATACTATAGTATATGTGAGAACAACCCTGAGCACCCCCTCCAGCTCCTTCACTATCCTCATACCAACTGAAAAAGGCACTATTCAGACAGGTTATCAAATTGATTGTTTTCTCCCCAGCCTAAATGCCTCCTCCCTCCAATGGGCCTTCATTTTCACCTTATCCTGAGGACAGCAGAAGTGATGGCCATGATGGTGACAAGGAAGATTGCAGAATTGGCATCCTGGTTTGCCCACTCCTGGTGCTTGGCCTTGACACCTGACCCCTTTATGGCTGTTGCCATAAAGCTTGAGGTCCCATGTTCTGCCCCCAAATCCTGGGTCCTGGACACCACCTGGACTTCCTGGACTCTCTTGCTTACAGAGAGTCTGGAGGTGGAGGGAGGATAAGCTAAGAGCAGGTCTTGGAACCTGGACATAAGAAAACGGCCCTTTTCAGGCACGGAATTTGTCCTCTTCTCTATTCCCCAGTCTCTTGCCCCATGACACCACAGGACTGGCCCAGATCTTCTTTTTGTATGAGTCTGGGGACTCAGTAGTCTATTTCTCCTTGCACCTCCTCTCTACTCTTTTGTTGCATCTGGGATAAAATCATAAAGACTATAAGGAAGCTGAGGAAGGGGTGGGGCCAAATAAGCTTCATGACTTTGCTAAGTAAGAGCAGTTGAGGCCTGCCTTGGTTAGAGGTTTAGAGTGGGGGAGAGGTGGGAGCTTATCTCTAGGTGGCCCTTGGGAGCAGTGGGGCCAAGCTCTTTTGAGAATTCCGTCTCCCCAGGGGTTCAGGTCTGTGGACCATTATGCTATCCTTGGAGCAGTGTCCTGAGTGGGACAGTGAGTGCCCAGGTCCCCAACTATGAAGCTGGCAGTATTAGGTTGCTCTCACCCTCACCTTACCCCCTGCAGTTCCAGGCACAAGAAAGACCAAAGACACTTTGAAGATCTGTTTAGTCATATAATTGAGACCTGGGAGAGCCAAAACCCTAGTCTTGGGAGTGGTCCAAGAGACACTCAGTACCCTACCCTATCATCTATCCCAGCAGGAGACTAAATGACCCTGAAATCTGAGGAATAAAGAACTGGGACCAGAAAGAACCTATGTGTACTAAGGCTTTGTTTAGAGTCCTTGTGGTACCTGAAATTGATATTTACTCTGGTCAATTCTAGCACACTCTTACCCAGTCCTAACAGCATTTACAGTATTGACTACTCACTGTGTACTAGGGGTTAGGCTAGATGCTAGGGATACAAATACAAAAATGAAATTACCTCTACCTTTAAAAAGCTTACATTCTATGGATGGCAGGCTTAAAGGTTTTCTGGGGGAGCAGCAGAATTCACGATTGCTATGAATAAGGAAGCAATGTAGATCAATAGAAAAAGCCCTGGTTCTGGAGTCAAGAAAACTTGGGTTCAAATCTTTCTTCTGACACTACCTGTGTGACCTTGGACAGACCACCTAACTTCATTGGGTCCCCATTTCATCATCTACAAAATGAAGGCTTCGGGATAGGTAACCTCTGAAGTCCTTTCTAGCCTTATATCTGTGATTCTGATCTAATATGATGCTAGCCCCAACATGGGACCCTTTGGTAGGATGGTTCAAGTGCTGCCTTCCCAGCCTTGCCAGCACTTTATTGTCATACTCTTTCTTATTTGTATTCTTTTGCATGTATTAGCTAACCCTTTTCCTAAGAGGCTAAAGAATCTCTGAAAGGTACTATAGGTTGCTTACCTTACAAACATAGGCTCTTACTTCTACAAAATGTCTGTGAATCTATGGTACTAAAGCAGCTTTGATTAATCCTTTGCTAGCTGGGTTCAAATTTAATTTAGAGGATGAAATGGAATATTACTAGAAACATTGCTAGAAATGTGGAATTTGCTGTCTCTATATAGTCATAACTTTTTTTTTTTGGAGAGGGGAAGGCAAAGCAATTGGGGTTGTGACTTGCCCAAGGTCACACACTAACTGAGTGTGTCTGAGGTCAGATTTGAACTCAGGTCCTCCTGACTCCAGGGCTGGTGCTCTATTCGCTGTGCCACCTAGCTACCCCTATAGTCATAACTTTTACTTTATCTTTGGATTTCACTTTCTCAATTCACTTCTATTGAAATCATAGATTCAGAGACTTAGAATGCTGTGATCATATAGTTTTTTTGTATATAGACTAAATGAAAAGGAAACTAGACCAAATATTCCTGAATGGAGACATTCACCTCCAGCTTTCCCATTGCCCTCCCATTCACACACGTTGGCTCCAGGAAAAGGAACAGAGGGAAAGTTTAACCTCCCTGAGTCTGGAAAAGAAAAGGAAGATAAGGGAAATGGTGAGGAACTTGCTTTCACTCTCCACTTCAGAGTCATGGACCAGAAAGGAGACCGAGTTTCCTAGCTAAACAGCCCAAGGGAATTCACATTAACTGACAGTGCCAGCAACTCTGGATCTCTTCTCTTGGAGGCTGCCCTAACTTTGGTTGAGTTACTGTCTCTGATCCAGCTCTAGACGCTCCCTCTATGGATTTATCAGCAAGTTCTCCCGACTAGATCGTTTGTACATGGTAGTTTGCATGTTATCTCCTCCATTAGACTCTGAACTCCTTGAGGGCAGGGATGATTTTTTGCCTTTCTTTGTGTCCCTAACACTTAGCGCACTACCTGCCAAAGAGTAAATGCTTAATAAAGCTTTGTTGACTGACTGACTCTCTCCATGGTGCCTTGGGCTCTAGGCAGCACGGATCCTGGTGCCACTCTATCTCTATGTGACTCTCAGTCTTCCCCCAGCCTTTCTTATCTTTCTTCAGGGAATCTGATTCATCTCCCACGTTCAGGGGAAAGCAAATAATTTGAGAGACAAAAGGGCAAGACAAATTCTCTTGGATCACAATGATGACTACTATTTATATAGCACTTTAAGACTTATAAAATATCTGATTACCTCTTGGACAGCTCCCAGGACTCAGCTTTGGCCCTTTCAGGTCTCAAAAAGTTCCAGGTAGACCCCGAGAGAATCTTTGATCTTCCCTGTGCTTAGAGCTGGAGGGGGTAAAGGGAGGGTGAGAGCAGCCGGACTGCCAACTTCCCTTGTAACAAATCAATATGGTGGACAACGTATGCATTTTTATTCCTGTTTTACAGGTATTACCAATAGCCCAGGGCCTCCCCTAAGTTCTCAGCTCACCAGGTTTGCATTCAGTCCTGGGCACTAACCCAATATGATAATTTTCTCTCTCTGATTCATGCTCCAACTTCAGCATTTTACTTAGCAGAAATCTTCAGAGTAAAGCTGAAGTATGGTTCCTGTGTAAGTTTTCCTCCTAATGGGTAACAGGATTCCAACTCTCATATAGGCATTCAAAGTGAAATATGCATGTATTATTTATTTCACTCACCACAGACAATACATGAGTAGCAAAGGACTCACAGGAGCCCATAAACAAATACAAAAACATAAAGCACTTGAAAAGTCCATGAGATTCCCACTGGAAAGAAGACACTTTGAGGGACTACGGAACAAATATTTCCAGTTCACCTTGGACCTGCACCATCCCCACAACTCACAGCAATAGCAAGACTGGAAAGATTCAGACCTCATGTTCCTCCTTGAGGTATGGTGTTAGTTCTTCAACTGCAGTGTGGTCTGGTGGTGGCCCTTTTCCTCATCCAAAAACACAATGTTGAGGAAATTTGCTCCCACTTGGAAGCTGGTGTCTGGCTCTTATACTCATAAGATAACCCTAAAGTCATGAAAAAAATTCCTTTTCAGAAACTCTGTAATATCTGACTTGTGACTAGAAAAAGAAAAAAAAAGCAGAATAAGTTGACCAGAAACTCAATTTCTATGAACTCTTCTTTTACTACCAGGGCAAGCAGAGGCTGCTTACCATATGCCTTTCCTAAAAGTCACCATTTGTCTGCTTCTTGGGAGGGAGGGAGGGAGACTAGAAAAGGCTTTGAGCTTCAGTTTCTTCAATTGTAAGGGAGGTAATTAAGAAAACCCCTGATCAATTTATTAAGTCCCTCAGTCTTTATGATGAGGCTACAAAGGGCAGACCTATGTATGAAGGTAGAGATGGAGCAATCTTAACTTGTAGGGAGAACACTGGAAACACTCTTGAATTTCTAATGAAGGTCTATCACTTCAAGCTTCACTGGAAATCCAAGATAGAGAAAACACTTAAAGAGGATAAAAGAAGATAAACTGTTTCACAGATTGATTTTATGATCATGAAGAAAAGTCAACTCTTCCAAAGAGTGTCCTCCATGACTTTCAGTTACCAATCATCTCAGAGGCAGCTCTGTTCAATGGGGAGCAAACAGGAATTCCATGTAGGCAACTGAGGTTAAGAGGTAAAGTGACTTACCTAGATTCACATAGCTAGTAAGTGGCTGAACCAGGGTTTAAAACCTTGTCTCTTGACTCCAAGTCCACTATTCTTTCCACTAAACCAAATCCAATTCTTTCAAAAAAAAATTCTCATAGAAGAGACAGTAGAATATAGTGAAAGGAAATTGGATTTGGAATTAGAGGACATGCAGACAAGATGACCAATGGCCACATATCAAAGTGGTATGGGGATTGCAGATATGGAAGGGGAAAGAGGCTATCTTTAGCCTTTGTATCTTTTGTTGGGTTCTAGGTCCATATAAGGGATATATTTGGGTCATATTACCAGGTTCCATAACACAAGGATGGGTGGGGGGGAGAGAGAAAATATATAGATATAGATATACACACACACACATATATATATACATTCATATGTATAAACACATATAAATTTACTATCTAAAAATTCCAATTCCCTTGAAGGTTAGAAAAGATATTTAAAGACTTATTTCTAGCTTGGGCATAGTAAGAGGAAATGAGGAGGGTCATCATTTCTATTTGACATGGTACTAGAATAACCATGGGTAAAGAAGAAAGAAAATGGTCCCTTTTTTCAGATAATATGATAGTGTATTTAAAGAACCCTACAGAGTCAAGTAAAAATTAATTGAAACAATAAACAACAGCAGCAAATTTGTAGGATAAAAGAAATCCATGCAAATCATTACCATTTCTATATAAAATCATTAAAATCCTGTAGAAGGAGATAGAGAAATTGAATTTAAAAGTACTATAAAATATATAAAATTCTTGGGAGTCTACCTTTCAATATATACACAAAACTCTATAAATATAACCATAAGCAACCACTTACAAAAAGAGAGACCTCAATAATTGGAAAAACATTAATTGCTCATGACTAGGATGATCCAACATGATAAAAAGGACAATACCATCCTAAATGATTTACTTATTCAATGCCATACCAATAAAAGTACCAAAGGATTGCCTTTTAGAACTACAAAAACTTAGGTATCAAAACAATTTTGGTGCTGGTTAAAAAAAGTCAAGAGCTTAATCAGTGGAACAGGCTAGGTACACGACATATACAAACAAACATACACAAAGCTCCCAGGTGAAGAATTCATTATTTGACAGGAATTGCTGGGAAAATTGGATAGCAGCATAGAAAAAATTGAATTTAGACCAGCACCCGACATCTTAGACAAAATGAAGCTCTAAATAGGTTTGTGACTCAGACATAAAATCTAGGCCACATCAACACATCATCAACATACAAACTACATCATAAACAAATTAGAGAAATGTGGGAAAAATTACTTATCAGATATGTCTAAATAAAAAATACTTCACAAGCAAAAAAAAAAGGTAGAGAGGATCACAGAAAAGAAAACAGATAATTTTGATTACACAAAACTAACAAATTCAACAAAGCTAAAATTGAAAGATAAAGCAAAGATATCCACAGCAAGTCTCTTTGATAAAGATCTATTTTCCAAAATATATAGGGAACTGATTCAAATTTTAAAAATAAGAGCTACTCCCCGGATGATCAATGGCCTATGGATATGAATAGTCATTTTTCAAGGAAAGAAACCCTGGTTATTTAAAGCGATGTGAAACATGCTTCAAAGTGCTCCTACCAAACAGAGACTATCTTTTACTTTTCTTTGTATCTCCAGAGCTAGCATAGTGCCTGGCACGTAGCATACCCTCAAAAAATGCTTATTGACTGACTAATTAGAGAAATGAAAAAGAAAGCCATTCTGAGATTCTCCTCCATATCTGCCAGAGTGGCAAAGACGACTCTTCCCCCCAAGAAAAAGAGAAAATAATAAATGTTGGAGGGTTTGTGGGAAAAAAGGATATTTTGACATACCACTGGACCTCTGAATGGATATAATCCGTCTGGAAAGCGGTTTGGAATTATATATACAAACTATTATGTACTATATATATATATATATATATATATATATATATATATATGTATATATATATATACATATATATATGCACACATACTATATACTATTATAAACTATTATATACAAAAGCTATGGAATTATATAGAAAAACTTCACACTAAATAATGAATGTCTTTTGACTGAGTTATATCACTACTAGGCATAAACCCAGAAGAGATCGAGCATAAAATATTCATAGCAGTTTTGTTTGTTTGTTTCTTTGTTTTTTTGCAGTGGCAAACAATTGGAAACTTGGGTGGGGATGCCTATCAAGTGAGGAATGGCTGAGTAAGTTGTAGTATATTAATGTGATGGAATACTATTGAGCTATAAGAAATGAAGAATGATGCAGATGATATGATAGTGTATTTAGTTACCTAAGAGACAACCTTTTCCCCCCTACATATCTGCAATTCCCATACCACTTCAATATGTGGCCATTGGTCATCTTGTCTCCATGTCCTCTGATTCC
>CM053581.1:232059249-232088402 GCA_028627135.1 Pseudochirops cupreus
CATATATAACTATAGATAAACATATCTAAACTTTATTGTAGCCTTTGGGGGGGCTGAGGGAGGGTATATACATATATATAACTATAGATAAACATATCTAAACTTTATTGTAGCCTTTGGGGGGGTGAGGGAGGGTATATACATATATATAACTATAGATAAACATATCTAAACTTTATTGTAGCCTTTGGGGGGGCTGAGGGAGGGTATATACATATATATAACTATAGATAAACATATTTAAACTTTATTGTGGCCTTCAGGGGAGAAGGGGGAAAAGAACAAAGTAAAAAAGGGCACAGCAGAGAACAAAAGAAAACTCACAAGGAAGCAAAGAAAAGATGGACAATTCTCAACACAACGAGTATTATTTATCATATAGGCTTTCTTGAAATGAAAATTTATTGTTACATATTTTGAATCCTCTCTTAAGTTCTGCTGTGTACATGACATACTTTTTCTTTCTTTCTAACTTTCTATTTAAATTCCAGTATTTAAGTTTATGACGTGTTTTTGTTTCGTTTCTCTATTCTATATTTGTGTTCTGGTGTTTGAGTCTAAAATAAAATTTTGAAAAAGAAAAAAAGTTAGATTTGGCCAAGTTGAAGCTAATGAATTAGCTGAGACATCAAAATACATCAAAAGTGTACCATGAGGTTGCGGCAGCTGAGGAGAGGGCGGACTGAAAGAAGAACGAGGACCCAACAGCCAACCCGTCACGCATGGGACTAACTACCCTCGGTCTCAGCCCAACACTTCCACCCGTCCCAGACAAGCCCAGCGCGGGTGGTCTCCGTCCCCACGACTGCAATCGCAGTGGCAGCAGCGGCCCCCGGCAGAGTGCTGGCGTCCTGTGCTTTGATTACCGGGATTTGAAGATGGCTGCACAATCAGCTCCGAAAATTGTGCTAAAAAGCACCACCAAGATGTTTCTAAATGAGCGCTTTACTAATATGCCGAAGAACAGCCGATGCCAGTGAATATTAGGGCTACGATGCAGCAGCAACAGCAGCTAGCCAGGCAGAAACAGAAGACTGGCCCAGCAGATGGAGAATAGACCCTCTGTCCAGGCAGCATTGAAATTTAAGCAGTAGAGCTTAAAACAACGTCTAGGTAAAAGTAACATCCAGGCACGGTTAGGCCGCGCCACTGGCCCCCTGGCCAGGGGAGCAGTTGGAGGATGGGGTTTGCCCATGGGCCAGAGAGGCTTGCCACGAGGAGGACTTCGTGGAGGACGTGCTACAAGAGCCCTGCTAAGGGGAGGGATGTCTCTTCGAGATCAAAACCTGCTCCGAGGTGTAAGCATAGCTCCCTGAATGGGATTAAGAAGTGGTGTCCGAGGTCATGGCGGCCCTGGCAGAGGCGGCCTACGGCGAGGAGCAATGGGCCGTGGAGGAATCGGTGGTAGAGGTTGAGACATGGTAGGCCGAGGACGAGGGGGCTTTGGCGTTCGAGGTAGAGGTCGGAGACGAGGTAGAGGTCGGAGACGAGGTAGAGGTTCTGCCCGACCTGCACTAACCAAGGAGCAGCTTGACAACCAGTTGGATGCATATATGTCGAAAAAGAAAGAAGCTGAGCTTGATGCATACATGGCTCAGACCCTGAGACCAATGATTGAGGCCAGCTTTCCTGTTAGAGGCTATTCTTCAACTTCATAACATCTGCACAGACCCTGAGCTAACAAATGAGAAGACCTACAGATGCTGGAAGGATCTATCATACTAGGTTGTGGACTTTATTCAACCCCAGTTCATACATTTTGTGTGTTCCTTTACTTTTTGATACTGTGTTGGATGAGATGTTTGTGGTTTCGGTTTTTTTATATTATTTTTTTTTCTGTACTCCTCTCTGAACTTGAATGTGACTGCCTGGTGACTGGAATATGCCTCCTCCCTCACTTCACCCCCATGTGCACTGACATGCTAATGTTGTCTCCATTCAGCCTTCAGGCTTTGAGCTAAGGTCCTAAAGAATACTGTAACACAAATTTCACATTCGAAGCTCCTCCTCAGTACAGAGGTTTTAAAGAGCTAAAAAAGAACTGGTAATTGTTCTGTTCTTAAAAAAAAAACTTTAAGAAATCTGGGGACAGAAGATATTCAGACATACTGCAGCAAATGAGGGGGAGCTAGTTTGTTACCTCAGAGGCCTGGTAACAATCTTGTGTAAATTACCAATGGTAATCAAGTTTTTACCGTGCAAGTCCATATCTCACATAGATCAAGGTGTTATCCATAGTAACAAGGCACCTTACTTGATACATAAGCTTTCCTTCTGCACTTTGTATCATGAACAAAATGGGTAATATTAGTCAAGCTATTACCCAAAGCAAAGGAGAGAGGCTATTTGGCAGATTCTTGAGAGGGGAGAAGAGTGAAAGAATTATGGCAGGGTTAACTGCCAGGTGGGTTCTGAGGACGCCTTAGAAGTGCTATTATCTTTATTTGTTAAAAACCAAACAGTTTTCAGTTTAGAACACTTTGGATTTTACCACCCACATTGGCTTTGCTTATCTTTTCTTTCTTTCCCCTTGAAATTTTAAAGTTCAATCATACCTTTGTCATCTGTTCCAGTTTCAATAGAATCTTGTATTTCTAGTTCATTGGAACAAAGAAGAAATAATTCTCAAATCCAAAAAACAAAAAAAGTGTACCATGAGACATCAATAAAAAAATAAAACAAACCAAAAGATTCATAAGAAATCTCATAGGAAGATTTCATAGGAAAGAGGATTGACCTGGAAAATAGGTGGGAGAAAGATAATTTAAGAATCATTAGACTAACCTGAAAGCCATGATAAAAAGCTTAGACATCATATTTCAAGAAATTATAAAGGAAAACTACCCAGATATCTTAGAACTAGAGGTTAAAGTGGAAATTGAACAAAGATATTGGTCACCTACTGAAAGAAATCTCAAAGTGAAAACTTTCAAAATATCATAGCCAAAATTCAGAACTCCCAGGTCAAGGAGAACGTAACTGAAAGCAGACAGAAAGAAACAGTATAATTATCATAGAGCCACAGTCAGGATCATATAAGATTTAATAGCTACAACTATAAAGAAATAGAGAAAAAATGAAATAGGAGGCTTAGAATATGATATTCTGGAAGATCAAGAAACTAGGATTACAACCAAGAATAACCTACCTGGCAAAACTGAGTACAATCTTAAAGGTGAAAAAAAAAAAGGATGTTTAATGAAATAGAAGATTTTCAGGCAATACTGATGAAAAGACTAGAACTGAATTGAAAATCTGACATTCAAGCACAAAATTCAAGAGAAACATAAAAAGGTAAACATGAGTGAGAAATAATAAGAAACTAAACAAGGTTAAACTGTTTATATTCATATAGGGTAAGATGATACATGTAACACCTTAGAACTTTATTATCATTAGGGTTAGAGGGAATCTATTTAGCCAGAAGGTGTGGGTATGATCTTGTCATGTTGATATGATCACAAAAGAAGAATGAAAGAGTGAGAAAGAGGGATATACTGGGAAAAGAAGGAAGGGAGAAGAAGAATGGGGAGAATTATTTCACATAAATGAAATGTGCAAAGAAGAATTTATACAATGGAAAGGAGAATGGCAGTGGGGGACTGGCAGGCAACACCTAAACTTTGCTCTCATCAGAACTGGTTCATGAAGTAAGAACACACATACACATAGTTGAGTGTAGAAATTTTTCTTACCCAACAAGAAAGTAGGAAGAAAAGGGGTTAAAAGAAAGGGGGGTAGTTTAAGAGGGAGAATAAATTAGAGAAGGCAGTCATCAGAAATAAAACAGACTCATCAGGAGGAGACAGAGTGAAAACAGAAATTGTTGCACGCACAAAGCATAATGACAAGGTACCTTATTTTGTTAAAAGTAAAAATGTAAAACATTAAAAAACTTTCAGAGCTAAATAAGTAAGACATTTAAATAATTAAACTTTCAAATGATTTTTTGTAAGTTTGATGCATTTATACTTTTGCAGTTATTAAAGCTTAAAACTGCACTAACCCTTTGAGGCACCCTGTATGACCAGGGTAAAGCAATTTCATGAGCACAGGAGCAGTGTTTGATGCTGGCTCTGATGGACATGACTGGAATAGCTACTCAGGGTACTATATCTGAGTAAGCAACCAGGTGCTGCTCCAAGCATTGGACTGCCAGCTTGAGTGATTGTATGTGTGTGGTCAAGAACCAACAATCCTAGGGTCCCAAATTACTTTTAGTTCCTCTGTATTTGGGTAGATAAGACCTACTTGATCACCATATCTCTCTTAGCTATTTTCTTTTGGTGTCTCCTGGGAGTTTCTTACAAAAGATATGATGAACTCCTACCTTAACTCATAATTAGTTTGGTTTATGTTTAGCTTATCCCACAGTATTCTAGTGTTTCTCCCCCCCCCCCTTTTTAAACATATCCCAATGAATTACCCATGTCCCAACTAAAAGATGTAAAAGAAAGCAGAACTTTCAAATTCCATAGTGACTTTATCAACTCTTGATAAAATCAGAATTCTCAGCTACCCCCTACTTCTCTTCTGTATTATGCCTCTCTCTATTATCACAGATAAAAATGTACCTGAAGAAATTTTGCCAAGCACTGCTTGTTCTCATAGTCCCAATTGAGGAAGGACAGGAAAAATCATGTCATCAAACTCCAGGTCCCCTGTCTAGTGTCTAGTGATTGATTTCTATCTCCTAGCAGGCAATGTAGGTGAATAATCAACCAATTCCTCTTCCAAGAAATTCAGTACCCATACTCTTCTTGTCCAACCTCAATCTCTTCTTATGAGCTATCCCTGGGTCTCCATTTTCCCTGATACTATCATAGTTGCTACCCTTGAGGCTAGTAGCCACAGCTCACCAACAGAGAGGAGTGTCATGAGTTGTTTCCAGCTCTACTCTCTCTTGCAATGTCCTAGTTAGAAGCTGATGCCTTCAGGCTCTTTGTATAGGGAGGAGGGCAGTAGAAGGGTCTGTCTCTTCCCTACCTAGCTTCTGTTAGTATAGGAATGTTCACTAATGGGTCAGGGATTAAAGAAGTGACTCCTTATCATAGACATAGGGCGAATCTAATGGATTTGTTGCTGTGGTCCCTGAAAAGGGAGACATATTTCTGTAGAGTTAATGTTAAATACTCGATCTGACTTCCTTTGACAGAACTTTTAATTTGGATAAATAGGGCATCAACTACAAGTTTCCCATATGGAAATTCCAATATTGTAGCAATTTCTAAAGTGGCAAGGCTCCGAGGAAACCTATGATGAAGCTTCTGGAAATTAAGTCCTTGACTTTCCCTCTTGTTCCACGGCCGTGAAGGGAGCCCACGTCTCAAGTCTGTTTCTACCTTTGTTCTCTATTTTTCTTCTCTTTCCTAGTGGCCTCACAGAACTGTGGGCCTCTCTCTTGACCTTATTTGTTGACCCGAGTCCCTTTGGACTGGAACTAAACCAAAAAGCTAAGAGTTGGCTTCTTTCCTTCCTTATGTTTTCCTACTCCTCCTTCCCTATGCTAATAATTGAGAAGAAACTTGAGTCCAAGAAGGCCTTGCTGGACATAGGAGGGCTAATCCAGTGTCATCTTTGTTATAGTAGATTAGAACCTTCCTTGGTGCTGATCCTTGCCATGACTTGCCCTCATAATCTAGCTGCCCCATTGGGTTAAAGTTACTCTGTGACTCTGAACTTTTAAAACTATAGTTCATAAACCTCTACCAAAAAGTTGATCTCTAATCATTAGCCAGAGGACACAATTAATTCTAAGAAAAGTCATTTATTGAGATAATGTTGCAAGAATAGTTGCTACAAAACAATAAACCTGGTGCACACTCCCTCACAAAGATACCCAGTATAAGAAGGAAGACTGGCACACACAGAGTATGTTAGTAGAGAGGCATGCACTTGGGAAATACAAGTGGCCAAGGCAACTACGCCTGTGAAGCTGCAAGGCCCCAATGTCTTTTCTCTTCTTGTGGTATATTTGCTCTGTTCTCCCTAGGTATATGTCTCTATTAGGCATGACATTTTACTGTGCTACCAGGACCTACTTCATGCTGTGTAATTATTCCTACTGAGTGAGTAGAGCTGCAAGTAATCATGGATAATGGTAGGGAGTAGAGAAATCTCTTTTCCCTACCCTGAGAGGCAAATAATTAGTTCCCCTTAAAGGCTGGGTTCTTTTTCTATAGATGGCTTTCTTCTCTGCTGCCAGAAGTCTCAGTCAGAACTATGTCCTGTCTTGACTACTCCCTAGAGAAACAGAGGTTCTTTTACAAAGGGCCAAAAGTAATATATATGGGCTATGACCAGCTACACTTTAATTACATAAAAATTAACTGAAGAATGTCTTCAAACCTTATAAAAGGGTAACAGAGTATAGACACTTTTTTGTCCTTAGTTTAAGATCCAAACCCTTTTTTGTTTGTTACATGCTCCCTAACCTTCTGTAATTTCATCAAATAGACTGAGAGATCAGTTGATCACAAGTATACAGATCAATTCCCTTCCCTAGCAAAATAAGAATAATTAAGTGACTCAGATGTTTAGAATTTTTATTAAGGATTGCATTTTTACTATATAGATGTAACCTTTGATAAATTTGTATGTACTATACTTGTATGAATAAATTTGATTCACTTTTCCAGAGCAAAGAGAGCTATGGCCCCTCTTCAAAGTTCCAGCTCATCCCTAAGGAATCGGGGTATTTGATTTTAGCACACATTTTAACATTTTCTCACACACACACACACACACACACACACACACACACACTGTTAGTTGCCAGTGATTAGTACCCTAGTTTTATTTAACCAATGAATATCAATTTACTTTTATGAAGGGTTATTTACTTTGCAGATATATCAAGAAAAGAAACACAAACGTCTCCCTTTATGGAACACCATGGCATCTACTTTTCTCGTATTTTCTCTATTCCTGGAGAGAGTGGATTCAGACTTAATACATCCTCTACACAACATCGGTTCATGTCCACATGAAACATCACTGGTGGATGAGTCCTTGTCTCACCAATTGAAGACTGATCCCTGAAAGTCTTTCCTCAACTTGTAAGTTGATGCTAGAATGGATTCAAAACCCTGCATGAATTCCACTCCTGGTCCTCAAGAGGTTGGCTTTCCTGACCTCTTGTAGTTCATGAACTCTAGTTTCCATTTTCAATATTCTTCTCCTTAAAAAAAAAATAACACATACCAAGGCAAAGCAGTGAGGCCCACACATTGTCCTTAAGATGGGAACTTTTGCTCTTAGAGAATGGTTTCTCTCTCTCTTTTTTTTAACCATAACATTCTCAGGTAGAAATAGTTAAACTAGAAAAAGTTAAAGTTCTGGACAGCTAGTGTTTTTTGAAAAACTATTCAGCCAAATTTCAGAAAAACCTGGCAAGATTTATACGAACTGATACAAAATGAAATAAGCAGAACTAGAAAAACATTGTATATAGTATCAGCAACATTGTGTAATGAATGATCATATATGATCATGAATAATTTAGCTCTTCTCAGAAACACAATGATCCAAGACAAGTACAAAGGACTCATGAAGGAAAATATTATCCATATCCAGAAAAAGAATTGATGGAATCTGAATACAGGTCAAAGGATATCTTTTTCACTTACTTTATTCTTTCTCATGGCTTTTTCCCCCTTTTGATCTGTTCCTTCTTCCACAACTGTGACTAATATGGAAATATGTTTTACATGGTAGCACATGTATAAAGTATATCAAACTGCCTACCATTTTCAGAAGAGAGAAGAGGAGGGAGAAAAATTTGGAACTCAAAATCCTGTAAAAATAAATGTGAAAATTTTTCTTGACATGTAACTGGGGAAAAACACTGCTAAAAATTTTAAAATGAAAAACTATTCAGCCAATCAAAAAGGTACCTCTTTACCACATAGTTAGTAGACTAGAACCAATTACAGAAAGTCTATACATGCTCCAAAGTCCATATGGGTATTATATCAGCTAAGCACTCACTCTGACTCATAAAGACCGGGTTTATTGGTCAGTCTCCTCTTACCTGTATTTTATTGGACTAAAGATTCACTTGATGGTCCATGGATCAGGTGTTGGACAGTTACCCTTAGATTGGCGTTCTTGAACAAAGAATCATTTTATAGTACATTATTCTAATGATCTCCATTAAATACTTCTATCTCTAGTGCAAAACTACATAGTTACTTTGTGGTGCAGCTTTGTTGGTATACTAATTCCAAAGTCAAAAGATCCCAGGGGTCCTGGCACATGAATAGATTTAAAGGTTCTGCAAATTAAACATTTAGCATAAATTTTAGGATTGTTCCTAGTTTGGAAGGCTCATTAGCTCCATGTTCTTATATGTGAAGACATTAATATTCATGACAATGTTCGCTGAAACATTCCTGTTTTCATTAACTTCCTCAACTTCCATGATACAGCACCTTATTTTCACTTCAGCTATACACAGGTATGGTTACTTCTCCCTCTCTCCCCCTTCCCTCCCCCCATTTCATCACTCACAAATGTTCCACCTCCAAGCCAGAATTCTGAAATTTCTCTCTCTGACCACAGCCTCCATCTCTCTCTGTGGTTCACCCCTGCTAAAGCTTTTCTCCACACACCCTGAAACCTCAAATCATCTCACTTCTTGAGTCCATCACCTTTGCTCTGGTCTTTTCTTCCTTCAAAACTTTGACCCTGTGTCTAATTAGGTCAAATTTACAATATTCTTTACCCTTGAACGCCTTGCCTTTTTGTCTTTTAATGTTCACCTCTTCCTAAATTCCAACTCTACATTGCTTTCCATTCCCCACCCCCAACCACCATCATCTGCTTTCTCTTCTTCTTTCCTGCTGCTAAACACTGCTGGAGGAAGTCACACAACTGTGATGATTCTGTCTGCTACAGATTTGTGTTTTCTTATCTCAAATGGGAGAGGTAGCATGGGATAATGGCTAGAAAATTGGCTTCAGAATCAGAAAGATCTAGGTTCAAGTCTTGAAGACTGTTTATGTGACTCTAGCCCAGTCACTTAACCTCAGTGCCCCAGGTAACTCTCTAAAACTTTAAATCTCTGAGCAGGTGCCAATTTGCACCAGCAGAGGGAGTTTCCTTACTGAGATTTCCCTCATACAATGAAATTGCAGGTACGGTTAAAAAAAAAAAGTCAACTGCTGCATGGCAATTTCTCTCTGATTTACTCCCTCCAACGCTTCCCCTAGTAGCTTTCCCAAATCTCTTCTTTCCTCAAGTCACCTACACCACGGGTAACCCCCTCACTTCCAATAAAGGACCTCAACTCAAACTTTACTGACTAAAATCAAGGCAATCTGTTGCAATTTGTTTTTCCCAATTCTACAACTCATACTTCTCAACATCCTCTATCTTTGTCTCCTTCATTCCATTCCTTCACTGAAGTAGAACTTGTCAAGGCCAACCCCTTCCACTCTTTATCCCATCTCTTCCTGTCTCCTGCAGGGGGTTGCCCCTCACTCTTTAATTTTCCATCTTTCCTAATTTGCTGATTCTTCCTGTTGCCAATGCATATGCCCAGAAATCATCATTCTTAAATTAAACCTTCACTTGGGATGATTATGGGAAAAAGGCAGCTTACGAAGAACCAGAAGACCCTAGATCCCCTACAAAAACAGTGGAAAAACTAAAAAATACATCATTAACTAGTCAAGCAAGGAGAGTTATCTATAAATTCCTTTATCTAGCCTGGGTATGCATAGAAGGACTACTGGGATCCTGCAGGATCCCTGAGGTCAACAAGCTGGGATGAGTCAGAGCAATAAGAAAAGTCCAAGACTTCTGGGAGCTCAATGGTACCCAATATGGGAGAGGGTGACCCTGAGCATAATGACCAGAGAAGAAATCTGGGTAAAGACAAGCTGAGAGCTACCTGAAGTTCAGAGTGTCAGCCCAGTAGTAGTGGCCACAGTAGTCCTAGAGACAGCAGCAGGACCTGAGACTCTTATGTCAAGAGAGAATCCCACAGAGGAAGTTCAGCATGGGAATGGCTGTAGCAGACCCTGAGCCCAGCAATGGAGGGGGGGGCACTCAACAAAGCCTACCATAGCGGGGCATCCTAAAAGCCTTGGGGCAAGAAGCAGAGTCAAGCAACAGAACATCCTAAAAGCTCCTTGAAATACAGACGCAATTTCGACTACCATACTCAGGACCAAGCAGTGCCTGCTTACTCCATTTGGTACAGAAGAGCCTAACCTAAGCACATGTCCCCCAGTCTAGACACTGAAGCTGTTGAGATGAATTAAACTAAGGTTTGGGCTTATTACAAGGTCCAGTAAATATATAAGGAAAAATCTGTAATTGAGAGATATCCAGGAAAACCTTCAAGGAAAAATGTCTTTGTTGAAAGGACTGTAAGAATACTTAGAAGAAATACAAAACGAACTCTAGGGAAGAAATAACGTCAAAAAGAATTGATACCTTAGAACAAATGATGGAAAACCTCAACCAAAAACTGAGGGCCCTGAAAATGAGAATGAAACAAACAGAAAATGACTCAATGCGACAATAATAAATATTAGAAAACAAAATCACAAAATTAGAAAAACAGAAGAAAATTTATGAAATATACTGTCAAAAACGGTGGACCTGGAAAACAGATCAAGAAGAGATAATTTAAGAATTATCAGTTTATCTGAAAATACTAAAGGGAAAAAAATTTTGGATGCCCTAGTTTAAGAAATTAGGAGCAGAGCCAAGATGACAGAGTACAGGCAGTAAGCCAGATGAACAACATTCATCTCCAAGCAATTTTAAATTCCAAATCAAATTTTGGAATGGCAGAGCCAACAAAAGGTCAGGGTGACACATGTTTCTTTTTTCTTTTAGAGGTAGTAGTTTTTATTTTTTTAATTTATTTTTATTTTTAAAATTTATTTTTAGTTTTTGACATTTCATTTCCACAAGATTTTGAGTTACAATTTTTCTCTCTCCGTCTTTCCCCTATCCCCACCCCAAAATAGCAAGCCTACTGAATACCCCTTCCTCCAATCTGTTCTCTCTTATATCCTCCCCCTTACCCTGTTACCTTTCTAGTAGGGCAAGATGGGTTTCTATACCCTAGTACTTGTATATCTCATTTCCCAGTCGCATGTTAAAAAAACAACAACAACAACAAATTTTTAAACATTTGTTTTTAAAGCTTTGAGTTCCAGATTCTTTCCCTTTTTCCTTTCTCACCCACCCCCACTGGGAAGATAAGCAATTCAATATGGATTGTACATGTGTAGTTACCCACATCATTTCCACAGTAGTTATATTGTGAAAGACTAACCATATTTCCCTCCATCCTATCCCACCCCCCACTTAATCTATTTTCTCCTTTGACCCTTTCCCTTTTCAAAAATGTTTGCTTGTAACTACTCTCTCCCCCAATCTGCCCTCCCTTCTATTCTCCCCCCTCTTATCCCCTACCTCCCTATTTTCCTGTAGGGTAAGATACCCCTATTGAGTGTGTATGTTATTCCCTCCTTAGGCCAAATTCAATGAGAAACAGGTTGTCCCATTACCTTTCATCTTCCTGCTCTTCCCCTCCATTATAACAGTTTTCAATTGCCTTTTTTATATGAGATAATTTACTCTAATCTATCGCTCCCTTTCTTCTTCTCCCAATAAATTCCTCTCTCACCTCTTAATTTTATTTTTTAGATATCATCCCTTCATATTCAACTCATCCTGTGTCTTCTGTCTATGTATACATGAACATACAAATGCCCACACTCACATGTATTTGTATATATATACATCCTCCTATACACACATATATATGTGTGTATACATATATATTCCCTTCAACTATCCTCATACTGAGAAAAGTCTTATTAGTTATAATTATCGTTTTTCCATGTAGGAATGTAAATAGTTAAACTTTAATAAGTTCCTTATGATTTCTTTTTCCTTTTTACTGTCTCATGCTTCTCTTGCTTCTTGTATTTGAAAGTAAAATTTTCTGTTCAGCTCTGTTTTTTTCATCAAGAATGCTTGAAAGTACCCTGTTTCATTGAATGACCATATTTTTCCCTGTAGCATTATACTCAGTTTTGCTGGGTAGGTGATTCTTAGTTTTAGTCCTAGATCCTTTGGCCTCCAGAATATCATATTCCAAGCCCTCCAATCCCTTAATATAGAAGCAGCTAGGTCTTGTGTTATCCTGATTGTGTTTCCACAATACTCAAATTGTTTATTCCTGACTGCTTGCAATATTTTCTCCTTGACCTTGGAACTCTGGAATTTGGCTATAATATTCCTAGGGGTTTTCTTTTGGGGATCTTTTTTGAGAGGCAATTGGTAAATTCTTTCAATTTCTATTTTGCCCTCTTGTTCTAGAATATCAGGACAATTTTGCTTGATAATTTCTTGCAAGATGGTGTCTAGGCTATTTTTTGGATATGGCTTTCAGGTAGTCCAATAATTTTAAAATTATCTCTCCCAGATCTATTTTCCAGGTCAGTGGTTTTTCCAATGAGATATTTCACATTGCCTTCTATTTTTTCATTTGTTTGGATCTGTTTTATATTATCTTGATTTCTCATAAAGTCATTAGCTTCCAATTGCTCCAATCTAATTTTGAAGGAATTGTTCTCTTCAGTGAGTTTTTGAAATTTCTTTTCCATCTGGCAAATTTAGCTTTTTAAAGCATTCTTCTCCTCATTGTCTTTTTGGGCCTCTTTTGCCCTTTGAGTTAGTCTATTTTTTAAGGTGTTATTTTCTTCAGTGTATTTTTGGGTCTCCTTTAGCAGCCTGTTGGCTTGCTTTTCATTATTTTCTTGCATCATTCTTGTTTCTTTTCCCAATTTTTCCTCCACTTCTCTTACTTGATTTTCTAAATCCTTCTTGAGCTCCTCCATGGCCTCTAACCAACTTACATTTTTCTTGGAGGCTTTTGAGGTAGGGGTTGTGACTTCAATGTCTTCCTCCCACTCCATGCTTTGATCCTTTTTGTCCCCCAAAAAGGATTCTATCATCTGTTTTGTGCTTCCATTGCTTGCTCATACTGGCAGCCAATACTTGACTTTTGAGTTCTTTGCCATGGTAGAACTCTGCTTCCAGAATGGAGAAAGCTATTTCCCAAATCACTGGGGTTTTTGCAGCTGCCAGAGCTATTAGATGGGCGCCCTCTCTACAGCCCCCACATACTCTGACTCACTGATCATACACCCCAGGACCACCACCCAAGACTATGATCTAGATGCAAGCACGTCAAAGCAAGACTGCTTAGCCTGTGAATGGTTACTTGGTCCCCCTACAATCTGCAGGCCAGGAGCTCTGGAAGCAGCCACGCAGCAGTGGCTGCAGCCACCCCACCTCCTCCACTTCTCACTCTGGGGGTAGCAGCTGGACCACATTCTTCTATTCCCAACCAAGTTCCACACTGACCTTTTACTTTGTCTTTAGCATTTATGGATTGAGAAGTCTGGAAACTGCTACAGCTGTTGGTGATTTACTCTTGTAAAGTCTGCTCTAGTCTCCACTTGTTGGGGCCACCCTGGGGCTAAAACCATGGCTCAGGTGGGACTACTCTCGATTCCCAGTGTGCTGTGATGGACCTTTCCTGCCAGCCTGCCAGGCTTCCTTCACTGGGAGATTTGTTTCTCTCTGTCACTTTGTGGGCTCTATAGCTCTAAAGTTTGTTCAGAGTCATTTTTCACATGTATTGGAGGAGGTGGAAGCTGAAGCTGCATGGAAGTCCTGTTTCTTCTCCTCAGCCATCTTGGCTCTGCCCCTGTGACACATTTTTCCAACTGAAGACAACCTAAGAGGTCTGTGACACCAGAGAAAGGCCTCAAAACAATAGTAACAGCAGCTTTGGGAGTTCTTAGCTCAGAGACAGTAAGGGAGTTTAGACAACTGGTCAGAAAGAGATTACAAGTGACTCTTTGCTGGTACTAGGTGCAGTTGGCATTTATTGGCAGTTCTCTTTCAGATAAACAGTTCTGGGTCACAGTTCCAGAGTGAAGAGCAGCACTTAGGAATAGTCACAAAGGAGCAGAGGCTCTGGTCACAATTCCAAACCAAGGAGGAACACTAGCATTTGTGGCTATAAGAGAATGGGGAACCTGGTCACAGTTCCAGGGGCCAAGGAGGACCATGAGCACTTGCAATTATTAATCAGGGATGCATTGGAACAGTGGGAAGGGAGAGGTGGAATGGAAAAACTTTTATCATATAAAAGAGGTATACAAGAAAGAGCTTTTACAATGGAGGGGAAATTGGGGACAGGTAGTAGCAGGCAATGCTTGAACCTTACTCTCATTGGAATTAGTTCAAAGAGGGAAGAATATATATTCACACCCATTTGCGTATAGAAATCTGACTCCTTAAGGCAGTGGTTCTCAACCTTCCTAATGCTGTGACCCTTTAATACTCGTATGTGGGTGTATCTGCATGTGGGCGGACCAACCTGATAAGAGATATGGCAGGGGGAGGGGGAGATGATAAAAGGGAGGGTGAGTTAAAGGAGGCAATGGTCAGAAGCAAAACAGACTTTCAAGGAGCGACAGGATAAAAAGAGGAAGAGAAGGATCAACATAAGAAAATAGGTTAGAGGGAAACATACAATAATCATAACTGTGAATATGAATGGGATGAACTCACCCATAAAACCAAAGTAGAAAGCAGCATGGATTAGAAACCAGAACCCAGCCATATGTTCCTGGCACATAATAGGTGCTATGTAAATATTTATTCCCATTCTCCTTTCATCATTAGTCTTCTAAAGTCCTGATTGGTCAATCATCAGAATTACTAAATCTTTCTAAATCAGGGATTCTTCACCAGAGATCCATGAACTTGTTTTGTTGTTGTTGTTGTTTTTTGGAGGGGGGAAGGCAAGGCAATTGGGGTTAAGCGACTTGCCCAAGGTCACACAGCTAGTATGTATGTCAAGTATCTGAGGCCACATTTGAACTCAGGTCCTCCTGACTCCAGGGCTGGTGCTCTATTCATTCTATTCACTAGCTGCCCCCATGAATTTGTTTTTTAAAAACATATTTGTGTAGTTGGGTTGTTGTTATTGGTTTATTTGGTTTTCCTTTGTAATCCTATGGATTTTATGGATTAGAAAATATTATACTGAGGAAGGATACATCAACTCCACCAGAGGTGTCCATGACACACGCCAAAAAGGTGCTCTAAGCTGTTTTTCCTTGCAATGTTGCAGTCATTGTATTGGAGAAAGAAATGGCCAACCACTCCAGCGTCTTTGCCAAGAAAACCCCAAATGGGGTCACGAAGAGTCAGACATGACTGGAATGACTGAACAACAACAGCAGTCATTGTATACCTTGTCCTCTTACTCACCTTACTATGCTGCTTCATTTCATGCAAGTCCTCCCAGCTTTCTCTGAATTCATCCCTCTTATCTTTCTTATGGCACAATAGTAGTCCATCACACTAATATATCATAATTTGTTCAGCCATTCCCCAATTAACAAGCACTCGCTTTGTTTCTAGTTTTTTTGTTACCAAAAAAGAAAAATCTTCTGCAAATATTTTGTTCATATAGATCCTTTCCATTTTTCTTTGATCTCTTTGTGGGGATATGCCTAGTAGTAGTATCATAGAATCAAAGGATATGCACAATTTACTGAAATTAGGGTATTATAGTACCTAATTGCTATTTAGAATGGATTGACCCCTTTGTAGCTGGACCAACAGTGCCTTAGCGTGCCTGTCCCTCTACATCCTTTCTAACAACTGTCGTTTTCCACTCTTGTCATCTTGTCTGCCAATCTGATGAGTTTGAAGTAGAACTTCAGATTGATGTTAATTTGAATTTTTTAATTATTAGTGATTTTAGAGCACTTTTTAAAATATCGCTGTTGATAGCTTATATTTTTTCTTCTGAGAATGTGCCATACATGCCTCGCTGGCCAGAAAATAGGGGCTTTGAGTTATTGCTTGGACGGTTCAGATCCAGGGTCTTCAGAGGGAAACTTAGTTATCAGTTTCTAAGAACCACTCCCAACTTTGATCTCCCCAAGAATTTCTGAATCTTTAATTGTTTCTGGGAGTTTACAAAAAACCCGGTAGTTATCAATTGCTCCCTCATATGTGTTGAAAATGATCACTTCACATGTCCCCAACTCACTTATAGTACCCTTCAATGCTTTGCGATATCTTTATTTTTATTCTTAGGGTCTATTCCTAGAATGAAAAATCCTCTTATGTGTTTCTATGCACATTACTGCACACTGAGTTTCTAATGTTCTGACCTCCATTTTTTCAGGTTCTAGTTAAAATTATGCTCAGTAAAGCAATAGTGCCTTCGGTACCATGTAATAATGATAAGCTGCAACACATACAAGAAATTAGTATACTATGTACATAAAAGATAATGTAGCATCAGATACACAATAGCAATGAAATCATCGATGCATGCAATTAAGCAACAACAGTAATAAATAACACATAAACACCGTCATTCCAAGCATTAGGGATTAACAGTGGTCAGAATTGCTGTCAGCAGTAACACATAACGCCTTGTTGATGGTAATGATACATTTGAAGTCACACTGTACAATGCATTTGTAATCCTATGGGGCAAGCAGAGATGTGAGAAGAATGGATAATTTTGATTACATTAAATTGAAAAGTTTTTGCACAAACAAAGCCAATACAACCAAGATTAGAAGGGAAACAGAAAATTGGGGGGAAAATTTTATAACCAATGTCTCTGATTAAAGGCCTCATTTCTGAAATATATAGAGAACTGAGGCAAATTTATAAGAATAGCAACCATTCCTCAATTGATATATGGTCAAAAGATATGAACAAGCACTTTTCAGAGGAAGAAATTAAAGCTATAGTCAGATGAAAAAAATGCTCTAAATCACTGTTGATTAGAGAAATGCATATTGAAACAACTCTTAGATACCACATCACACCTATCAGATTGGCTAACAAGACAAAACAGAAAAATTATAAATGCAAGAGAAGATATGGAAAAATTGAAACACTTATGTGTTGTTGGTGGAGTTGTGAACTGATTCAACCATTCTGGAGAACAATTTAGAGCTATGTCAAAAGGGCTATAAAAATGTACATACCCTTTGATCCAGCAATACCATTTCTAGGGCTATATCACAAAGATCATAAAAATGGGAAAAGATAATGTAGAGATCATAAAAATGTACAAAAATCTTTATAGTATCTCTTTTTATGGTGACTGAGAACTGGAAATTGAGGGAATGCCCATCAATTGAGGAATGGCTGAACAAGTTGTGGTATATGAATATAATGGAATACTATTGTGCTATAAGAAACGATGAACAGACGAACTTAAGAAAAACCTGAAAAGACTTATATGAACTGATGCTGAGTGACGTGAGCAGAACCAGGAAGATATTGTACACAGTAACAGCCACAATATGTAATGATTGACTTTGATAGACTTAGCTCTTCTGAGCAATGCATGGACCTAAAACAACTCCAAAAGACTCATGATGGAAAATTTCATCCACATCCAGAGAAAGAAATATGGAGTTTGAATGCAGATTGAAGTATACTATTTGTTTTCTTTTTTTGGTTTTGTTTTCTCTTTCTCATGGTTCCTCACATTCATTCTAATTCTTCTATACAACATGAAAACACGTTTAATAAAAATGTATAAGTAGAATTTATATTGAATTGAACACTGTCTTGTGGAGGGGAGAGGGGAGAGAGGCAGAAAAAATTTAAAACTTGTGGAAGTGAATGTTGAAAACTAAGAATAAATTAATTAATTTGGAAAATAGAAAATAAATGATTCCTTCTTACCCACTTAATAGTATTTTATTTTTCCAATTATATGTAAAGATTTTCAGCATTCACTTTTATAAGATTTTGAGTTCCAAATTTTTCTCCATCCCTTCCTCTCCCCCTTCCTCAAGACACCAAGCAATCTGTTAGGGTATACATACATGATCATATTAAATATCTAAAGGAATTATTCAAGTAAATTCACAAAACTCAAAAAAAAATTTTCAAAAATTGTAATCCCAAGGAAAAGCTTCCAACGAAGCTTCATTTTGTTCCACTTTGACACAGGCAGGATCGGTATTTCATCTACCAATAGCTTTAGGATGAGAAGCTCAGAATTACTGCTCGGCTTGTTAGAGCTGAATAAGTCACCATGTGGCACTCTAGGCTCGAGCTGCCCCAGCTCACTCATTAGGCAGGTACCAGAGAAACAGGCAGCCCAGTGGGTTGCTATATCTGATTGTTCCAGGCCAGGACTGACTTGGGCCATACGGGCTCAGGATTGGAAGGAAACAAATCACTTATAGATCATATTATACAGAGGAAAAGGGGAAAGGAATAAATATGTATCTGGTGTCTAATGTGTACTAAACACTTTTTACAAATATTATCTCATTTGAGATTCACAACAACCCTACAAGATAGTTTTATCCTCATTTTACAGGTGAAACAAGGCTTAAGTGACTTGCCCAGGGCCACACAGTTAGCAAGTGTCTAAGGCTGGATTCCAACTCAGATCTTCCTGACTTCAGGCCCAGTGCTCTATCCACAGCATCACCAGCTACCTCTGCATTTAACAAAACTACATTTAACAAGAGAAAGTTTACTTAACAATAGTAAAGTAAGAGTATCCAGCAAAGGTACAGCATTGATTGAGTTGGGCACAGCTCCCATTTTTACTTCCCCATTTTCACCGTGTTATCCCTAACACATGGAAAACCATCTGTTTGTGCCCTGGGATTGTATACCTCAAACTGGTACATAAACAAATTTGAGCGTTAGCACCATGGAACACAAGCCTCAGTCAGTTTTATGGCTTTTATAAGGGACAAGTAACCTGTTGTGTAGGTAGGACCTTTCTGCCTTTCCATTAGTAGTTGTTACCATTACCACACTGATTAAGCCACTGGGTGGTGCTCAAAGCTTGACCAATACTACTTTATTCCCTAATTCCTATGTGGAAATGGTAGTTTTTTCAGACTTCGACTTTTCCCATTGCCTTCTAGGGTTGTTATCTAAAGGTATGATTTAATCTCATAATAATTCACAATTTCTCTTGGCTCACGTTCTCCCTTATTCCACTGAGATTTTTATTTCTTCCTCAACTTTTCAACAATGTAACCTGCAATGATTACTCAATTACATGTAGATGAAATGAATTCTTTACGATAATGAAAATGAAATTAAACAATATCAACTGTAAAACTCGTTAGTGGAGGTGGAGGAATGAGTGCTACTCCAAGTGAGGTCTGAAATCTCAACTCTCCCTGCCTAGGCTTATTATGTTCCTCCTGGTGGAATTCCCCTTCAAGAATCTGGGTATCAAAGCTAAAGGGCTATGGTCTGGTTTCTGCCTCAGCTCATCACATACTCTTCTCATTATATCTGGCCAGACCTATAACCAGTGCCACCAGGCTCCTTCACAGGCATGTTGAAGCAAAAAAAATCTGAGTCATTCTGTGTTGTGTTTGGACATCAGATCTATTAGAAAGAATTTTTTTTAGAAGACAGGATTAGAAAATGAATTCCAACACTTGTCTGACAGAGATCCTTTATTAATATGTGTCCCAGTTTGACTCAAGGAGTCTAGGTCTTATATACTACTGTGAAAAATGACTTAATGGAAAGTTCTAGAAATTACATCACACTGTAGCATTTTACATTGTTAAAACTTAGGAACAGAGTGTTTATCACATGGCAAGGGGAAAAAAACTGGACTAACATTTACCCTTTGTGAAATAATAACAGCCACTATTCCAAACTTTTAAGAGTTTACAAATCACAATGTTCAACAGTAGCAACGTTATAACAAAGTTCTATTTTATAACGTATTGAAAATGGTAAGCTTCTTTCTTATAATATTTTATAGGGTATACTAGAATTTGCACATAGTTTTGATTATTCACTGGTAGTTTATAAATGCAGAGGCTTAGTAAACTTGTGCATTAATTTCATTAATCTATCAATATGAGGCTCTAATGTTTTGCTTCCATGTGCTCTTCAGTGTCCTTTTCATCAATCAGAGTGAGTTATCTTCTAGGCTGGTCACTGGAGGGACAATGGCCATATACCTTCTTGGAATTTTCTTTCACAGGGCTCTGGTATCTCTTTCTGGTGTCTCCTTGTACTCTCCACATAAAACATGGTGATAAACATTTCCCCCATAGTGCAGCATTACGATGGCCCTAAGTATTAATTATGTAGCTACTGAGCTCCACAGTTCATATATCACTGGCAGTTTTAAGATGAGATTAGAAAAGGAGAAAGACAATTCTCTTTGCCCAACAGGAGTCTGGACCAGAAAGTAATATATTTGTAAGGGAAAGACAGGTTTTTCCTGCACCAACTTCAGTCAATGTAATAATAGAATGGTTACATATAATGAAGTTTTAATAAGTAAACAGGACAGGTCAAGTCCTAATTCTTTCACAAAGCAAATCCTTCTCTCTTTGGGTGAAGAAAGAAATAGGAATTAATATCACCTCTGCGGGCTTTAAATAGCTAAGCATGGAGTTTCCAGTAGCTCCTGACTCCTGAACACTTTGTGGAGAATGCAGAGGCATGGAAGGGATTTCTCTCTCCCCTTCCCCATGGGTCATGAATTGTATGGTGGTAGAGTAGATAGTGTCCCATCTAGCAGTCTAGAGTTTATCAAGTGTCACTTGAGATGAGAAAGGAACAGACCCTCAGAAACCCCTGAGCAACCTATCCAGCAAAGACATTGCACCCAAAGGGTGCTTGCTGTGTGAGTTCTCTCCAAAGAGAGCAAGGGCTTCCAGACCCTACAAACAGATCCTACAGGTGTGAATTGCCTTTGCCATACTTTTATAATAAACAACTATTTCATTACTATTCTATTCTAAATTTGAGCCCTTTCTTCCAATGGTCACTTTTTGTATTTGTGGGAAAGTATATTCCTGGTTTATGGGATGGAATGTTTTATAGCTACTATTCTTACTATGACATCACAGTAAATGCCTTTGCTAAGAGCTAATTGTGTCTATTAGTTGAATGAATGTTAATGGGAAGCGCACCAGTGGGGGCCTGTGAGCTATATAGTTTTAGAAGGGTGGTCCTACAAGATATATCCTTGAACCTGGGAGCAACTGCCCTCTGGTGTCTCCACCTGCTGCTTAAAGCACAAATTGGGGGATTAGTCCAGAGCACAATTCTTTGTAAACAGTCAAAAACGTTTATGTAGTACCTACTATGTGCCAGATACTGTACTAAGCACTTTGTACACCACAGGCCCTAAATAAATATTTATTATATAATAGATAGAAGAGATGGAGGAAAGCGGCACATTTTCCAGGATGCCTGGGCCATGATGTAACAGGGTTGAAGTAGGAAAAACATCCCCCAACATCCCTGGGCCCAGTTCTTCTTCTAAACACTCAGTGGGAGAACAAGAACTTCCATTCCCAAGACTATGTGTTTAGCGAGGGGAGATGGGGTCTGTGACCAAGCAATGAGGGCTTCTAAGAAACAGTCACAACAGCTGCAGTTTTTCTTAGTTATATTAGACAAGAGAGTTCTGTCTGGAACATAGATGCTCCAGATGAGGTGGGAGGAGATGAGCTATCCTGGATATGGAAAACTGGTAAACAATGACCACAGTCAAGAGAAGTGAATAGTAAGGATCTCAAGTGATGGAATCCAGGAGCTACATAGCTGATAATGGTCAAGCATGAAGTAAATAGTGGACAGCAGATATGTTTGGGAATAGTTTCTTAGCAGTGACATAAGGCTATTAGCAGAGAAAGCTTCATTGCTCTTATCCCAGTTACAGATAAACCTGGCTCTATCAACACCATTCATCTTTTAGGGGAACATGTTTTCCAGATAACTCTGGAGGCAAAGGGGGATGAGATTGTGTTAACACCAGGTTGCAGTAGCTCCTTGCTAGCTACAAGGGCTTGGTGTTTTCCTTTCAATTCTCCATATCTAATTGCCAAAAGGAAACAGAGATACAGAAGTCCAGGAGTTGAATTTCTTGCAGTCTTAAATGTAGAGAGTGGTGTAAGATAATTTAATGTTGTATGATAATAAGGCATTTTAAAACAAAATGAGTCAGCTGCTTTGTGGGAAATATATCAGAGTATACACAGAAAAAGAGCCCACACCAAACCTACCTGAGGCACAGCATAGACCAGCTAGATTGGTTTGGGAAAAGAGAAATGTTGCTCTGGGGGATGAGCCTAGCCCATTGGACCTGGTAGCAAGACAGTCTGGTGTCAGAGACGTCAGAGAGAACCTCCAGGGATGAGCTTGCTCCATCACTGAGAACAGAGGCCCTTCACCTAGCTATCATCTGGGAAGTGAATACAGTCCCTGTAGGAGTTGGGATAGAGGATTGTCCTTCCCCAAACTCCCATTCTGTCTCTTTCCAGAAATAAATTTTCTACCAAAATCACTGGGCACAATTTCTCATTTAATTGGCATGCAAATAAGTAATCATTGCAGGTTCCACAAAGTTCAGGAAGAAGTTAAAATCTCCGTGAGAAGGGAGAGAACCTGAGCCAAGATAAATTAGGAATTATTATAAGATTAAATCATACTCTTGGATAGTCCTGGAAGACAATGGGAAAAGTTGAAGTCTGAAAAAATTAGCATTTCCACATCGGAGCTGGGGGGGGGGGGGGAGAGGGGTAAGGTAAAAATCATTGGTCAAGCTTTGAGCACCACCCAGTGGCTTAATCAGTGTGGTATTAGCAACAGTTGCTCCTAACAAAAAATACAGAACAGGTTACTTTTCCCTTAAAAAGGCAATGAAACCAGTTTTGAGACTTAAGTGTTCCATGGGGCTAAGGCTCCAATTGTTGATGTTATCAACTTAAGGCATACAATCCCGAATGCACAAATGGTTCATTTTTTTAAGTTTGAGAGACTTCCTATTGCTATGTTGAGGGCAAAAAAGGGAGAAATAAACATGGAAGCTGTGTCTAAATCAACGTTGTACCTTTGCTGAATACCCTTCCTTCACTGTTGTTGAGTAGACTTCCTTTTGTTAAATGTTATATGGCCTGCAAGTGACTCATTTCATTCCAATCTTGATGCTCTATGGTCTGAGTCATTCCTGGCCTGGAATAATCAGATATAGCAACCCAGTGGAATGTCTGTTTCTTTGCTACCCTGCCTAGTGAATAAGCTGGGGCAGCTCAAGCCTAGAGTGCCACATGGTAACTTATTCAGCTCCAACGAGCTGAGTAGTCACTTCTTCATCTTAATGCTATTAGTAGAACAAACATCGGTTTTGCCTGTGTCAAAGTGAACCCCACAGGGAAACCCTTACTCAGTGTCATTTCAGCCTCAAAGTCACAGCATTCTAGGATTTCTTTTCTAAGAAACCTGGAACAATCCATGGAGAAAAACATATTGCTTCTCCTGACCACAAATTAACTACAAATTATTGGTGGCCGCTGCTTTAAGTAGGTCCTATAGCAGTGGTTCTCAACCTTCTTAATGTCTCAACCCTTTACTACTCATATGTGGGCGTATCTGCATGTGGGCGGACCCGCTTGGAGAAAGATAGAGGAGCAGTGTCTCGGTACCTAAGACCATCGGAAATATGTGTTTTCCGATAGTCTTAGGCAACCCCGTTCGACCCCCAAAGGGGTCACAACCCACAGGTTGAGAACCACCGTCCTAGAGTGTAGTGGAAAAACCCCAGATTAGGAAGCCTGAGTTAATGGTCTCAGTTCTGCTGCTTCCTGACAGGACCACATTGAGGGGGTCACTTCATCTTCCCTGGCATCAGCATCCTCACCCACATGACCCACATATCAACCTCTTTAGTAGGAACTTCCCTTTTACAGTCTATCTGTATCCCTAGAGGAGCTCCTTAGAAAGATCACATGTATTATGAGGGCCTGAGAATCCTGTAACCAGTTGGGCCATTGTATATATGATGGCTGGGTATTTCTTTTCCATCCTGGGGTTAAGCAGAGGCTACAACTTTAAGGACTGGTTCTGGGCAGGGTCTTATGATCCCTGGGCTACTAAAGCCTTGCTGGGTGACTCTGGGTCTCTCTGAGCCTCAGGTCATCCCATCCTACCCAACTGTCAGTCTTAAGGGGTTCCCTCACCAAAACTGATCTTCCTGGACACAAGGAAGTGTGCCAGTGCAGACTGGAGATGAGAGGGGGAGTCTAGTGGGGACTATCCCATATCCTTTAGGCAGCTCCTAGCCAACTTCTAAGGACACTCACACATCAGTGGATGAGATCATCACTGGCTCATTTCCCACGGATCCCAAGACTTCCAGATGGTTGTCTGCATCAGCTGGGGCTGACAGTATTGACCTTGGGGGACAAGCTTTCTGACAGAGAAAACTGAATTTTCATTGTATGTAGAGACCTATGGGTACCGAGCACGACTAGAGGAAAGGCAAAGGAAGGTGGAAACAATACCTTTGGGGAACTTACAATGTGTCTAGGACAAAGGGACAGGATGCTGATCAGCATACCATATTCATATAAATAACTCCTAAAACCCATAGCCTGCTCCCCACCTCTCCAGTCTACTTAGACCTTACTCTTCCTCTCTCCCCCTACTCTGTTCCCTGAAAAAGACTTTCCATCTCTCAATCGAGCATTTTCACTGGCTGGCCCCCTGGCTTGGAATGCTCTCCTTTTTCTCTTCTTAGGCTTCCTTCAAGTCCCAGCTAACATCCTACCTTCTACAGGAAACCTTTCTGGAGTCCCTTTAATTCTAGCATCTTCCCTGTTGATTGTTTCCAATTTATTGCATAGAGCTGGTTTGTAAATAGTTGTTTGCATGTTGACTTCCCCACTAGATTGTGAGCTCCTTGAGATCAGGGATAATCTTTTATGTTTCTTTGTGTCCCCAGGGCTTAGCACAGTGCCTGACAAATAGTAGACAATTACTAAATGTTTACTCGCTAACTGATTAATTAACCCACGCCTGGACACTCAGCTAATTATAGCACTACAGATGTAACCACAAAAAGGCTAAAATTTCTGGGAGGGAGAAGAACAAGGAAAGGCAGCTGCTGAAACGACCAGTCAGGCAGATCTTCCTGGAAGGGGCTTAGAGGACTTCCTGGAAGAAACAATAAAAGGGAAGAGGAACAGAGTTTGTGATAAAGGAATTTGCATGTTGTTATAGGTATATGTTTCTATGTCCAATTCCCCAGACCTCAAAAAGGGTCAAACCTGGGCAGAATAAAGACTGAATAAAGAAGGGCAGGAAAGCTAGGTGACACAACGGATTCATCTTCCCGAGTTCAAATCTGGCCTCAGACACTTACTAGCTGGGTGAATCTGGGCAAGTCATTTAACCCCGTTTGCCTCAGTTTTCTCATCTGTAATGTGGGCTGGAGAAGGAAATAACCAAACCACTTTAGTATCTCCTCCAAGAAAACCCCACAAAAAGGGTCATGACAAGTTAGACATGACTGAAACAACTAAACAACAACAAAAATGAGGAAATTGGCAGGGGCAAAGAATTGATAGATAAGCCCTTTCTAGTTGGAAACACTTATGTTTTCAGGAATGAAAGTGTAGCTATACCATGTTCTCCCATGTGTACCGTGAGAGATGAGCTTGCTCCACACTGTGCCTTCTAAGTTTGGCCTGTCACCTTAGCTGGCTCCCCACTGGTAGCCTAGGCTTTGCTCCTGGGTCCCATGGCTCTGATAGGTGAGCTTTTGCCTGACTGTTTAGGGCTCATGACCTTCCCATTACTTCCCTACTGGTTTCACACCATGCTACTTTCCAGATTTTCTTTTTTATGTAGACTACCATCATTAGGAATGTAAGCTTCTTGAGGGCAGGAACTGATTGCTGATTTGTATTTGTGTCCCAAGTGCTTAGCACTTTGCTCCTCACATATTAAGAACTTAATAAATGCTTTATCTAACTAGAATACATTAAGCTTCTATTTATGAAAAAGGTACTGATGTGTACTGGTGCTGGTTCCTGGTAGGATAATTCTAATATATGGCTTAAGTAGTTTCTCTTTCTAGTCTACAGGATGATTGTTTAGGTTTGTACATTGTCTCTGTCTTGTGGGGATCCAGAAGCTTCTCCACAATCTTCATATCAAGATAAAAGGAATTGTCTCCATCTCTTTAAGGAATTCCGTCTCCTAAACTTTTCCTGCTTGCCACCATTAACCACACAAGTCAGGATTATCAGCCAGAAAATGTTCATATATTTGCATAAGTATGAGCAATAAAGGTAAGTGTCTGAGGAACAAATTGCTAGAAAACAGCTGTCTGTAGCCCATAGTTGTCCTGGAGGAAGGGGTAGGGGAACAGGTGCCCAGGGATGAGGTACATCATACTTACCCTACCCACCTCCATTCCTCCAAGTAGTTCTGGAAGAGGAACTTTCCCTTTCCCTTTTCCTGAATCCTTTTCCAATGCCAAGTTTAAAGGACATAAATCCTGACAGGTATCTAGAATCCTGAGTTCCTGTGGCAGTACTTGCAACCTTGCCAGATAGTGGTGGAAGATTACAAAAAGAACTCACTAGTGCCAATCCCCATCTTCCAAATGGCAAGAGTTCAGAGGATTTTGGAAGGAACCTTAAAGAACACATGACTTTGAGCTAAAAACAACAACCTTAGAGACCACAGGATTTAGAGCTAAAGAGGATTTCAGAAATGATCTTTTCCAAGTAGCTAAATTCGCAGGGGACAACATTGTAAGTCAAAGAGCTAAATGATTTGTCCAAGGTCTTGCAGGTTTTAAGTAGAAAAGCAGAGATTTGAAGTGGGCTCCAAGTTTAATGTTTCAAAGAACTAAACCATCCACCTCTAACTGTGCCTGGAGCCCTTTAAGGCTTACACCATTGGGTCACCCTGAAGAGAGAAGGCATTTTGGATGGAATTAGAAATCCACCCTTCAGTTTCTGAATAATCTAATTGTGTTCATTCTGGATATTAGTCTTTAGAAGTGGTCAGTAAACAAAGGAAAATACAGAGTCACCAGCAAAAAAAGTTTCCATTTCATTCATGCTTCCCCTTTTCAACTGAGGGGAAATTTACAATAATGGAGATAGCATGGCACCATGGAAAGTTCTGGGTATGTCAAGTCTTGGCTCTGCCACACACTGGTTGTATGATCTTGGGCAAGTCACTTTCTCGGGGCTCAATTTCCTCATCTTTAAAATGGGGGAGGGAAGTTGGACTAGAGGATATTTAAGGGCTTTCTGATCTCTGATATTCCATATTCCAAGATCATTTACATATTTCTGACCTTACAAATCATTGAGTAACAGGAGCCTGGCTGAGAGGGACTTGGAAAATAACTGAATTTTTTTTTTTGCTTCCTCTTTACGGTAAAACACTAAATGTGAAAAAAACAAACTTTTATCAAGGGTTAACTTCAACCACTGACTTCTAGAGCACATCCTGGGAGTGAATATACAGTCAACCCGATTGTCTGCACCTTCTCCATCTTCACCCATAGACCATCATAATAGAATGTAAATATCCTTGACAGAGACTGTTTTTCAAATTTTGTGTTTGTACTTTTTGTACAGTAGGCATACACACACACACACACACACACACATCCCATTTGTTGCATTGTCATTGACTTTCAGAACCCCAAGGTTCTTGGTCAGCCACCAAAGAACCCATTGTCATCTTAAATTGTCCTCCTCAGGCAAGCTAGTAGATTATTTCCTTTTACAAAGATTATCAGTATCAAGTGTTGAAGCAGTCAATCTTGTTTGGTGGAACACTCCTTTCTCTTAATTAAGATTTCAATCAATCAATCAACAAGTATTTATTAAGCATCAGCTATTTGGTTGGCACTGCGATAGGTAGTTAAGGATACAGAGACAAAAAAAACAAAATAGAGGGTGCCCTCGAGGAGCTTACACTGAATTGGAAGAAAATAACACATACTGGTAAAAGTAAATAAAGATAGATGGAAAGTAAATGCAAAGTAATGGAGTTGGGGGAAACACTAGCAGGTAGGGGGGATCAGGAAAGGGTTCATGCAAACAGTGTCACTTAACCTGCACTTTGAAGAAAGCTAGGGATGTTAAGAGGCAGAGGTGAGGAGGGAACAAACTCCAGACTTGGAGGGATAGCCTGTACAAAAGCACAAGTATAGGAGATACAATGCCATGTGTGAGGAGTAGCAAGTAGGCCAGCTATCTTAGACTACAGCCTGTGCGAAAGAGAATAAATAATATGTGATAAGCCTGGGAAGGTGTGCTGGAGCTAGATTGTGAACAGCTTTAAATCAGTCTGTTAAGCATTTGTTAAGCACCTACTGAGTGCCAGGAACTTCGCTAAGCATTGGGGATACAAAGAAAGGCAAGAGACAGTTCCTGCTCTCAAGGACTCACAGTCTAATGGGGGAGACAACAGGATAAACTGGAGATAATCAACAGAGGGAAGGCACTTAGCTTAAGTGGGACTGGGAAAAACTTCTTGTAGAATGTGGAATTTTAGCTGGGACTTGAAGCAAGTCAGAGAAGCCAGGGGGTGGGGATGAGAAGGGAGAGAATTCCAGGCATGGGGCACAGCCACTGAAAGCACCTTGAGTCCATTGAGTGTTTTCTTCGAGGCCAGCGTCACTAGATGGAAGACTATGTGAGGAGGAGTAGGGGAGGGGAGAAGACAAATAGAAGAGTTTGTATTTGATCCCAGAGAAGAGAGTTTCCAGGAAGAGAAAATGCTCAGGGGTCAAGTATGCCATAGGAGGTGAAGAAGTATAAGGATTTGTATTGTTCAGTTGTTTTTCAGTCATATCCAACTCTTCATGACCCCATTTGGGGTTTTCTTGGTAGAAATATTGGAATGGTTTGCCATTTCCTTCTCCAACTCATTTTACAAATGAGGAACTGAGGCAAACAGGATTAAGTGACTTGCCCAGGGTCACTCAGTTAATAAGTGTCTGAGGCCAGATTTGAACTCAGAAAGATGAACTTCCTGACTCTAGGTCAGGTACTCTATCCATTGCACCATCTAGCTACCCAGGATAAGGATTAAGAAAAGATTATTGAATATTGGAGAAGGTATGGGAAAATTGGGACACTAATGCATTTTTTCTAACTTTTGCTTATTTTTAGTTTACATCATTCGTTTCCACAAGATTTTGAGTTACAAATTTTCTCCCCATCTTTCCCCTACCCACCACTCCAAAACAGTGATCCCATGTTTACCCCTCCCCCAATCTGTTCTCTCCTATA
>CM053581.1:232088902-232111835 GCA_028627135.1 Pseudochirops cupreus
TGATCTGGGAACTCTGGAACCTGGCTATAACATTCCTAAGAGTTTTCTTTTGGGGATCTTTTTCAAGGGGTGATCGGGAATTCTTTCAAGTTCTATTTTGCCTTCTGGTTCTAAAATATCAGGGCAATTTTCCTTGAGAGTTTCTTGAAGGATGATTTCTAGGTTCTTTTTCTGATCATGACTTTCAGGTAGTCCAATAATTTTTAAATTGTCTCTCCTAGATCTCTTTTTTAGGTCAGTGGTTTTTTCAATGAGATATTTCACATTGCCTTCTATTTTTTTCATTTGTTTGGATCTGTTTAATAGTATCTTGATTTCTCATAAAGTCATTTGCTTCCATTTGCTCCACTCTAATTCTGAAGGAATTATTCTCTTCAGTAAGATTTTGAGATTCTTTTTCCAGATGGCAAATTCAACTTTTTAAGGCATTCTTCTCCTCAGTGACTTTTTGGGCCTCTTTTGCCATTTGAATTAGTCTATTTTTTAAGGTGTTGTTTTCTTCACACAGTCAGGTTGTTGACTCTCTTTTCATGATTTTCTTGCATCATTCTCATTTCTCTTCCCAATTTTTCCTCTACTTCTCTTATTTGGTTTTCAAAATCCTTCTTAAGCTCCTCTATGGCTTGTAACCAGTCTACATTTTTCTTGGAAGCTTTTGGTGTAGAAGTTCTGACTGTGTTGTCTTCTTCCTGATCCATGCTTTGACCCTTTTTGTCCCTCAAAAGGAATCTAAAGTTGGATTGCTATTCTTACTTTGCTTCCTTTGCCTGCTCATGTTGCCAGTCAATTGCTTGACTTTTTAGCTCTGTGGAACTCTGCTTCCAGAGGGGAGAGCTCTGTCCCAAATCGCTGAGGTTTTTGCAGGTGCCGGAGCTATTAAGAGGTTGCCGTCTCTGTAGCCCCCACCAGCTTTGGCTCACTGAAAACACACCTCAGGACCACAACCCAAGACCACAATCTGGATCCAGGAAACTTAAGGCAAGAGCACTTAGCCTCTGAATGATCACTTGGCCCCCCTGCAATCTGCAGGCCCAGAGCTCTGAAGTAGCCACAAGGAGGCAGCTGCAGGGCCACTGTTTCTGCTGCTTTCTTGCCCTGGGGGCAGACAGCCAGACATGCTTTTCTCCCCCAAATTTAGCTCAGTTCCACTGACCTTTCACTTTGTCCTTGTTTCCTATGGGTTGATAATTCTGGAAACTGCCACAGCTGTTGGTGATCCACCCTCCTGAAAGCTCTAGCCATGGCTTGTCCTGGCTGCCCCAAGCCCAAGCTGAGGTTTCAGGCCAGGCTGGTTTCCGCTCCCAGTGTGCTGCAATGAGCCCTTCCTGTCCCACCTGCTGGGCTGCCTTCAGTGGGTGCTTTGTTTCTCTGTACTTTTGTGGGTCCTGGAGCTCTAAAATTTGTTTAGAGTCATATTTTATAGGTATTTGAGGTAGTTATGGGGGGAGCTGCGGAGTTTTCCTGCTTCTACTGCCATCTTGGCTCTGCCCCCACTAATGCATTGGTGATGGAGTTGTAAACTGATCCAACTATTCTGGAGTGTAATTTGGAACTATGCCCAAAAGGCAATCAAACTGTGCATCCCCTTTGATCCAGCAATGCCACTACTAGGTCTGTATCCCTAAGAGATCACAAAAAAGGGAAAAGGACCTGCATATACAAAAATCTTTATGGAAGCTCTTTTTTTTTCCTCTTTATACTTCTCTTTGTAAAGTTTTTTTTTTGAGTGACTTGTTTATTTACTTTTAGTTTACGAGATTCAGTTCCACAATCACTTGAGTTTCAGATTTTTCCTCCTCCCTTCCCCCTCTCCCCCCCCCCCGCCCCGTGGTGGCGTGCAACCATGTATAGGATCTGCAAATACTTTCATATTGTACAATAGTTTGGTTATATAGAAGGGTTGTAACCAATGAGTGATCACTGGGAAAAAAAAGCAAAACCAGACATGAAAGAGAACGAAAGTGCTTCAGTCTCCATTTAAACTATAATCTTTCTATATCTTTCTCTGAGTTTAGATATCTCCTTTATGGAAGCTCTTTTTGTGGTGGCAAAGAATTGGAAATTGAAGGAATGCCCATCAGTTGAGGAATGGCTAGGAAATGATGAACAGGCAAATTTCAGAAAAACCTGGAAATACTCACATGAACTGATGCTGAGTGAAGTGAGCAGAACCAGGAGAACATTGTACAAAGTAACAGCAATATTGTTCAATGATCAGCTATGGTTGACTAAGCTCTTCTCAGCAATGCAATGATCCAAGACAATTCTAAAAGATTCATGATGGAAAATGCTATCCACATCCAGAGAAAGAACTATGGAGTCTGAATACAAATCAAAGTATACTGTTTTTACTTTTTTTGTTTCTGTTTTTTTGTGGCTTTTCTCTTTTGTTCTTTCTGTTTCTTCTTTCACTACATGACTAATGTGGAAATTCAGTCATCAAAATGTTACCTTCTTTTGGGCAGAACACCCTCAGGTAAGTGCATGACACCTGATGTGGGGAGAGGAGAAGAAAGGAGAGGAGAGGATGAGCTGAGTTGGCCAACCTGAACTGGTCGGCTGTATCCCCATTGGGTCAGCTCAGACTATTGACAGTTTGTGGTTTGTCCTTCTTCTCTAAGAGGACCATGACATCATCTCATTGATTGGACAATAGGTCCTCTTAATGCACCACTTAATGGTTACTTTTTGGCCCCTCCTGGCTTAGAGTGAATGTAAATAGTAGTTTTCTCTTTCGACCAGCAACCCTGGGGTCTTCCCCTCCCAGTTTGATTTTTTTTTTCATTAAAAGGACCATCCCTTGGCTTGCCTCTTAACTGGGCCTAGTCATTGAATAGATATTGCCTCACTCAAAGTGAAACCTCAGAAAGACCTTATCTTAAAAAGGTCTCCCACTGCATCTTAGGCCATATCCAGTTGTCCTGATCTATATCTGTCTGGCCACTGGACCCAGCTGGCTCTGGAGGAGAAAGTAAGGCTGGTGATTTTGCACAGCCCTCCCTCACTCAAATCCAATTCATTTGGAAGTCATGTTATCATTTTCCTGATGTCATGGTCCTCTTCAAGAATGAAGGACAAGCCACAATGTGAAAATATGTTTTACATGATTGCACATGTATAACCTATATTAGATTGCTCATTGTCTTGGGGAAAGGGGACAGGTGGGAGAGAGGGAGAAAAGATTTGAAACTCAAAATCTTATAAAAAATAAATGTTGAAAACTATTTTTACATGTAACTTGAAAAAATAAAACACAATTTACCCAAAAAGGGAAAAAAAGAAAAAGAAAAGAAAAGATTATTGGATCTAGGAATTAAGAAACCATTTGCAGATAACTGCAGTTGAATGATAACGTCAGAAATCAGAGAGAATATCTCTACTACTATGTAGGTTTCAGGGAATCTCTGGAGAACATGCTTTTTCAGATCTAGCATGTTTTGAGGGCAACGAGTGGTAACACTTCTGAGAACTAATGGAGGTCAGCGTCCGGACCAACAGTGGCTGGCGAATCATTTTCAGGTCAAGAATTCATAGAACCTTAGACTGGGAAGGGGTCTTAGATCATCTAATTCAGCTTCCTTTTCTTGTCGAAACAATCAAGGTCCAGAGAAAATAAACGATGCGTTACAACATAGAATGTTAGAATAAGAAACCTCTAGAACTCACCTAATCCCACTACCTCATTGTACTAAGAAAGAAACTGAGTCTCAGGAATGAAAAGCTAGTTAGTTGTGTAAGGGCCAAGCTCACCTACCAGTTCTCTTGATTTCAGTCTTTGCCTAATTTTCTCCTGAGTAAATACCTGACCCATAGGTAGGACACCTGGCATATATATAGGTCTCAAGAAACTTGCTTACAAAATTGTTAATAGGGACTGGACCTGAACTTTCACTGCTATAAGGAACTCCCAGGTGAGGAAATTTCCTCTACTAATGCAGGTTGGTACCCTCTGTGCACTTCACAGTCTTAGAGAGTGGCCTAGAAGGACACTGGGAGGGTAAATGACTTGCTGAGGGTCACACAGTCACCGTGTCAGAGGTTTGAGGCCAGTTCTAAATCTACTATGCCACAGTACCTGTTGCTTTCAGAATAGGTGCTAAAACTGGCTCTCCTGTGAACCCCAAGTCCCCCCTCTTCCCAGGGTGTGTGTATGTAGGGGGCTTCATTACCTGAGCTTATATATCTATATCTATCTATGCCATTGAATTGATGCTTTGACCCAGTCCTTCCCTGCTCACCTTCACTTCGTTTCCCCGAGGTAAGTGGCACCCTAAATATAGCCCCAAATACTTTGGTCACATAATGAGAAGGCAGGACTCATTGGAAAAGACCTTGATCTTGGGAAAGATTAAGTGCAATAGGACAAGGGAACTGCAGAGGATGACGGATAGTGTCTTGGAAGAAACGAACGCGAGCTTGGGCAGACTTTGGGAGATAGAAGGCCTGGTGTTCTATGGTCTACGGGGTCACCACCAAGAGTCGGACGCGACTAGACAACAAAACTGACCCTTTCCTCAATCAAAGCTCGGGAACTGCCCCGCCGAACTCCTCTTCTGGGTCACCCAGAGCCAGCTAGCTCCCCTGGCAGCCTCTCCTAGAGGAGGCCAAGCCAACTCGGCCTCTAATGAGCTAGGCCCTCGGAGCCAAGCCCAAACTCGACCAAAGAAGGCTGGATGGGACCGGCCCGATAGAACCTGACCGAGCTGAGTCTGGCACAAGCGACCCACCAGGACGCTCCGCGCCAGCCCAAGTCCCTACCCCTGCCGGTTCTCTTCGTCCTTCTCCCTCTCCCCTCCCCCCAGGAGGAGGAGACTCCGTTTCCTTCGTCCCTCCTCCCGCTGCTGCCTCGGTCGCTGCTACAGGAATCTCGGCTGCCCAGGCCGCCGGCTTCCCAAAGTCCGCTCCGCTCTGCGTTCCACGGGGCTGAGCTGAGCTGAGCTGAGCCGGGCCAGGCTGGGCCAGGCTGGGCGGGGTGCGAGGTGGCCCAGGTGAGTCGGGGCGCTGCGGGGAGGGGGAACCGTCCTCATACCAGGCCATCCCGGAGAAAAACTTTACGCCCCTTTCATAGGGTGAGTAGGGAGTGGAGGGAGCACTGAGGCTTCAAGACTCAGGGCAGCTACAAAATTACCGAGTTTCGGGGAGGAAAGAGTGGTGTGGACATCTGCCAGTTCAGAAGCCTCGACAATCCCAATTTTTCTAACTTAACTTCTTCCTCCAACTTTTTTTTTGGGGGGGGGTGGAGTGGGAGTGGGAGGAGGTTCCATTCTGAGTGTTTGTGTATCTATCTCCTGGGGGACCGAATCCCTCCCTCACTGGCCCTAGCCTGCGTGTCGAGGGGGAGGGGGGACAGGGTTTGGAATGCAGCGGTCCTGGGGTGGGGGGAAGTGGGGGAGGCCAGGGGTGGGATTTGGAGCTCTCCCCACCGAACTTAACGTGGTCACCATGGCGAGCGTGGGATAGACTAGCACTGGCGGCCAATCCTGGTGGGGAACCCTCTCGTCTCGGTCTGTCCCCCGTCTCCGGAGAGACCAATGAGGGCCTCGAAGAAAGGGGTGGGCGGGACCTCCCGGTGTTGGGGGAGGTGGGGAGTAATTGGGCGCTGGGGTAGCGGGAGGGAAAGGGAGGTAGGGAGGTAGGGAGGTAGGGAGGTAGGGAGGTAGGGAGGTAGGGATATCCTTTTGGACTCCGAGCTTAATCCTTGAGTGCTGCGTGTTTTAAGAGGAATCGAGTACTATCTCTTAGGAAAGAGGGAGAAGAATTGGGTGGGGGCAGGAATGCATATCTGGAAATGTGACGCCGTTATCAGAGGCCATAGTGGACAGGTGGAGGGGCTGGAGGAGAGAGATGAGTTGCCCTTTTTGGCTTGAAAGTAGGGGGAATATCCCAGTTTCTTTATCAAATGGGCATGATCCTAGTCCAGCTAACATCACAGCTGTGCAAACGATTTCTAATAACTGGTATGTGTACAACCGTTAAATTCTCATGAATTCTCTGTTTTGATGTAATAAATTTTAAAAACTCATTTATTAAATCATTCTTGTATGCAAACAATTGTGCTAAGCACCTGGGGGAGTGACTCTACTTAAAAAAAGAAACTAGTTCTGCCCCTAAGGAGCACACAGTCTAGTAGGGGGGGAATTGATACACACTGAAGATCAGTACTCTATAAAGATCTGTGTTTCTATTTTTCTGGGCATTTCGTTTATTGATCTAGGTTGCAGGCCCTCAAAGAAATAGAGAAAAGTTGCTGTGGCCAAAAAAATTCCTCATCCTGCAGCCCATCTGGTGATGAACTTCTTCTGATATATATTTAGCCTGGGGCTCAGAGAAGAGGCATGTAGTCCACCAACCCCACCCCCAGTACATATATGTATACAGCCACTCATAATCCACAATTTAGCATGGAAATGCAAAAGAAGGTATCTTGTGAAGTTTGACAGAGAAAATCGTTATAGGAATTTTGAGGAAACTTTCTAGAGAAGCCATTCATGTTAGATTTTAAAGGAAGAATAAGAATTCATCAGGTGAAGGAAGAAAGGAGAAATATTCTAGACATAGGGAAAAGTATGAGCAAAGGTGCAGTGGTGGGATAGGTCAAGGAGTTTTGGTTGGGGGGGGTAGAGTATAATCCAATTTAAAGCAAAGAATATAAAGAAGGGATTAGTTTGAGGTAGAACTGGGAAAATAGGGAACCATCAGATTGTTGAGGGCCTTGATGCCTTGAAGAGGAGTTCAACTTTTGCTCTGTAGGCAATAGAGAGCCCCAGAAAATTTTTGAGTGCTCAGGTGACATGACCAGATAACATGTACAAGAAAGATCATTTAAGATTATTTAATGCTTCTGTTGGGCATTTAAAGCCCTTCAGAATCCAGCTCCTGCTGACGTTACAAACAACTCCTATTATTCCCTCTCATATACTTCATGTTCCAAGCAAACTGGTCTACCTACTTTGTATGACATACATGCCATTCCATTTCCTGCCTCCTGCCTTTTGCACAAGCTGTTCCCCATGCCTAGAATGTTCTCTTTCACTTCTGCTAATTGGAATCCTTACCTCCCTTCAAGGCTCAGGTCAAATGTCACCTATGAAAGACCTTTCCTAATCCTCCTCTGCCACCTACTACCTGTGGGACCATGAGCAAATCACTTAATCTTTTTGAGTCTCAGTTTCCTTATCTGTAAAATGAAGAGTTTGGACTCCCTTCAACTTTCAGTCTGTGATGCTCCAATTCCCCTCAGTTGTTAGATCTCTCTCTCATCACTGAACTACTTTGTATGTATTTCGTCCTTACTTGTGTACATGATCAAATGAGATAATGTTTATAAATCCTTTGCAAATCTTGAGTTCCTCTCTGTTATTTTACTGTCGTCATTGTTTCCCCCAGTAGAATTTAGGACCCATGAGGGCAGGGATCGTTTCTGGTTTTTGCTTTTGTGTCCCTATCGACTAGTATAATGCCTGACTTCTAGTCCGAGCTTAATAAATGCTTATTGAGTTGAGAAGTATGTTTAAGAAGAAAAATGATGAAGTCATTTGGACATATTACACTTGATGTACAAGTAAAAACATCCCAAAGTCAATTGGAGATGCTCAAAAGAGGGATCAGGACTAGAAAAGTGAGGAAGGGAAGAAAATGCAGGTAGGAAAACCTGTAAGAAAATTATTGCACTAGTCCATGCAGGTGATAGTGAGACACTTTCCTCTTATCAGTGCCAGTGGGAATGGTGGGTAGGAAGTTTAAGAGATGTTGCAAAGATGGAATCAACAGGATTATTTTTCTTAATAAATGTTCATTTGTTGTTTGATCAATGAAGGCAGAGTACAGAGGAGGCTGTTGTCTCCCTAGTCCTTAGCACTATACATCTCTCTTTTTTTTTAATCAACAAGATTTTGTAATTGATTGGATATGAATGGTGAGGGAGAAAGAAGAATTTAAGATGCACCTGAAGTTATGAAGATTGGAAGCCAGTGAATATTGTTGTCACAGACAGGAATAGCGAAGTCAGAAGGAGAAATAAGTTTAAGGGGAAAGATGATGAAATCGGTTTTGGACATGTTGACTTGGATGTGTTGGCAGGACATGCAAATAAAAACATCCAGTTGGAATTGTTGGTCTGGGGCTCAAAAGAGAGCAGAAGTAGGAGGGAGAGAAATTTGGAATCGTATGCATAGAAATGTTAGCCAAAACCAAAGACGTAAATGAAATTGCCAAGGGAGAGAATATAGCAAGAGACTATGGGAGACCGCTAGGTGGCACATCAGCCTTGGAGTCAGAAGGACCTGAGTTAAAATCCAGCCTCAAATAGCTACTATCTGTGTGACCCTGGGCAAGTCACTTAGCCCACACTGCTGACAGGGAGGGAGAGAGAGACAGAGAGAGAATGAATATAAGCAAACCACTGGGAACCTACTAAGTGCTAGGAAGGTGAGGAGCCAGTAAAAGAAACAGAAGTAGTTAGAAAGTAAGAGGAGAACCAGAAGAGGATGGTGTCTCTCTCTTTGAAGCCAAGGGAGAAGAGGGTGTTCAAGAGAAGGAAACGATCAACAGTGTCAGAAAACCACAGAGAGGATGAAGAGTTTTCTTTAAAATGCCACTAGATTTGGCAATCCAGACCTTGTCGTGACTTTAGAGAAGTTTCGATAGAGTAACAGTGGTAGAAGTCTAATTGTAAGGGGTAAGGAGAGAGTGGGTACTAAGGAAATGAAGGTGTCAAGTTTAGACACCCTTTTCAAGAAGTTTAGTAAAGAGAAAAGAAGCAGAATTTGTTGTTCAATCTATTCTGACTCTTAGAGACCCCATTTGGGGTTTTCTTGGCAAAGATGCTGGAGTGGTTTGCCATTTCCTTCTCCAGCTCATTTTACAGATGAGGAACTGAGGCAAAGAGGGTTAAGTGACTTGTCCAGAGTCACACAGCTAGTAAGTGTCAAAGGTCAGATTTGAACCCAGGAAGAAGAGTCTTCCTGATTAGGCCCTGCACTCTATCTACTACATCACTTATCTAGATGAGATTTTAAAAGGTAAAAGCAGCTTCCTTTTGTTGTGAATTGAGGCGACCTGAGTATATCTGTGGGCAGATGGAAAAAAAAAATGACAAGGGGGAAAATTATGTTGTTGGAGTAAGGTCCTAGAGCAGCGGTCCTCAATCTTCCTAATGCTGCGACCCTTTAATACTTGTATGTGGGTGTGTCTGCATGTGGACAGACCCACCTGGAGACGGATAGAGGAGCAGTGTCTCAGTTCCTAAGACCATCGGAATTATGTGTTTTCCCATGGTCTTAGGTGACCCCTGTGACCCCTCTGAAAAGGTCATTCGATCCCCAAAGGGGTCGCAACCCACAGGTTGCTAACTGCTGTCCTAGAGGAAACAGGGAAGAATGAGATCAAAAGCGCAGGGAGAAAGATTAGATTGATCCTTAGAAGGATCATAATTCTTTAGTTGGAAGGGACCTCAAAGGCTATCTAGTCCAACCCAAATAAGTACCACCACAGCAACACATCTAACAAGTGGTCATCCAGTCTTTGTTTAAATACTTCCAGTGACAGGTAACCCATTACCTCCAGAAGTAGCCATTCTATTCTTGGATATCTTTAAGAGTTAGGGAGTTTTTTCCCTGACATTAAGCCTAAATTGTCTTCTTTGTAACTTCCACCCATCACTCTTGGTTCTGCCCTTTGGGACCAAACAAAATAAGTCTAATCCTTTTTACACATAAGAGCTCTTTACATCCTATGCCCATCCTCCATAAGCCCCCATGGAACTGCAGCCATGGACTCCTGCCCCAACCCTCCACCATTTTGGTTTCCTTCCTCTAAACAGTTTCCAACTTATTAGTGTCTTCCCTCCCTCTCTTCCTTCCTTCCTTCCTTCCTTCCTTCCTTCCTTCTTTCCTTTCTTACCTCCTTTCTTCCCCCAGACTGGAAGTACAGGAACCACTCATTGACCCAGTCCCACTGCTAATTAGCACAAAAGCTTTGACCTGCTCTGTTTCCAAGCTGGACCAGTTTACCTCTCCTTAGTGGATCCCTGCTCTCAGGGACTTGCCATATTGGTGCCATCTGGCACCACTACTACCCTGGTACAAACAGCTGATTGGCTTTAGCCCAGCTCTATGTCACAACTCCCATACTTGAGCAATGCACCAGCCTTAGCCTCTCTAGTAGTAGGAATTACAGGCATGCTTCACCACATCCATCTCAATCTTATTTCTAAAACATGCTACCCATAACTAAAGATAAGGCTCCAGATGTGGTCTGACCAGGGTAGAATACTGAGGCACTGGTTATTTATCTTATTATTCCTAGATGCTATTCCTCTCTTAAGAGTGTTAGACTAGATGTCTAAGTTTTCTCCCTTAGCTCTTACATGCTGTGATTCTATACCTAAGCTGGTAAGCTAGGGATTCTGGGGAAGGAATATAGCTCAGTGAGCCAGAGCAGGGAACCTATGAGACCAGGATCATGGGTTCAGTAGTTACTTAAGCCAGTTCATTTTACTGTTTCCATGACCATAGACTGTACTATAGGTGATGCAGTGGATAGAGTCAGGAAGACCTGAGTTCAAGTCCTGCCTTAGATACTTGCTAGCTGTGTGACCCTGGGCAAGTCACTTAACCCCTTGAAGCCTCAGTTTCCTCATCTATAAAATAAAGAAAGTAATTGCACCTAACTTAGAGCATTTTTTTTGAGGATCAAATAAGATAACACCTGTAAGGCTCTTTAAAGTGCTATGTAAACACTAGCTAAAGTTACTTCTGAACTCAGCCTTTCCACAAACAGCCTTTTCACAATGGGACCCTAGGGGAGAGAATTTGGAGATAGCAGTACAAATCTAATCTAGCATCTGCCTGTTGTGCACAAGGTCCCTGGATCTTCGTGACTCCAGGGACCAGATGCACCTTTGAGCTGGCTTTTCTGATGTTCAGAAGATCCCCTGAAGAAGGCACCTGGGGGGAAACTGCCTTGTAGATTCTGCCCTGGAAATCCAAAAGTAGGCAAAGGAATTGCTCTGTTCTATGAGTTGGGCTGGCTTCTATGCCTTCCCACCCTGGTGATGTGTTCATTGCCTTGAATTGATCCATGAGACATGTAGGAGGCATCTGGGAAGGACTTAGGGTGGGACAGGGTATCATCTTTCCAGGCCCTAAACCAAGCTCTCTTCTTCTGTCCCAGTGTGGGAACAAGACAGGAAATGAAGTCATGTGAGGATTGGTTGAAAGAACTAGGAATAGTCAGCCTGAGGAAAAACAAAATTTATAGGGAAAGTAAGAAATTTCTCCCAGTATCTGAAAAGCTTGTGTGAAAAGGGAGCAAACATGATGTTTGGATCCAGAGAGCAAAGTAGAAGTTATATGGAGACAGATTTTTTTTCCCTTGATATAAAGAAAAATTTCAGAGTATTCCAAGCTATCCAAAACTGGAACAGGCTGCCTTGTGGGGTCCCCCATCATTGTAGGTCCTCAAGCAAGAGCTAAATGACCGTTTGTTGAAGTTGTTATAGAGGGGTTCCTGTTCAGATTTGGACTGGACTAAATGACCTCTGACATCTTCTCTATGTCTGGGATTCTGTGTCCCTTCTGTCCTGGTCACTCTTTAAGGCATTGGCTAGGATTTCTTCCCTTTCTAGGCTCTTGGGTCTCTCCACAGTTACTTAAGCCCAGCCTGCAGGTTATATGGAAAAGGCTTCCTGACACTGTGGGCTGACCATTCTCTATCCCTCTGTACTTATCCAATTAAGGCACCCTCCCATTGAGGTTTCCTGCAGTGGCTCACCAGCCTGGCAGGCCTAGTCAGTCTGTGGCCACAGGTCCATCTAAAGTCCTCCCCCTCCTCCTAGGGGCTGACAGAGTACAGCCTCCAAGCCTGGTATTGGAGAAGTATTGGCAAGGAATAGGAGGAGGGGGTGAGTGGGTAAGGCAAAGTATGACTGTCCCTCTGGGGAAACACATCCTTTCCTGAAAAGCATGGAATTCCTCCCTGTCAGTGGAAAGAATTCCTATTAATCAAGAAAGAGGGTAATATGGAGTTAGAGGAGATTGCAGGTCCTGACTGGCAGGCTCTTTGCAATTCCCATCATTATTCCTGTGGGTAAATATGTAGTGGCTAGTTAGAGCCTCATTTGAAGAAGGGTATGAGTGAAGGGTCGGTCTTTATGTGGGGCAATTGGCCTTGTCTGGTTCAGGGCCACAATCTGTTTGACCAACTCTGACCCCAGGTGCTTTTCAATCCAACAAACATTTGTTCCATTCCTATTATGTGTTAGACTCAGGAGGAGGAAGTTTAGAGAAGACAAGCTGCCTGCCCTCATGGACTTTACAATCTGGCAAGGAGATAGGACTCAGACATAGATAATGAGTCAATCATGCTAGCTGTCTCCAAGCATCTGTCATATGCAAAGATGACTAGACCTACTTCTTTTGGCCCCAAATGGTAGAACCAGAAGTGAGTAGACATTGTGTAAGAGGGCAAATTAGACTTGATATCAGGAAGAACCTCCTAATGGTTAAAGCTGCCCAGCAATGGAGTGGGCTGCCCCTGGAGGCGGTGGATGTCCTCTCCTTGGAGATCTTGGAGCAGAAACTGGATCACCACTCATCAGCTATGTTATAGTAATAGGTTCCCTTGACACAGGTTGGGCCAAATGGCCACTGAGATCCCTTCCAGCTCTCAGATCAGTGACCTGGGTCTCAGGGACGTGATACTCCCTCTAGCCTTGCAAATCATAGCCTACCCCTGGCTTCCTCATCTTCTGTGCAGTACTTATCCATGCTTATCCCTCCTTAAGTCCTTCAGAGAGAATCTACCCATCACAGTGGCCACCTTTCTCTTATTCTCTGAAGAGGCAGACCTTGGCTAACCCTCTGAGGGTTTGATTCTATCCTTGGTGCCTAGCCTCACGTGGCACCTGGCTCTTAGCAGGTGCTTAATAAATTGATTGATTCTAGTCCTACATAGAATCATAGATGGTCATGGATCTAAAGCAGGAAGGGATCCCAGAGATCTTCAAGTCCATCTGCTTGATTTTACAGATGAGAAAACTGAGGCACAGAGAAGTCAAGTGCCTGCCTTGAGATCACATAGTCAGTCAGTCAGCGAGTTAGCATTTATTAAGCACCCACCAGGCACTGTGATAAGCATTGGTGGTGAGTATCAGAATCTGGATTCAAAACCAGGCCTCCTGACTCCAAAGCCAGCACTTTTCCCACCATGTCACATATCTTCAATAAGCATAAAGACATGTTTGGTGATATCTTTTATACCAGTTGCTTACAAGCCGTCAAACCTTTTTCTACTTGCCCTGCCCTTTGAGTCACCTGCAGTTCCAATTCTCATGGGATAATGCTGTTGCATGATTCATCATCACAGCTGATATTGACATAGACCTTTAAGGTTTACAAAGCATTTTGTAAGTGAGCATTATCTCCTTTGATTCTCACCATATCTCCACGAGCAGGTCGAATTGTTGTTATTGCTCAGTCATTTTTAGTTGTGGCTAACTCTTCATTACCCCATTCTTGGTAAAGAGACTGGAGTGCTTTGCCATTTCCTTCTTTAGCTCATTTTACAGATGAGGAAACTGAGGCAGACAGGGTTAAGGGACTTGTCCAGGGTCGCACAGCCAGTAAGTGCCTGTGGCCAGATGTTAACTCAGGAAGATGTCTTCCTAATTCTACTGCACCACCTAGCTGCCCCAGATCTTATTATCATCTCCATTTAACTGCTGAGAGAACCGAGGCACAGAGAGGTTAATGATCTTACCCAGGGGTCACACAATTAATAATTGTCGGAGGCAGGATTTAAGCCCAGGTCTTCAGGACTTCAAGTCCAACACTCCATCCACTGTGCCATGTTGCTAGTTCTAATAGTTAAATAGCATCACTGGGAAAATCCTGGAGGTTTTTTTTTAATGGATTTTGAACATTTATGAGTACTAATAACCTCAGGGAAAAGATAATGAAGTACCCTTCCTTTCTTCACAGAGAGGTGGGGGACCATAAGGGCAAGATATTGTTCACATTGTCAGTCAGGGTCACTTTATTAGATGTTTTTGCTTAATTTTTTTCCTCACAATTTCAAAGAGAAGGGTATTTCCAGAAATAACTGATGTGGACACAAATAAGACACTTACTAGTTGCGTGATTCTGGGCAAGTTACTTAACTCTGTTTGCCTTAGTTTCCTCATCTGTAAAATGAGCTGGCAAAAAAAATGGAAAACCACCCCAGTCTTTGCCAAGAAAATCCCAAATGGGATCACAAAGAGTTGTATTGAAACGACTAAACAACAAGAACAACAAAAATCAATAGATGGTCTTTGAGAATTGCTATAGCTAAAACATTTATCACTCAGCAGCCATCCTGAGGTTCTTCCAACATAGCTACCAGACATGTAGTCTATCACTGGGCCCTTATTCAGAATCTTTCCAGCTTGGTAGGATCTATAAGAGTGAGTTTGTCCTCCACTTGGCATAGACTTGGACAATTCAGGGTCACCTCCATACCACGATGAGGTATCATATTAGGACTTTAGCAATCAAGTAACTCAAATCCTCAAATGGATCTGAAATCTCATCTTGTTAAGAGGCAACATAATATCATCTAGTCCATAGAGTATTGGTCTTAGAATGAAGAAGATTGGGGTTCAGATCCCATCTCAGACGTTTATAGCTATGTGACCATGGGCAAGTCACTTAACTTCTGGTCTGTTTTCTTATTGGTGAAATAAGGAAGTTTTGCTCAATGACCTCTGAGGTCACTTCTATCTCCAAATTTCTGAATGATGATTGGTTGCAAACCATCCATGTCTGCCCATCCTATGTGCAACTCTTATCTGTGTCTTCCCAAAAGTTCACCAGAGGAGGTCCTCCTAATGTGCCAGAAGCCTTCCTATTTTTAATACAAAATAACACATGGCATAAGGCAGGTAGGTGACTGCCCTACATGTACAGGAGGCAGCAATGCAAGCCTCTCCAAAGAAAAAGAAGAGCAAGAAAGCAAAACGGCTGTCTGATGAGGCTTTACAAACAGCTGAGGAAAGACGAAAAGCAAAACGTAAAACAAAAGGGGAAAGATATGCTAGAATTCCAGAGAAGAGCAAGTTCTTACATGAACAAGGCAAAGAAATAGAAGAAAACAGTAGAATGGGAAAGATAAGAGACCACTTCAAGAAAGAGCTATCAAGTGAAAATTTTATGTGAAAATGGGGCATGACACAAAACAAAAATGGTAGGAATTCAACAAGCAGAAGAGATTAAGAAGAGGTGGCAAGAATACACAGAAGAACTATGGAAGAAAGATCTTAACATCACTGATAATCATATAGACATCCTGGAGAATAAAGTCAAGAAACATTGGTAACAATAAGATTAGTGTAGTGATAGAATTCCAGCTGAGCTTCTTTTTTTTCTGGTCTTTTTGGAGAGGGGAAGGCAGGGCAGTTGGGATTAAGTGACTTGCCTAAGGTCACACAGCCAGTAAGTGTTAAGTGTCTGAAGCCGGCTTTGAACTTGGGTCCTCCTGACTCTAGGGCCAGTGTTCTATTTACTGCACCACATAGCTATCCGTCAGCTGAACTATTTAAAATACTAAAAGATGATGCTGTTAAAGTGTTTCACTCAGTAGACCAGCAAATTTGGAAAACTCAGCAAGGGCCACTGGATTAGAAAAAATCAGTTTATATCCCAGTCCTAAAGGGCAATGCCAAGGAATGTCCAAATTACTGAACAATTATGTTCATTTCACATACCATGGTTGCTTAAGATTCTGAAAGCTGAACTTCAGCAATATGTGAACTGAGAATTGCCAGAAGAGCAGGCTGGTTTTTGAAGAGGCAAAGGAACTAGAGACCAAATTGCCAACATTCTCTGGATTATGGAGAAGGCAAGGTAGTTGCAAAAAAAAAATCTACTTCTGCTTCATTGACTGCACTAAAACCTTTGATTGTATGGATCACAGCAAAACATGGTAAGTCCCCAAAGAGATCAGAATACCTGATCATCTTGCTTGTCTTCTGAAGAACCTTTATACAGGCCAAGAAGCAACAGTTAGAACCAAACATAGAACAATGGATCAGTTTAAGACTGGAAGAGTATGACAAGACTCTATATTGTCACCTTATTTATTTAATTTATATGCAGAGCACATCATGCAAAATACCAGGCTGGATGAATCAAAAACCAGAATTAAGGTTGCAGGGAGAAATATCAACAATCTCAGATATGCACAATACCTCTCTGATGGCACAAAGTGAAGAAGAATTAAGAAATCTTTTTTCTGAGGGTAAAAGAGCAAAGTGTAAAAGCTAGCTTACAACTTAACATTAAAAAAAAAAAAGATCATGGCAACTGGTCCCATCACTTCCTGGAAAATTGAGGGAGAAGAAATGGAAGCAGTGTCACATTTTATATTCTTGGGTTCAAAGATCACTGTGGATGATGACTATAGCCATGAAATTTAAAGATGTTTGTTCCTTGGAAGAATACTATGGCAAATCTGGACAGCATAGAGATCATCTTGTTGATGAGGGTCCATGTAAGTCAAAGCAATGGCTTTTCCTTTAGCAATGCATGGCTGTGAAAGTGGGCCGGTAAGGAAAACTGAGTGCCACAGAATCAGTGTTTTCGAATTGTGGTGCTGAGGAAGACTTTTGAGAGTCCCTTGGATAGGAAGGAGGTCGAATCAGTCAATGCTTAAAAGAAATTAATTCAGGCTATTCACTAGGTCAAATACTGAAGCTGAAGCTTAAATACTTTGACCACATAATGAGAAAACAGGACTCATTGGAGAAGATCCTAATGCTGAGAAGGACTGAAGGCAAAAGGAAAAGGGGACAGCAGAGGATGAGATGGATAAATTGTGTCATGGAAACGATGAACGTGAATTTGGACAGACTTTGAGACAGTGGAGGATAGAAGGGCCTGGCGTGCTATGGTCCACGGGGTCACGAAGAGTCAGACACGACTGAACAACAATAAACAACATATGGCATGCCTTTCTAAAGACTCACAGCAGTGCCCATGACTGGATGAAGCCAGGTCCAAGAGCCAGAAGAAATCCAGGAATTCATTTAATAGATAGGAAGAGCTTATTCTTATCTATCTGGGTTTATTTTCTTTACCCCAAAACCTGATTCTCTCACAGACTTCACAGTTCTCTTGATGTTACAACCATTCACCTGCCCTCCTCACTGGAAGAATTTCTGAAGACTTGGTCAGAACAGTTGATCATTGTTAACTCTTACTTTTGATTACAGATAAATAGGGCACATTTCTTCCCTTTAAAACTTCTGAAAAAGATTTCAGAACAATTCTTGCTAATGATTACTAAAGCAATCAAGAGAGAAATGGTCAGTCCATAAGCATTTATTAGGTGCCTTCTCTGAGCCAGGAACAGTACTAAGTGCTAGGAATATAAAGAAAGGCAAAAGAATGTGGTTCCTTCCCCCAGGGAGCTCTTATTCTAGTGGGGAATCTGAAGCAGGCTCTGTGGAGCACTTAGAGCTTGGTCAGACATCAGAGACACCGAGGTCATCCACTGTATCCCCAGCCAAAACTAGTCGTTTGGACTTTTGTCCTGCCACTGGACTTGGATGCCTCTGGAAGAGAGAGCGAGGCTGATGACTTTGGGCAGCTCTGCCTCCCTTAAGTCCAATTCACAAGCGGATCTAGACATTACCCATGATGTCATCAGTCCTCTTCTGAAAGGAGAAACAAGTACAGTCTTCTTCACTTCAAAGGCTCAGGGTTGTATTTAATCCTTTCTTCTCTCTCTCAGTTACCATATTCTTGTGATTCTACCTCCACAATATCTCTTCAGCTCAATTCAACAAACATCTAAATGACACACAGTAGGTGCTTAGGGAATTTTTGACTGATTGCCTGTTACATGCAAGGGCACTTTGAATACAAAGAGAAAGACAAAATGGTTCCTGCCCTCAAGGAGCTTACATTCTACTTGGGGAATGCTGTTGACACACAGACAAGTACAAGCAAGGTAACTTGAGGGGCTGAACTTCACGATCAAGTGACAAGAAAGGTTTCCTGTAGGTGGTAGCACTTTAGCTGAGACCCGAGGGAAACTAAGAACTCTTAAGAGGCAGAGGTGTGGAGAGATCACATTGCAATTATTTTTTTTTACATTTTTAAAAATTTAATTAATTAATTAATTTACTTTTAGTTTACAAGGTTCAATTCCACACAGTCCCTTGAGTTTCAAATTTTCTCCCCTCCCTCTACACCCCCTCCTAATCCACACCCCCCCATGGCCCCATGCAATCAAGTATAGGATCTGCAAATACTTTCACATTGGACATTAGTCTGATTGTATAGAAGGGTTGTAACCAATGGAATAAACAATGGGAAAGAAAAAAGAAAACCAAACATGGAAAAGAACGCTAGCATCACATTATGAAGAGCCAAAGAACAGGAGAGGGAGTGTCAAGTTTGGGGAATATCTAAAGACCCGTTTGAAGGGAAGAAAGGAGAAATTAGAGAGGCCTTTCTGAAGGAGGTGGTATTTGAGTTAGGATATAATGCGTGGGTAAGAACCTGATAGGAGGGAGGAAAGAGAACCTTTCAATAGAGAGAACTTTGTGATCAAAGGCATGAAGGTGGGAGAATACACATATGCCCTTGTAAGTAGTGTGTGGTCTATCAAATAGTCCAGTTTGCCTGGACCATTGAGTGTGTGAGGGGAAGGTCACGTGCAATAAGCCTCTAAAGCAGTGATTCTCAACGTGAGGGTCACGACCCCTTTGGAGATCAAATGACCCTTTCACAGGGGTCACCTAAGTTCAGATCGCTCCTCTATCCATCTTCAGGCAGGTCTGCCCACATGCAGATACGCCCACATACGAGTATTAAAGGGTCATGGCATTAGGAAGGTTGAGAACCACTGCTCTAAAGGCAGGCGGGGGCCATATAATGGAGGGCTTTAAATAGCCATCTTTTGTACCTCTTCCCTCCTCTCCATCCTCTCTGCTACCAGAAGGCAGCTAGGTGGCTCAGTGGATAGAATGCTGGGCCTGGAGTTCAAAAGACCAGAGTTCAAATTTGGCTTCAGTTACTTACTGACTGTGTGATTGTGGGCAAGTCAATTGACTCCTGTTTGCCTCAGTCTCCTCATCAGTAAAATGGGGGTAATAGTAGCACCAGTCTCTCAGGGTTGTGGCAAAGATCAAAGGAGATAATCATTATAAAGTGCTATATAGATGTAGGCCCTGGATTGTTACATTCACCTCCTTATCTACCTTCTCACCCCTCCAAGGATGTTTCATGCCTCTGCCAGACCCGTGTTCCTTATGCATCATATTCTGGTCATGCCATTCCTCCTGTCAAAGATTTCTTGTGGACTTATTTTAATGTCTTTTTCTTGCTACCCCAGTTCTTCTGTGCTCCCAGACAAATTCTGAGTTGTCCCACCTCCATGTCTTTGTTCGCACTACTAGAAGGTCCTCCCTCCTCCTTTACATGTCAGATTCTTGCCTATTCCTTACAGCTCAACTCCAGTGCCAGCTCATCCATAAAGCCTTCCCTGATTGCTCCCTTGCCCTCTCTCCGCTGTCATAAGACACACAAAATGTTGTGTTTTGCAATTCCCTATTGTACTTATCAAGCAAAGTATATTATAATTATGTGTATTATTGTCAACCCCTTCCCTGTTAGACTGTAGACTACTTGAGGATATATCTAAACTTGCATTTCCCTCAATCATGGTATTTTACATACAGTAGAGCTTAATGAATGTTCATTGAATCTTGAGAAGCAACTTGATACCACAGACATGGCTTTGGAGTCAGAGGACCTAGGTTTGAACCTTGTTTCTGTCATGACTAATGAGACCCTGAGCAAATTACTTAACCTTTTGGAGCCACAATTTTCTCATCTATAAAATGAAAAAATCTCTTCCAACTCTATATCTACAGGGATCTAAAGGGATTTGGGGACTAAGGCTAGAGAACAGCCTCATCCTTCCTCACAGTAAGCCGTGTGAGGTTTGGCTGTGAGGGTGTGAATGGACGAGTGGAAAATTGGACGAAGCCTCTTCTGATTCCCCCTCTCCCTCCTTCCACCTCCTATGTCCGTCAGATGTCTAGCCTTGGTCTTTCATGTGGGCAAATCTGTAGTGCATTAGTGAGCAATCATGTATAGGATGCAATCAAGTATAGGATCTGCAGGTGGCTCATGCGCCTCCTTCTCCCTGCCCCCACTCAGTTATGTTAGGGAGTTTCCTGGAAAGGTCACAGAAGGAGCTGGAGAAAAAGGCAGATCCTCACCTTCCCCCCTCCTAACCCCCAACCTCTAACATTAGCAGAGCCCCTGGATCACTGGGCTGGAAATGCTGGGACCCAGCCACATTGCCTGCGCCAGCCATGAAGCAAAGTAGGGAGGAGGATGTGGCTTTAGGCTCAGATCCCTTTCTCGGCAGCTCTCCAGACGGACCCTAACCCTGCCTCTGCCTCCCCTATCCTGACCACAGGAATGCCTTCCCTGCTTTGTTGTTCTCTGCATTTGGGGTCTGGTCCTGGCAGGAGGAAGAGGTTGGAGTTGGGGGGGAGGGGGGAGAAACCCCATCTCCAGGAGCCACTGGGCCTGGCTGAGAGTAGACACTCTCTCAGTGCAGACTGCTTGGCTCACTGGGAGCCTCTCCGGTTTCCCGCTTTCTGGGCTTTCTAAAGCATTTTTCTTTCCTAAGAATTCTTCCCATATGGAACTCCTCCAAGAATGCAAAGAGAGGGATTAATGTGTATATGTGCATATGTGCATACAGTGGTACTATATGATAATATATATGGTACACTGTATAACTAATTATGCCCATGCAGTTGTGTGTATGTGTGCAACTGGGTAAGTATAGCTATGTACTTGTGTGTCTCTATGTGTGGGGATTTGTCTATACAACCGGGATGTGATTTTTTCAGGTATCGTATATGTATACATACATGTGTATGTGGCAACCTTGATTGTAGGCCTTGGGGTGTGTGTGTGTGTGTGTGTGTGTGTGTGTGTGTGTGTGTGTGTGTGTGTGGTAAGAGGGAGGTAGGAGAAGACAATGGCAGGATGTTGGCCAGAAACCCAGACACCCTCTGTCTGGCATAGAACCCTCCTTTTTCCCAACCCCTGAATGACTGCAATTCCCATTAGGGGGAGATCTCACCACTGGTGGGGGTGGGGAAGTTTAGCTGCTGCCTGACTTCCCAGGGCCTGATGTAGATTCCATGAATGTAGGAGGGCAATGGATTATAGATTTGGAACTGAAAGAGGCCTTGGAGATGCTCTAGTCCAAACCTTTCATTTTACATAGAAGTAAACTGAGATCCAAAGGAGGAGAGTGACTTACTAAGGGTCACACAAGGAGTAAGTCATTGAGCCAGGAGCCCTTTGACCATGAGCCTAGAGCAGGGGTGTCAAACAAGTAGAAAAGGCTGCTACAAAAAGTACCTAAAGATAATACCTAAGGATGGATCAATATGCAGGCCACATATTGACTTAGAAAATCACATATTAACATTACCTATGTTCTATTGTATTTTATTTATTAAATTACATTTTAATATAAATTTAATTACATTACAATTATATTTTAATCTGGTCTAGAGCATGTTTAATGTTTCTGTCCTAGAGCTCTTTCCCCTACACCACAGCTTCTTGTTCAGTATGAGCAAAGTGAATAAAGTGGTCAGGGAAATTTTCCAGGAAAAGTTTGGGTATGGGACTGTGCCGACTGCTAGTCCTCACTATGTACTTCTGGACCTCAACTCAGCCTCTGTTATATATACACATACACACACCCGCTCAAACCAGAGGCGTGGGAGCTAGGACTCTTGGATTCCATTGCCAAATTATTCTTTTGACTTGAGACTTGATCTCTTCTCCCCTCCCTACCACGGGGATCTCTAATTCCTTGTCTGTCTATTGGTCTTCTGCCTCAGTTTCCCCTCCAGCAATAAAGTCAAATTGTCAGGCATCCGTTTTGATGTCAAAGATGTCCTATATCTTGGATCAGTGTGTGCGGGGTATGCATGCTTAAGGCATGTGGCTTATATAGGAAGGAGAATGGACAAATCTGGGGTGACTGAGAGTAGGAAGAAGCTGAGGCAGGCCCCAAAGAGGTAAAATGCAGGAGCCCAGGGGGGCACTTCAAGTGAGTACAGAGTCAGAGTTGGCTTGTATAAGACAACTTTTCCTGGAGCATTTTGGATCTCTCCTTTGCTTCCATCACACTGTATCATCTGTGTACCCGTATTATCTCCCTCACCTCCAGCAGAATGTAAGTTCCTTGTGAGCAAGCCAGGAGTATGATGTTCTCATTTTTCTATTCCCAGTGCCTCACACATAGGAGACAGCTTAAGACATAGTATAATAAATACTGACATATTTCTTTTCTTTTTCTTTAATTTTTATTTTTTAAAATTTTTTCATTGATTTGTTTGTTTACTTTTAGTTTATAAGATTCAGTTCCACAATCCCTTGAGCTGCAAATTTTCTCCACTCCCTTCCCCCCTCCCTCCCTGCCATGGCGGCATGCAGTCAAGTACAGGATCTGCAAATACTTTCACATTGTACATTAGTCTGGTTGTATAGAAGGGTTGTAACCAATGGAGTGAACAATGGGAAAAAAGAGAGAGAATCAAACATGAAAAAGAATTGTAGCATGTAGATTGCTTCAGTCTCCATTTAAACTCTGTTCTTTCTAGATCTTTCTCTGAATGTAGACATCTTCCATCCTGGGTCTTTCAGAGTTGTCTTATAGCTGTGCATTGCTGAGAAGAGTCCAGTTTATCAAAGTTGGTCATCACACATACGATGTGTCTGTGATTGTGTACAAATTTCTCCTGGTTCTGCTCTTCTCACTTAGCATCATTTTGTATAAGCCTCTCCAGGTAAATATGAAGTCCATCTGCTCCTCATTTCTTATAGCACAACGGTATTCCATTACA